>CM051029.1:61327377-61349877 GCA_027627225.1 Congeria kusceri | reverse complement strand
CCCTGATAGTCCTGGATAGAAAAAAAATCGTTTCCATCTCGTTATAAGGTCATTTTACCCATGGTTTTGCATAGAGTTATAGTTATACATTCAAGTGTTTGTATATCGTTAAAAGCATAAAGTATGTTGTAAACTTTGCCTAAATTAAGATCATAACACATTTCATGTAGATCTATTGATTTTTAAATTGTCTTTTGTGTAATCTGTGAAGGGCATAAACTTCATTTGATTTGCTTTTCTGAAATAAACATAAAACCATGCATCATAAAGTTATTGAGAAATTCCTTTCTTTTAATATTCCTTACATTAATAAAAAGCAACTTTGTTTCACAACACCATAACAGTGTGGCGTAAATGTAAAATCACAGTGTTTGATTCGTAATCTGACCATCCTATTTCACTTGATGTAAAGTACTAAAACATACGTGTATACTTTGAAAGGAACGAAATTAAACTAACTTGGTATCCAACTGTTCATACCTGTAAATTTACACTGGTGCTTTAAATAGTAGTATTGCTTACGTGAATATTAATGAAAAATGATTTGAGAACCAATTAATTGGGCACAGCTGACTCCATGATCTCGCCCTCGTTAAACAAATTAAGTCATGGACTTTTCTTTTTTACAGACTGAATTCGAAACCGGATTTTGCCGTTAAAATAGTACCGATATAACAAATAAATTCATCACAATAATGACATTAGATGGGGGTTAATATTTAACAAAAATGTCCATTAAGCATACACTTCAATGAAATTGCACGCCGTCGTTTCAACCATAATCCACCACCCATCATCAGCAAATAATCGATACAATTAGTGATTGCTAATTCTCATTCAAGCAGGTTTAACAGCTCAGCTGCTTAAAAAAATTGCCGTCCACTAGGTCCCCAAAGACGCCGATGTCAGCGGAAGGGACCCATGAGTCGTAGTTCAATTTGCCGAACTGTCGGCATTATTCCGCGTCGCATTCGGCTACTGCGTATAGGTATCGGAGTTTATACCGCATCCTGTCGTATGCCACTCCGTGAATACATGCCGAACAAGCACGGTGGTCATGCTCCGCCCATTTTTAGTTGTTCGCAGAACAACTAAAGATTCCGCAATTCCAAAATTGAACAGTGAAGAACTATGATCCGAACAGCTTTAGGCCAGCAAGTAAGAAGTGCCGTTTTGAATATCGTTTAATTTGTCAAATGGCCATCATTACGATAATGAATTTAATTAGAACATGACATGTTGGGAAAACTTAAGTCAACAACTTTCAATGTAGGATCAAATATGACTGTACTTGCGGAAGGACCATAAAATAGTACGTTTAGCAACGTCCTTATACATTAATGAATGAAAGTCTTGGGTCAAGAGGCGAGCCGAATAGACAAAATCTAACCCTTACCTATTCATCTCGTTATCGCCGACTCATGTAAAAATAATGTGTTGGGTAGTGAATTTGTTTAGTTGTGAATGTTTATTACTCATTTTATTATTTACGTGGCCATCATTATAACGATAACGTTTTAGCGATCATTACGTAGTAGCGGTTGATTTTTATGGAGCATTCCGGAAACAGTCGATGCATCACGATTGAGGTCGGATATACTAATCATATCAGAAACTAGAATAAGCAGACTGTTTCGTCCGGAGATGTCGTGGCGGCAATAGTCTAGTGGAAAGAACGTTTGGCTCGCAATGAGAAGGACCCGGACTCCACAGCTTTTGATCTTCGACAGCGTAATCATCTGTCTTCCACAGAGAGTGTCCGGTTATGAAACTCATAATTGTCTTTTTCACTATAATTATACATGTATATCCAGATTATGTGTGTTAGTAATGAATATTTAATGTCAGAATGTCAAATATGAATGTAATTTAATTAATATATGTTTGTAACCCAAAGAAAGAGCATGCAATTGAAAATCGGTCAAATAATTTGTCTCATAAGGTTTCTTGCCCGACACTGTTTTTTCATTTTGAATTGATTTTTTTGAAAGGCTTTAAATAAAGTGTACTCATACAGAGTTTTAAGCTGCTGAAAGTGACTTTATCTAGTTTTTACACCTGATTACGTTTTAATTAGTGGCGTACGATTTACCATGGACCTAAATTCATCAGCTACACATATTGAATTGAAACAATTCAAAACGACATGATTGATAAAAAAACAACATAATTACACTATGAAGATATATTTATTTTAAAAATTGATTAACATGTCCATGTGCATGTTTACGAGGCAACATTGTATTTAAACTTGCCTGTTTGAATAATATATATCGCTTGGCAATGTTCAAGTCATATTTATAATATTGAACAAATGTTATAGTAAATACGTACATGAATATTTTCGTTTAAACATTTACAGCTGTATTTAAGGTGACGTATATCATCCCTATCTAATTGCCCAGACTTGTCCATGATGTGCCCAGTGTTGCTAAATAGCAAACAACTGCAGTGCCTTCAGCGCTTTGATACCCCGAAAGGTTCCCGACACTAGCTAATTTTATCGGCAACCCTTTGCAAAGAATAGGGGTTGTAGTGGAAAGCAGCCTTTAACGCGCTATCATGCATTGAATTCCAACTAGAACCAAATGCATTTCTTACACCCGGGGGACTGCTTCAAAACGGCAGAATTAATATTACATGAAATAACGCAAGCAATAAAGAACTCACTGCATGTAATTAGTTTATAAGTATTTAAAATCGATCACCGTCTGCTACGGGATTTTATACGAACTCAGAGATATGGAAACCTTTCCCCATTGGAAGTGCATATTCACTACAACCATAATGACTACCACCCACCGCTTACCACCATCATCATCATCATCAGCTTCTTCTCCTTCTTCTTCTTCTTCACCATCATCATCATTGTCATCATTACCATCATCATCATCGTAGTCATCATCTTTTTCTTTCCCTTCACCATCACCATCATCATCATCATCATCGCCATCATAATCATCGTCATTGTCATCGTCATCGTTATCATCATCATCATCATCATCATCATCATCATTATCATCATCTTCTTCTTCAACATCATCATCATCGTCATCATCACCATCATCATCATTATCATCCTTATCACCACCATCATTTTCTTCATCATGATGATCGTCCTAATAGTAGTCATTACCGACCTTATCATCATCTTTATCGCCATCATGATCACATTACATCCATCATCATTATGACCAAGATATCATTTGTATCATCACCAAGATAAACAGAATCATGCCAAGTTTTCCACGTCATATTCTTAACCATAGCTCGGTGCGATAAGATCTGTCATGTTTAATTATATTCGCCAACATTGACATTAATTTCTCGTTGAGCACTGTTTACATTTGAGATTAACTAATTATGTAATTCTGATTAAACAAACAGCGCCAGAAAGTTATCACCTGAGTGTTTTCCTTAGTATTACCTAAAACCAGAAGAATGTCGGTCCATTATGATTTAGATTTCGATGGTTATGTTCAATTTTCAGTACCACTTGCACAGGCATGCGATTGATTCGTTGCCGCACGTGGTCCAAATAAATTAGCCTGGCAGACAAACAGTCATATATATGCTGACCAATGCTTCCCACCCAGATTTCAACACAAGTAATGTGTTATCAAAATCTGTGAAGTTCAATAGCATTACTAGTATACGAAGACATGTATGATAGTCTTTTAAGAAAATTAAAATGCGATTACTTCCCCACCAAATAAATATTATTGTTTTATTTCAGTAGATTGTTCGCAGGTGTTGGAGCGGTTCTGGTAACTATCATATTTGGATTTTTTTAGTCATCAAAAATACCACGGTAGATAGAAAACGCACACACAGTGGATTTATTGCGAAAAAAAAGGATACAAGTACATACTCTCCGTAATTTCGCTCGATGTTTTAAAGTTTTCGATCTAACTAAACCTTGTTATTTATAAATAAATATTGTCAATATCCACAACCGAACTAAATACTCATTCACTTAGTAGTTGAGGACTATATTTTATTGAATCGTTTACTGAATTGGGAAAACAAATAGTTGTATTGTAAAAGGGGAGGATTTCTTCATACAGGTCCTGTGTGAAAACAATCATGGTAAACAATCTCTGAATTCATAAATGTAATTTAAACTTGAATTTTGAACTTGCTTATATCTGTTGTTCATTTCGTTTAATTGTATTTGTAAAAAGTTTTTAATTATAACGTCAAAGGGAAATTAAAAGCACTATTCATAGAAATTTAAATTGGTACGCGGTATTACAAGTTTGACAACGTTTACATTGTAAGTAGTGGGTTTACTTTATTATATTTGTTAAAAAATAAATTATAATCAGAACTAGAAATTAAATGCTCGAACCATGGCAATTAAAATTGGTACGTTGTATTAACAAGTTTGGGGTCGTTTTCTTAGGGGTGACCTTAATTACCTGTAGAAATATGTGGAAATCACTGTTTACACAGCATTTGAATGTTGATTTAAATATACAAAAGACTGACTCGATGTGACCTCCAATATCAATACATTTAACTCAACAAATACCTACGTCTATTCAAAAGCTGCAGATTGGATACCGTTACCGAAGTTGGCAATCCAGTCGCCAAGTTTAAGTACAAATCGATCGCTAATATTTTAAGCACGTTACTACGGACATTGAAAAACCGCCTTAAATATAATTGAAGTAATAGATTCATTTGAGACATCGCCGTTGACTTGGCAAAGTAACTTGAAATAGTAACGACGTAATGAATTAAACTGAAATATATTGTCAAAACTGTTTACTTTACCTTCAACGGTGTATTTTAGATTTTCGTTTTAAAATATTTTTGCTTTTTGTTGCAAACCCTTAATCTGTGATCAGTTTCTTTTAAACTGCGTGTCCCTTACTTTTAATACTAGTAATATTGTTAACTCGAATCAAAATGTTCGGATATACATGTAACAATACAAACCAAACGATTATAATCACATTATGTGAATTTGCAATGCTGAGTTTGATAATTTCTTATTGGAGCGTATATTTGAAAATTATTTTCTCAAAATCAGCACGGAAGATTAGAAAACCGTGTTACATTTAAATAAAATATAATCCCATAAGGTCATTTATAAGCGAACTATAAACAATGTGCAATAAATGAAATTAGATCAACAATGATAAATTCGTAGACTGATTAAGCGAAATCAGTATAGTTTACTATGTTAATCCAACAGAAAAAAGGCTCATATTGTAGTCAGCGCATTAAATTCTCTTCCTTTCAACAATATGTCCACGCGGGTTTCATTAAAGACTATCGATTTGTCAATATGCTAATTTTGTCACCGACTTAGCCCCCGCTGAATATATTAGCACGTTGGGCACACATCGCGAAATATCGCTACTCAGATCCATATCTGTTAATATACTGCAATACAGTTTTAGCATAACATTAAAACATTTCTATGGAATCGCCTGAAAACCGTCGATTTTGAGGATATCTTGAGTAATAAATAATATCCCATAAGATTTTTGGACTTTAAAAAACAATGGCACCTTAAGTACGGCGCAATAGGCCGTGAAAAACATGAAAAAATATATATAACGTTATAACAATTTTTCTAAAGTAAAGACCCATTCGCGCCACCTGTAAAATTACGACAAATAGCCAAAAATACGGACACGGTAGACCCCACCCATTGTAAAAAAATAATAAAATTAGCCAACATACTATCGGAAATGTACATGAACTTTGTTTAATAAATATCTTGCTCAAAGAGACAAGAATGTGTGTTTTGTTTTAGCTCTGGTCTGCGTTTGGTTCATTCTCACAACGAAATGTTATGAACAACCACCATAGGTCGCAACAATAATGCATTCCACCATACCTAAAACATTGCCATTCATAAATAAACATCTGATCACACACGATGTGCATGAAATGCCTGCTTTTAATGTCACATGGTAAACATGTAGCTACGAATTAAGTCATTGACAATTCTGTAAAATGCAGAAACAGTAGATTTTGATGTCTTTACGCAAACAGTTTTGGAGAACTAGTTGCAATGCGATAATTGCAATCCCTGTGCCACAAGGCAACGTTTTGCTTTTTCTTTGATCATTTTCTTTCCAATAACGGTAAATGATGTTAATGCAGGCTCTGAAGACATCAATGTTGCATGTACAAATAACTGCATGCAAGTAGTGCAACTGTTGGAAATCAAATGCGCAAAATGTGTAAGTATTGAATCAAAAATCGTGTGTGCAAGCCAATCATTGATAACTTATTGATGTTTTTTTCCAAACACAAGAGACAATAACTCTGGTGTTTCTGGCGATCGTTCATTCTAGAATAAATTCCTATGAATTGTGTATCAGAATGCCAAACTGACTATATTTATATTACGTAGGCGCTAATTAGAGTGAATGTTTGTTGTAAGACAATTGTATATTATTGCAATATATTTTGTCTATAAACAATAGTGCATCAAACTTGTATTTGTCCATGTATTAGAGCTTACATATTTTTATTTGGAGCTCATTACGTTTGTCAAAATTAGAAAACAACAAAAAATAGGTATATACCATTTTTATTTGGATATCACATTTTGTTATAAAAATATCACATTGCAACGGATTGCGCAATGTTTTACAAAATTCTTCATGGACGTAACATACAAATAAGTACTTGGGCAAATAACGGATAGTATACTCCAACTACACGCAAAAATATTAAACAATAATAACTCACTAAAGAAAAATTCTGTGGAACGCACACTGAAATGTTAAATAGGGTAAAACGTAGAGATTATAATGCCAGAGATAACGATACTGAATTGAAAACCAATTAAAAATGCCATGTGACACGATCTTGATAGTCGGGTCTTGAGTGTAACAAAATGTTATGCCCAACTTAACTACAAAGTAACAAGAAAACAATACAAAAACTGCACATATTATTAAATCATCAACATATATTTTCTTATATTTTGAATGTATTACAAACCTCAAAACAAACCACAATATGTGTTATTTCTTTTCGACAAGATTGTTTTGTGTTACAATAGGATTTTCTGTCACAAAACGCTTAAAGTAAAAAGGTATAATACTACTGCACATGTTTAAGCTATAACAATGCAAATCCTAGCAAAAACAAAAGCAAAAAAAAAGGTATAACATTAGCTATATTAGCTACACTTTTTATCAATAATGAAACCATCTGGAAGCGAAACGTACTCAATACTTCTCTACGAATCAGGCAACACAATAAATGTTACCAGCACATAAAAACGCAACGAGCACTATAAATGGTATCTTACAACAATTTGCTTCAATATATTTACTTAAATAAATGTACATTAAAAGTACATAACAAGAGTCGAAAAATGTTACATGTACCATGTCAAATTAAACACATCCCATTTAAAAAGAATGTTATACGAAAGTCTTGAAACATACTTCGTTGACAGTATCCTAATTTGGAAATAACAAAACACAGATCGTATACCCCTATAACATGCTAAAAATCCACTGTTCTGTAATAGTATATAGACATACATAATATTAAATATAAATATCTTCATAATATGAAAAGCACATGCAATTAATATTTGGCAAAAGTATACATGGATTCCAAACATACACAGCAAACGCCAAGTAGCACATAATGTATTTAAATCAATGATTTATAAGTTCAAAACATAAACAAACACTAAAATATACACAACAGGAAACCTTTTAAAAGGTATATGTACATAATCTGATACCAATGATTTACAAATATTGTAAAATCATACATAACGTAAAGATATAATACAACTTAGTATCCCCACAACGCCAACGTCTGCATTGCAGGAAATGGACTAAATCATGGTCTATTAAATAAAAATAATTTTTGTATGGTCTCTCAAAAAAAAGTTCTAATATATTTTCAATAAACGGACGTTTCTACAAATGGCAAAAAGTGTTCAGCAAATTTAACTGTCAAGCAGCCACAAAATGGCCAACAAATGATTCTATTTGGACGTCTGTTGAAAATACTAAATATCGTAAGAGGTTGGGAAAACAGATTCAAAATCATATTCGCGAAATCATATAGGCGGAAGTATATATAATCGAGTGCTGATGCCATATGAATGTTCAATACAAATAACAGACTAAGCGAAAGCTAAAGGACATACACGCATACAATATCAGTATTTCAGATACTGGAGCACGTGTGTGCAAGAGGTCAACTGAATAAAGTTGTATTTCAACGGTGGATGTTTGAATTCTGATCTCTTAATGTGAAGAAAAATAATATCCGAGTCCACTAAGAAATGGCTCAATAAATATAACAACAAAATGATGTCACATGTGAAAATACCACACACCATACACGCATTTCACTTCCACATATGGAATGGACAATATTTAATGACAATAACTGTCAATCGGACGACCAATAATTATTCTATACACCATGAAAGAAATCTGCGCGACAATCGCCGCTTTTACAAAAACGACCCACTTCCCATCTTCAACTTAACCTGTCAAATGTTAAACTAAGAACTGTTTATTGTGTACAAATTGTCACAGGACACTTCTGACGTTTAACATTAACTTATAATCTTATACAAGACCCTGTGCTTAAGACACCATCTGATAATGCAAACACTCACATGTAAATTAATAATTAGTTTTTAATATTGTTATTTATTCTACTAGAACCAATTTCCTTTTATAAGTTTCTCAGCAATACGAGTTCCGGTAAAACAAACTATCACTCGCGAAGTGTTTTAAAATGAGTGTCCAAATTTACAAAATAAAAACATAAACGTTTAGGGAGTTTATTATTCTCCATTAATGAGTGGAAATATACCTAAAAGCAATGAACAGATTGACACAAATGACAAAGATTGCAGTAATGGGCGCATATTAATGGTTTTCCTTTTTAAGTAATTTATATCAAGTGGATTAAACTTTGCGGTAAATGAAACCATAAAAGGTTTTAATATGTTTATCTATTTACTGATTTTTTTTTGTAATTTGTCATATTTAGTATATTTTACATGCTTTTGTTTTTATAAAGCACACGCTATTCAGCTGATCGTTTTCCAACTTGGAAATCCTGTTTCAATTTATTCTATCTGTAGAGATTCAGCTAAAGGCAAAGGTCAACACTATATGCAATGAATACTAAACTTTGAACAAACCAAAATATCGCAATTTTGGTTCCAGAGCAAGCATCGTTAAATTGGAAACTTTAACAAAAATTTCATCTCCCTGTCTAAGATGGAAAACAGCCCCTAAGTAGCTCGTGTATTCTCCAAAAGCCTTATTCTGCGCCCAGCACTTGGTCATAGAGTTCTGAATCATGGACTCCTCCCCACCGTCCGGGTATATGATGTTGTACCGGTAGATGTAGTGCGATAGAGACCGGGGACCGGTCTCGACGGAGGACGGGTTGTCAAAGTACTCCAAGAAGGACACTTGGCTGTAGACGTAGTAGAGGCCGGGCTCCAGTATGACGATGCGGCCATGCCGGTACTGGACCTTGTTGGTGAAAGCAATGTCCTCGTTCCATATGTACATCATGATCGCGAACAGTCCACCGGGTACTGAAATAATTATGCGGATATGTCAACATTGATATAACTCAAAATGCGTCATCTGTAGCAAAATAAAAATTCTGTAGAAGGACCAACGTGCTCTTTTATAGCTAACAACATCATCTGTAGAACAAAAGCACCAAAATGGTACTGTATCGTTCACCTGGTTCAATAGCGTGAGGTGATGAAACCTAACACAAAAGAATAAACACGAACGCCGGATTCTCTAGTAATCTTAATATCTCATTTAGCTTTACGAGCCAGGTGAACTTAAACACCTACTACGTGTACTTATTATAACTTACATTTTTTTTAATTGTCTAGACAGGTAACATAATTTGAATAACATGACTAAACAATAAGTTTTCATAGTAGCATGACGCTGGAAATAACCCGTTTTGCCGTAAACCTTAAACTAGCGAGCAGCTCTAGGTACTAAATTTGAACTACATGTACAATGAACCAGCATGTTGAAAATTACATATTTAATTATGTAAAACGAATTACTTATTTAGCTCGATAAGCAATATTTAATGATCAAACCTTACACTAGCCTGCAGCTCGATGTACCAAATTTGAACTATTAATTTAGAAACGTTGAACAGTCATTTTGAAGTACGTACACAAATGTGTAAAATAAAAATAGGATTTATCTCGATAAGCAATATTAGTGTGGTACCAGTGGGTTGGTCGTGTTTCTGGGCAGTGCCCATCAGATGGGCAGCGGGGCGGGACTCACTGGGCTCGGACATGGAACTGGTCTCGATCTTGATGTTACCTGGAAGTATATGTGATAATAATGCTAACTGTATATATATGATAGCGATGCTAATTGTATAAGTATTAAAGATATATGCATATACATGTTTTGCATATTGCTTTACGACGAACGGGAATGTTGTGTTTGACTGAGCATTATATATGAACTTTAATACTTTACTCGTAAATCAAGCGACGCCAAGCACATGTACCCTTTTTTTTAAAGAAAAGAATAAATAAACATTGTGCAACAAACATTATGCGATTTTCAAAAATATAACACGATTAATCGCAACGCATTAACTGTCCCGTCCAAATGGTGATGCACATGAAAGATACCGACATTGCGGACAGTCCGTTGGGTATTCAGCCGCTCATATCGACACACCATGGCATTCGGAACTGATAAAATCGTACATACAAGTCCCTTTATCAGATATCTTACCGTCGCTTTACTAAATACCCTCTAAGGGAAATTAGGAAACTGCGAAAAAGGTCGGATCTTAAGTACATTTTATCACTTAAAATATGCTAAATGCAACACACCATTGTTTCATTTTGGTGACTAATGTAAAATATATTTATATCAAATGCATGATGTTTATCTTTCGGCTATTTAATGTAAAATGGGAATCCGGAACTCCGATACTATTGACGCTTTTAAAAGATCTCTGAAAACCCATTTCTTTTTAAAGATATATTGTTCCTGATGTTTATTTTAAAATGGAAGATTACCTGTGTAATATCTTATTGTGACAGTTTGTTTCCCTCTTTTATTTGATTTTATAAGGCACGTGAATTTTAGCTTTAGTCCTCATGATAATAAGATGTCCAATTTTTTTCTTTTCATTAAATTAAATTTAATTGTTGTTTTATCTTGTAACACTTTATATTTCAATGTTGATACATATGTTGTTCCTTTTAGATGTGTATATGTTGTTATTTTATATACTTGTAAAGCGCTTTTGAACGTAGTTTATAAATGAAAAGAGTGCTATATAAATTTGGTATAATAATAATAATAATAAAATATATCCATATCAAATGTATGAGGTTTATGAGTTCTCCTTGATTATTTATGTTTTGGCTATTTAGTGGAAAACAAGCGGCATCATCTGATAATGTGAAACCAATAGTTGTATAATACATGTATGTAAACAAAAATAATAGTAACGTCCCGAATCATTAGTAAAGTGTTCATTATTTGGCTCGTTTGTTAATACAATATGTCAAATAGTCAACTAGTATACTAGTAACATCATTACATGGCTGCATGCAAAATTCCTTTCATAATGTTATGCAAATATGTAACATTCAGTCGCGAGCGATTTGTCAACAGTACATATTTAATTTGCCATATAACGTTTTGTCAGATAAGAAGGTATATAGTTATAGTACGGTTGCTTATCACATCTGTTAAAATACAACTGCCAGAATCGAACCAAGTGCAAGTCAGTGGAATTTTAAACTTGAATGACGCATTTTGTTTCAATCACTGGACTGGTAAAATGGTACTTTTATAATGATAACGATTACATTCAAAGTCTATTAATTTTAGTTTTGAAGGTTTACATGACAAGTGTTATCGTTCCATTTCAATCAACCTTAGAAGTTGTTATAACACGTTGAATGTTATCGTTTAGTATGCATTGAAAGTATAATAAAACGATCGTTCTTTACCGACGACGCTTTGTGGTCGTTGCAAAACCGAATGAAAACTCGTATGATATATAGGATTTGACACGAGTTGTCATGTAATACCATATTTTATTAAACGAGTTAAGGAATGTTGTTAGTAAGCACACCTTTGGCGAGCTTACTAACGCATTTCCTGGACAAGTTTAATAAAATATGGTATGAAATGACAACGAGTGTCAGGTGTTTTTTATCACATGCTTTTAAACGACAAAACATTCTAATTTTACCAAAACAAGCTAATAAATTCTAAAAGTTGTGCACTAACGTGACGTGACGTCATTTCATGTTGACGACGTCATTTCACTAAAATAACGTCATGCGATTGGTCAATCAAAGAATATGTAGCCAACCAGAACGCTAAAAAGGTTATCTTACACATGTGTAAGATAAAATATTCGTAATGGCTGCATTAATACACGGAAAACAAGGTAGAGCTTGTGAAAAAAAAAGAGTTTACCAACAACAACTTAAAAAAAACGTCATCGCACTCAATAGAAGTATAACCTTTTTTTAAATAACACTTTTAAAAGCTGTAACATATTGGCACAATCAAAACCGTTTTCTAGGTAGAAACGATACGTTACATTTTTAAATGTATAGAATGAACGTTTATTGGAAAGAGATCGTTCTGCCCTTAAAAAAAGCGGATGTATAAGAACGAATACAACTTGGAAACCAAGTATTTTGTATATTAACATTCTCTATATTAATTAAAATATTATAAATGTCGACGTCAAATAACTAATGTATATGAATACATTGTTTCATTTGAAAAACACCAAGCTTTTGAGTACTCTGTAATTAGAAATAATAACGAAAGAATTTCAAGAACCAAGCTGGCTTTTAATTCACTTGAATAAAACGTTAAAATATGTAGAGAGACAAGATTCTATATGTTATAATGTTCTTTATCTCTATTATGATGAATGTAATATTCCGTTAAACCTAAGAGTCACATTTTCTAATTAAACTTGCGTGACTAACACCCGCGTTGTTACACTACAAAATAAGTCGATGAAGCAAACTGGTTACGAACCAGCATCAATACGAATTACAGGAAATAATCACGTCATTATCGGCTCGCGGAATGAACTTCCGGTTTTAAAAACCTATTCGAGTAGAAGTTATTTACTCATTACTAAGTACAGAAATAAACCAACGGTTGCAAATGGAAGTGATTTATATTCCGCCCAAGTATCGCAATATAAACGCCATTGCATTGGCCAATGCATTTTCGTTGGCAAAACCATACATATAATTTGCACAACGGTCAAAAGCATCTTAAAATATTAATTTATCAGTATTGTCAAATCCATTCTTATTAATTCCGACTTAAGGTACATTATTAATTATAAATGTCAAAGATAATTATAATGCATGCAAACAATATAATAAATATAGGATATTTGTTGATTTCGTTGAATGATCGAATTTAATTTCATGAGCGGTTATAGAAAACAATATTTTAACGAGTGGCGTAGCGTCGTTGTCGCTAAATTATATTTTTGTGGAATTGTATCATGTTTTTATCTGTAAACACATGTGTGTAGATGCTGTACATGTATATAAATTTACCAAGAGAGGTAAACCACTACTGGTAGATGGATGCTATTGATAGAAAAAAAAATTGCGTTTTAAGTCATATTTTCACTGCAGCGAACAGTCCATTGAACACATGTTCTTGTCATGGTGTTTTATTGAAAGCTTGTACCACAATACAACATTGTACGACACTACAAAAATGCCACTATTGTATTGATAGCATGTAGCATAACTGACATTGGGTGGTGCATAAAACATTAAGCCAATAATGGCCTTAAATGTGTCTTAATACAGTTCAAGGTTTTGATGCTAACATAAATAGGCTTAAACTAACACGGCGACTAAAATGTGCAAACATTCATATACATATGAGGCAAAACAAAGGAGTTTGACAGAATGTGACCATCATTTCGCTAAACACGTTTGCTCAATTTGTTGATACTATAGTGGCTTATAAATGCATAATAATGTTCGTCATGTTTAAATGTCAAAGACTCGTTTTGCCTAACTAGTAAGGCATTGTTAAATATTGGGCTAAATTTCAATGGACAATGTTCATCAAACGAATTTAGTTGCATACACAAGAAAAATTAAACTGATACGACTTAAACGTGTTCCTTACTGCGTGACTTGCAATTCGTGTTGTTGTCCCATGACGCGACCAAGACTGACAAAGACGTCGCCCTTTGTTTTCCCAGGGAAAGCGAATAGTTACAAATGTCACAAATTGTCAGCAGCGAGACAAACACAAATTGACGACGTGCTGTCACAAATAATCACGGGGCACTAACTGAAAGATGGCATGCTGTGGTGCTATAGGTTCCACACCAAAATTGATGGTTTTAGCCGTACATAGGACAAGAAAGGACCATAGTCCGAGGGGAATAAGAAAACAGTGTTTGTTTTAAACTGCTAGCAAATAACATTTATAATACACTGAGAAAAATGGGGAGCCATAATTGACAAGGTATTCCGTATATTGAACTAAAATCTTCACTAAATCAGCTTTTTTTAACATAAATATTAAACTCAGGAAAACTAAAGCGATTTAACAACGTGTATTTAATCACGCTAGTTAGTTCAATAAGCGTACATGTAACCACAGTTACAAACTGAGTTCAATTTTATCACACCACTTAACGTGTAAACAGTGAAACCCAGTTGCGGAATAACTGAAGTGGGGTGAAGGAATTTCCAGACCTCCGTAATGCATAACTTTTCTATTAGCTCGCACATTGCACTAATTGTTGACTGTAGATAAACCACAACGGGACTGCTATGTAACGCCTGAGCGCTCCAAAGGTCGTGTGCCCTTTGCTTGAACGCATGTTTCATAATGTAAGTTGGAGCACGGCCTCCATACCGGAAGTTCTGTTTCTTAGGAGAGAACAAGGATGTTCCTTTGAAGTAAGTTCAATGTGAGTAAATAAGAAATATCTCTTTTTTTCTCCAGAATTCAGGGTGTCGCTATTATAATTCAATAAAACATATAAATGACATGCGAGACTTATGAAGGTGAAGAATGGTATATTTCATCTTTTAAATTATTATACTTGTGTTCAGTTTTCAACATGTAACTATTGAAAATATTTATTTCACAATGCTTAAAGATTTGCATGTTCACACATGGTATCATATTACAAGGACTTTCGAACAAAATAACCCACGGATCAGAAGATAACAATTTTTCTACATATACGCATAAGTGAATTGTTTTTGCTTTGTTGCTGTTCGTGAAATACATGCGTTATCTACGAAGAAGAAACAAACAGGTGGGTTGATACTGGTTACAATCGTTCCATTGTTGCGGAGTATCCATGACAATTTGCGATTATTCGCACAGAATAAGTGATCATTACTAGACGAGAAGACACTGCGATATCTCCCGTTGCCTAGTGCTCGGAAATGTCCGATAAGCCAAAAGAGCTTCCCACAGATGGTTTACATTCGGTGGAGTTTTGTTTTTACTGTGTATCATCGTCGAAGAAGATATGTTTCTGCGTGTTTTTTTTTTCAAGTACAATGTGAAATAAACAGAAACAGATTTCTTTAAGACGTATTGAGTTCGTTATTAGGCGCTCGCGCGTAACTGTTTTATGCGTATTGGGTAATTAATAATTAGTGCCATTGTAATTCGCTACAGAACTGTGTAGCAGTATGCACTGAATGTAATGATAATTAATAAATCACTGCATGGGACAATGTGTTTTATATTCAGCAGATGGTTGCGTGTTAGTTTGCGTTGTGTTTTATAACACCAAAGAAAAGTAGTGTAAACACGTTCCTGTAACACAGCATATTGTAAAATGCAACTTACTCGAACAATGTAATCGATATGAAGAGTAACTAGAACTACTGATGGAATACACGTTTACTATCTATTTTACGGTAATTTTATTCTCTGGAAAATAAACAGGCGCCGAAAGCATGTTTATTTTAGAGGGCATACTATTTTGTATGGTTATAGTTTAAACATAATAATGCATTTTTAACGTAACCAGTTACTTCTGACTACACACATTTCTGAATATGTATTCCCCCGACTGATAGTCCGTATCCTTCAGGCGATTGATTTTAATGAATTTATTTTCATGATCGTTCATTCTGTTAATGAATGCTGAATATGTTGCACTGACTCCAACTATATCACGTTGATGCACGGGAATGTATTAATTTATTTTCATGATCGTTCATTCTGTTAATGAATGCTGAATATGTTGCACTGACTCCAACAATATCACGTTGATGCACGGGAATGTATTAATTTATTTTCATGATCGTTCATTCTGTTAATGAATGCTGAATATGTTGCACTGACTCCAACTATATCACGTTGATGCACGGGAATGTATTAATTAATTTTGTTTCGACGCGGCGTAAAGGATCTGGGCCCGTATTCACAAACATTCTAAGTCTAAATTTCAGACTTGAACTCAAGATAGAAATCCCAATAGCGAATCGACCATTATGCAAGTCACACAATAATCACATTCATCCTACAGTGTACGACACAAACAAAGAGTTATTTAAATTAAAAATAACTTTTCCCCCGAAGAAATCTTACATTTTAAGCTATTAAAATTTGAGTCTGAGTATATGTTTTAGACTCAAAATGTTTGTGAATACGACCCCTGAAGTTTTGAGTTTTGAGTCTTTGTTAACATGATCGGAAATAATTGAGGCAATACACGAACACAAAATGGACATACTGGACAACATAGTAATGTTTCATGAATTGACAATACAAGAGGGCCATGACGGCCCAAAGGGCTCACCAGAGTACTGGCAAAGATGAAAGCCTTACTGTTGTAAAAGGCTTGTGGAAATGTACGCCATAATGTCCTTAAATAATTTTTCTAGCTGCTTTACTCTCATACATAGAACAAGTAAGGACCTGGATATATGTTCTCTACCCTGGTATCCAACTTTTCGCAGGCAGTTTCGGAGGAATAGTGTTAATGCTGCAGTTCTGAAAGATAATGGCGACCGCTGTGTAAAGGGCATGTCAAGCTTGCTTTCAAAGAGTAGAGTGTATTGCCATTTATTGAAATTCGCTTAAGATTTTATCGTCCTTGACAAATGGTGCAAGTTTGGTCCAGACTGGTTGAAAATGAAGTTCCTGTCTTGCAACAAATTCATTTTTGCATTAATTTTCACAATTAAGGGGATGTAAATGCTGTGTTCGTGGCCTGTCTCATTTGCTGCTTGTGTTGAAATCTTATGGCCATACAAACATGTGGAAGTTTTATCAAGATTGAATGGAAAATAAAATCTCGATGCACGAAAAATGCTATTTTTGTAAAAAAAATTCACTAACAAAGGGGCCATAACTGCGATCCTTGTTGCCCAATCCGACCGATTGTTAGTTTTTGTTGCAGACGTATGATAACATAAAAACTGTGGAAATTTGGTCAAGATTGGAAGAAAAATTAAAGTCTCTATGAACAAAAAAAGGCAATAGGCAATACAAGGGGCCATAACTCCGGTGTCTGTGGCCTAATCTTATCCATTTTTGACTCCTGTTGAAATCTTTTGGTCACACAAACTGTGGAAGTTTGGTCAAGATTGGGAAACAAATGAAGTCTTAATCAAGGCAAAAAGGAAATGTTTGCATATTTTTCAACAAAAAAGGGGCATAACTCTGGTGTATGTGGCCCAATCCGTCACAATGTTGACTTCTGCTGTGATATTTTGATAATACACAAACCGTCGAAGTTTGGTCAAGATTAGAAACATGAAGTCTCTATGAACGAAAAAGGCAATTTTTGCATTTTTTCCCACTAACAAATGGCCATAACTCTAAGGTTTCAGGTCCAATTTGGCCCATTATCAATACCAACCGACATTTTATGGTCATACACAAACTGTGCAAGTTAGGTCAAGGCATACGGACGACGGACTACGGACGACGCCGGAGAGGTCCCCTATACCAATAGCTCACCTAAAAAGGCTACTTACCCTTAGCCAATTCTATTCGGTACTTCTTTTCCACGAACTGCAAATAAAAAGAAAGACAGATTTATTAAAAATTAATTACTAAATAAACGTAAGTTATTATCGAAAAATTGGAGATAAAAACACCTAGACGTTATGCCTACGTAAAACTAAATGTATTAATTATTACAACAATAAATAAAATAAACGCACATTATGCTTGAAGGAAAACAATTAGATGATATGCATACGAAATACCAACTGCGATGAACAAAACAGCCACGTAATTATGCAAAACCTAGTGACAGCGTGTGACTTTGAATGTTTAATACGACGAGAATAAAGAAAAAAAAATGTATATGTTAATTACTAAAACAATCGGTTGTTATTGTTTTTTCGATTAAAACAGGTGTTTTGAGCAGGTATGTTATGGGTAATATTAAAAACTACCACCTAAATGTGCAAATACTGTTAAAACAAACACAAAAGTGGTACTTGAAATAACTGAAATGGGCAATTACTAAAAGAAAACAGAAGATGAAGAAAATCAACGAAAATTGAACTTGCAATTGTAGCTATTAAACAGACCGAACTACTTTATACAAACACCACCGAAACAACAAAAATGAAATGTCTTGTTCTAATATAGCAATTCGGCATTTCTAATGGTTAAACAATGTGGCGAATTTGAAGCTAGACATAATGTAAAAACAATTATGCAACTCCCAACAGTAAAACAATCACGTAAAAACATCTGTAATAATTTTTTAACATTTCCATCGAAGTACATGGAAAACCTATAAAAATATCAATCGAAATGTACGGTGGATCGGGGCCAACTATGGACAGTTTGACAAATATTTTACGCCGGGTTGACAGACTGTAATGTACCGCAATTGAAAATAAACAAAACCGAGTCGACGTTCAAACATTTAGCAATGATGTCCGTACACCAACCATGACAAGGTGAAGAGAATTGTATGCAAATCGTTAGATGTAAATGTCAGTATACACGAGTGTATGGATCATACAAAATGTTAACATACTTTAAAAAGATTGACAAATAAAAGCTGAACAAGTAAAATAATGTGAACATAGTTCCCGGCTTTCTGAAAATAATATTATTTAAAATACAGTAAAGAGTATGACCACATAATTAAAATTCACAGCATTTAATACAAAAAAACAACCCAAGTTACGTGTATTCATAATTATTCAATATGACAATAGAACTACACCCAAAGGATTAACAAATTCTGAAAAAAATTAACGGCAGATTTGAACGTTTTAAAGTATTGTGTTTTGTTTTGTTTTTCGGACAATTTCTCCCTATTACGCAGTAATTGTGCTCATAAAATGAACACATCCACATAAGTGACGTCAAAAAGGTAGGACATTCTAAAAGCCGGAAATGCCGTTGATGTTCGGACATAAGATCTGAAATTGGTCGGTTGTGTTGTAATCATAAACGCAAACGCATGTGTGGTCAAGACAACCCTCTCTTTATTAAACAAACTTCAAATATGAGTTGATACTCGTCCTAGTGCAATGCGACCCGCGGTCATTGCACTCGGCTTAACGAAACAGTCACAAGTTAACAACTATACATGGTATTCAGAACATTTTAATCAACATTTGTTTTACGAAAACTGTATTTTGCCTGGGAAATCGCATGCTGTCAGCCGTGAAGTATCGCCAACAATAAACAGAATACGATTTTTTAGCAACCGTTCCATTATAAAACCATTATATTTCTGTGAACCTAATGATAACAGACGTGAAGCATTATCAGCAATAAATGAATGACAACGTTATCATTGGACCACAAATATCAAATAAGACGTATCTGTTTTTTCACTAGAAACATCATAACACACAACTACAAAATAATGACAAAAAAATAAAGGCATAATGCAAATACCACGTAAACAAATCCTTGATAGTGTATAATATAAATTAAGTTAAACAATGTGCAACAAACTTCAAACGAACAGTTTATTATCAGGCACCGACAGCACGTTCAGCCTAACAGAGGAATTCAGACCTAAGAATTATTCCATGATTGATGGGCGTATACATCATAGGTCATGTGGATCAGGACATAATCCAGCCCCGCGGGAGGATTGGTGGTTTCAGCGGGGTAGGGAAACTATTGCGAATGAAATAAATTATTTTAGTTCTTGTAATATTCAGACAATGCTCGGTTCAATGAACGATACATGTAGAGCCCATGTAAACAGCTTTCGGCATTGTTAGACAGCAGCCTCTTACTGTACTATTCCTACGCACCGCAACTACCGCATAAACTACTAATACTTCTGTTGCTGCTTCTACTGCTACTAAACAACAAGACCAGCAGCAACGACTACTACTACTTCTGCTAATGCAGCAGTAGCAGAGGCAGTAGTAGTAATATCAGCAGCTGTAGCATTGTCAGCAGTAGCAGTGGCATTGGCAGCAGCAGCAGCAGCAGTAGTAACAGTAGCAGTTACACGTTTCTTCTCTAAAAATTATGTCAATACCGCTAGAACATATTTTATGCCTAAATGAAGGAGTCATACGCAATTACAACAATACCTACAATTAACTTTGGTCCATTCCATTACTGTTGTTTGAATAGCGAGGCATTTATCAAATACCAATAATTACAGCGTTTGTTCTGGGAAACCGATTCGAGTGTTGGATCTAAGACAATCAGATGGACCACTGACAAAACTAATCGATTAAACAAATATGACTTTGATTTCTTTTGTGAGCGGGACATAAAACATATTGATTCTATCGAACGATGCTTTTATTCCCAGCCATTAAGGGCACCTGATTTGTTTTCCGAATTGATCGGAAGTAGTCCCGTGGTGTTATTTTAGTCATTAACTTCGAGAAAAGGATCGATGGTGCACAATCAAAATTAAGAACTGTGTTTATATCAAACCGTACCATGGTTTGAGTTCCTGCGACCACATTATTTATTTGCCTGTAATCGATGGCATTTGCGCTTTCAGGGTTTAACGGGACTGTGTTTACGACAAGGGCTTCAGGAAAAAAAATATCTTAATCAAGGTATTAATCTGACATAATAATAATGGTGAACATAAAATATACATGATGGCAAATGGCTTAAATATTCTGATCAAAACATTGCATTATTTACATTTGATCGTGGCCCTTTTTGATTTGCATGTTTTGTGTCAGAATTGTGAGTATTTTGCAAAACCATAATATGCACAAATATATACCCTCAAAAAGACATGTTCTAAGACATAGTCTATAATGCGAATCGTTGAAACAACCTCAGAATACTGAACTATATGCATTGCTTCAGGGGAAAATTAAAAAACAATAAAAGTAATGTTATCTGATGTTTAAAACCGCGCATTAAGCGTTTATCCCCAGGTCCACGCATTTCCATCTGAAAACAATCGCTCATCGTTCAGCCGTAGGCTTGAACTATTACAAGTCGTTACACTCGTTTTAAATGTTAAGTTGTTAACGTACAACATTGTATGTATTTGCAAATACGCCAACGTGACACTCGTTTTAAATGTTAAGTTGTTAACGTACAACATTGTATGTATTTGCAAATACGTCAACATGTTTCACGCTACTAATATTTTCCTTTATTTGCAACCGCTTCAAACACATTATTCACAATTATGAAATTAATTAAAATTACGCATAATTTGTCAGTCACAAAAAAACAACTTGTTTGTTAACAAGAAATTGTCATTGATACCCGTGCAAACATAGACTAAGCCAGCGATGACACTATTAAAGAGCAATACAAATATCGTTCTATTCCCATATTGAAACGTGTAATTGAAGGAACATATGGTGCACCAGGTGTTATTGATAAAATAAGAAGTATGCGAGAAATAGGTCTGCGAAGTTAGTCTGTTTGAATATTTCTAGTACCTAAAAGGAGTATCAATTAAGTCGATGATACTCGGACTTCTAATGACCGCTTTTTCTGTAACTGATTACCCTGAAAACCAAGTTTAAATTAAATACCAGGAGAGATTCCAGTTTTTGTGGATGGTATTGGATGGAAAGCGTCTCTCCATTCCAGATTTCACTTTATTTCGTACACGGTTTTGCGTATACTTACTTATTTAATGTTTGTATATCGTTGAAATAATGTGTATGTTGTACACTTTGCATAAGGTAAGAAAATATCATCACATTTCATGTAGATCTGTAGATTTTTAAACTGAATTTTGTCTAATTTGTCAAGGGAATACATTTCAAATTTTGATTTGTTCATCCTAAATTAACATATAACCATACATTATAAATATAGTGTGGATGTTACTTCATAGCCATCATAAAGTATTTGAAAACATACCATTCAAAAACTTACACTGATAGAAAGCAACAACTTTGTTTCTCAATATCATAACAGGGTGTCGTAAACGTACAATCACAGTTTTTAATTCGAAATCGGACCCTCCTATTTCACCGGATGTAAAGTCCATAAACAAACATGTATACTTTGAAAGGAAACGAAATTAAAC
>CM051029.1:61309877-61322377 GCA_027627225.1 Congeria kusceri | reverse complement strand
TGTGTCGTCTGCTAAAGTGGTTTTCATCGTTTTATTTACCGTTTTGCTATTTAAAGATTCGTTGCGTTATTTTTTTATAGCAACGTGTTCTCTTATCTTTTTATAGACCACAAAGTTATCAGACAAGTGCAATATGAAGTGTTTTTACATAAAATATACCCTTTGTTTGTTGGCCTTTAAAGGGACAGTTTCACAGTTTTTGGTTGAACACACTCTTCTCTAATAAAGGAATTTTAAAACAGGAATGTGTAGGGTCTTTTTTTGTGTGTGTCTGTTATGCTGTTTTGATTGCAAAACATAATTATTATGATATTCATTATACCTTTTTGTTAAAAAAATTACTAGGGAATGTCAACCAGGTAGAATGTTTTTCTCGAAAAATAACAAATATTCTTCACAGGTTTAACATTGCACAATAATTTGCTTTTTAAATCTTGAAATACGAACAATAAATATATTTTTGAACAGGAAAAAATATTTGTCACAGCCAAAATCTGTGAAACTGCCCCTTTAAACTCCACCTCCGAATACAAAATACAAAGCCATGCTTATACACTGACTTGAAAGTTGTTTATTTGTTTCGGCAGTTTAGTGTTTACTTCGATTGTGTGTGTGTGTGATTCTGTATTCTAACTAATTGCAAGTTATTCTTTTCACTCTCACAATTGTGCGTGCTTATTTTGTAAACGATTGATAGCGCATATACACACGTTAAGCCCATCCCAGCTTTAAACCCCAGTGCACGTCTGTAATATCAATCGGATTAAGGGATTTATCAGTGCACACAACTGCCATAAACAGATCAGGCGATTCATGAGAAGTCTTATTTACAAATATTATAAATCTAATTAAAAGAAAACAGATCGATATATTGATCGGATTATATCTTTTACGAATAAGTAAGATTTACCGATCCTGTTTAAGACAATTATTGAGTGCTTATTGACAAATCTGAAGAAAAAAAGCCTCTGAATAAAGAGGAGCATTAAGTAAATAAATAAAATCTTCGAGTTAAGATATGAATCGAGGCGCGGAAATAATATCGTAAAATAGTTATTCAACATCAATAAGTCATCCAATAAAATTTTAAATGTTGCTTAATAAAACCTGAGTAATGCATTCTATTACGATGCCAAAATTACCCATCTTTAAGAAATTTCGTATACGTGTGTATCGTTAAATATTCATTATTACGGAAAATGGATACTACCAATAAATACCAAAGAGCAGACGATACGTAGAGCTTATACATGTACATCCAACAGTGTTGAAATTTGTGGAAATGTTTCATTCAAGATCGGATAGCATTAAGGCACTGGTACGGTGGCATAGCATGTTTTTATTTATGTCGTTCCCATGACATATTAAGTCGTGGGAACGAGATCTTATCTCGTGGGAACGAGATCTTATCTCGTGGGAACGACATAATTATGTCGTGGTAACGACACATTAAGTCGTGGGAACGAGATAATTTACTCGTGGTAACGACATATTAAGTCGTGGGAACGAGATCTTTTCTCGTGGGAACGACATAAATAACTCGTGGGAACGACATATTAAGTCGTGGGAACGAGATAATTAACTCGTGGTAACGACATAATTAACCAATCAGAATACACGTTGTTTAAAAGCATGTTTCAAAATGGCTGATACAAGAGACGCTTACATAAATATCGTATTTCAATGCATTAAGATATAAAGAAATTGTTTTTCTTCTGCGAGAGCAACATTGAATTTGATTGGTTCATTAAGTCGTTCCCTCGACAAAATATCTCGTTCCCACGACATAATTATGTCGTTCCCACGTGATAAGATCTCGTACCCATGACTTAATATGTCGTGTGAACGACATAATTATGTCATTCCCACGAGATAAGATCTCGTTCCCACGACTTACAATGTCGTGGGAACGACATAATTATGTCGTTCCCACGAGATACAATCTCGTTCTCACGAGATAAGATCTCGTTCCCAAACTTAATATGTCGTGGGAACGACATAAAATAAAAACATGCACATGTCACATCTATGCCACCGTACACTGGACCTCTAAAACACGCTATGTTTAAGTGTGATTTACTGTATTTGTTAACAATAAAAGAACGTTTGAATATCGAGGCAAATACATATGGCCATTAACTTTTAAGGGACTCCTAACCAACGAGTGCGTGTGGCTCCAATTCGGTCACGGGAAAGACAAAAAGTGACCCAGTAGTACTTAATGTATATTGAGAAAAATACACCGATAACATATCGAGGGTTGAGCGCGAAACTATTGTATCTGATATAGAAATGTTAAGCAGACACAATAGTTTCACGCTCAGCCCTCGATATTTTTTTCATAAGAAAACCTGGGATAAGACCTGCTTCTGCACGTCTTAAATCGTGTACTTCCAACAGCATTTAATATTGTAGTTTAAGGAAAGTACAATTTACAACCTTGGGTCTGATTATTAAGAATGATATATTTGCAGCTCTTGACAAATTTCTGTACTGAAACTTTTGTATAATGACGTTTGTGAAACCAACCCGAAAAATAAACAGTAAATGCTTATCCGTGCTATTATAAGCCACAGTGTTTGCGAAGGTTATTGATAAGAGCTATAAGAAAAATATTATTGCATGCAATATCGCTCCCAATTACCAGTCGCAGTCGATGAAGAATTCGTGTATGACCCAGCGCTTCGGCACACGCGAATTTATCATTAATCACACAAAAAATCAACACAAATTGCTAGCCTAATTGTGTTTTGCTGTTTTCCACGCGAGGCGGGCTGGCTCTTCCAGATAATGATTATAGACGAAGTACTCCCGGAGTAGCTATGGAATAATGGTAATAGGAAAATCGACCTACTCCGGATTGTATACAAAACGGATTCCCCAATGTAATCTCGGTATTTCTTTCCACTGCTTTGGGAATGGGTCCTGGGCTGGTATTCACAAAGCTCCAAAGGGAAATCTTGACTTAAGTTGCACATAAGTGGAAATTTCAGATCCAATTTCTATGTGAAACTCAATGATTTCTGTACAAAAAAGGCTGCGATACTAAACATATAAGCAATATTTACAAGTTTACAACATTTAAATGTTAAAAGACCGATACACGAACAGCCAAGGACTTACGGAATTTTATGAATTTTGTGAATACGGACCCTGGGCTGGTATTTATAAAAAATCTTAGTGGAAAATTAAGAAACATCTTAAAATTCTCAAATTTAAAAATAGGATTTTCTGACAAAGAAATACAATATTTCCAGATTTCGACACAGAAGTTGCAGTATAATTCAAGGTGTATTAATATTTAGTAGTTGTCATACACATGTTCCAATGTTTCAAAAACATATTCTAATTTTGACTTATTTTCAACTTAAGTTAAGAATGGCTAAAGAGTCCTTATAAAGATGGGCCCAGTACTCGCAACATTGGGAATTATCGCGTCGTGAAATCTTGCAAATTGGGATAAAATAATGAAAAGAAAATTTAATTACATACTTCTTCTAGTAGCCTATAATTGGCTTAACACATCATTTATAAACACTTTTAGTTTAAAGCCTACAATGATCAAGTCTCTTTAACTTTCATTATCGCATACCAAGCAGATTTTACAGGCTGATGACACTGGTCAAAGTTAAAACTGACGGTGTGACCTGTATACGTGTGCGCGCGTCCTCGTAAATGTTAATATCTTTATACATGTGACAGCAGCAATAGTAAATGCGAACTTTAAAGCTTAAAGCTACATGTTAAAATGATCGTTTACTCGCATCAACAACTGACTACATAAGCTTACCTCGTAAACACATAGGAACGACTAAATTAGAGGATAAATACAACCAACCCTCATGACCGGATTCTCATAGTTAATTGACGTTTTGTAGCTTAGTTGATGATATATTTTTATTCACCTCATTATTTCTGTTGACCGGTCGTTTATACCACCTTCTAATTATATGTTGACACGGTTACTAATATTCTGTAGCGAAAATTAACATTATAATGCAGTCCCCTCTCAGCTTATAAACGTGTATGAGAGTTTTAGAATGCATGGTCAAGCACTTATCTATATCATTTGTATGGAGTGGAATAAGTCGCTTATAATCAGTTGTTTAATAAAGGCTCTCCTTAAAAATAAAATACAAAATAAAATATTATTGCCTTTATGAATCTATTAATTTTATTCACCCCATGATTACTGTTGTACGGTCGTTTATACCACATTCTAATTATCTGTTGACACAGTTACTAATATTCTGTAGCGAAAATCGATCACACACAAAATCTTAAATGCTAAAAGTCTAGTCAAGTGACCTCCTTGAATATCAATCACACCTTTTTTATGACGTACTAAGTATAACGATCAAGAACTGCAAAACAATAGACAACGTAACACATATAGTGTTTAATGCCACAACGGGTTTTGCACACACGAGTAGTAAGTACCAATTATTTCTTATTGTAGCGAAATTGCGACACATTATTATATACCACCAGTCTCGTTAAAATCATCTCCAGTCTGACGCTACTATATTACCCAGTGGCTGGATCTGATGACATCGCATTAGAGGTCACGTTCAGATGACCTTTTCCGGAGTCAATCAAATTGTTGCCTTCAAAATGTTGAGGTATAACTGATAAATAAAATAAAAAACTCTGCACGAAAGTAACGTGAACTTCTGGTGTCTAGTCGCCTAAGGTACCACTATATCCATTGATATCCACACGAAAATTAACTGTAAATGATTTCTTCTCGAGGACCAGTTGGACAGGCATCACTTTTTTAAAACCGTGGTCAAACTTTGCTGTGCAAAAAGCTATTTCATTGGGCGCAGCAGGGCAGAGATTTGTATTGTTCGGAGGTCATTTGAACGTGACCTGTTATACGATGCCTTCAGATCCTAACAACGTTAGGATTTGATTTTAATGAGATTGTATATACCACGTATGCGGCATTAGCTGTAGATATAAAAGTACATTAAAATAGTAATACCGACAAAGTAAACACTAATGATAAATGTGACTATAATGATAACGATGATGATGATTATTATGATGATGATGATTATTATTATGAAGAAGAAGATGATGTAGTAGTAGTAGTTGTTGTTGTTGTTGATAATTATGACGACGACGGCGAAGACGACGACGATGATGATATAGTAATGACGACACGATAACAATATTATGCTGATGATGAATATGATAATGATAAAAATAATGAAGCTGATAATGATGAACATGATGCTGCTGCTGCTGATGATGATGATGACGATGGTGATTGTTTCTGATGTTTAAAAAAAATCATGAATCATGCATTATATCAGAACCTTCAACATTTGACCGAATATTTAATACACATGTCAATCCCTAGTTACATAAATATATCCAAACTGTATCAATTATTTCAGGCTGAAGTTCATTCTGTACCTGAACGTAATGCTCCGATATGTAAATATTGTCAGTATCTGTTACCCGGTACTGCATTTTGAGCATTAAATGATGGATTATATTTATGAGACAGACAGACAGACAGACAGACAGACAGACAGACAGACAGACAGACAGACAGACAGACAGACAGACAGACAGACAGACAGACAGACAGACAGACAGACAGACAGACAGACAGACAGACAGACAGACAGACAGACAGACAGACAGACAGACAGACAGACAGACAGACAGACAGACAGACAGACAGACAGACAGACAGACAGACAGACAGACAGACAGACAGACAGACAGACAGACAGACAGACAGACAGACAGACAGACAGACAGACAGACAGACAGACAGACAGACAGACAGACAGACAGACAGACAGACAGACAGACAGACAGACAGACAGACAGACAGACAGACAGACAGACAGACAGACAGACAGACAGACAGACAGACAGACAGACAGACAGACAGACAGACAGACAGACAGACAGACAGACAGACAGACAGACAGACAGACAGACAGACAGACAGACAGACAGACAGACAGACAGACAGACAGACAGACAGACAGACAGACAGACAGACAGACAGACAGACAGACAGACAGACAGACAGACAGACAGACAGACAGACAGACAGACAGACAGACAGACAGACAGACAGACAGACAGACAGACAGACAGACAGACAGACAGACAGACAGACAGACAGACAGACAGACAGACAGACAGACAGACAGACAGACAGACAGACAGACAGACAGACAGACAGACAGACAGACAGACAGACAGACAGACAGACAGACAGACAGACAGACAGACAGACAGACAGACAGACAGACAGACAGACAGACAGACAGACAGACAGACAGACAGACAGACAATTTATTCAGACTTATACAACAGTACATCGTCTTCATACATAAATATAAACATTATTTCTGTCACGTAAATAGGTATACAAAATAACATTATATACATAAAATATTCATTTCAGAATACAAATAAACACAATCGATGGCAACAACACTTAAGTTCAACAATGATTTAAAACAAAATGGTACTCTAATAGAATGATGCGGTTTCGATTCTTCTAATATATTTAAACGTATGAAAACGGTGTAAGGTTTAAATACACATTTTGCTCGCGTAAATTTCATTGGATGAGGTGAATAAGGATAGTATATTATTTCACAAATACGGAAGGGTGACTATTGTTTGTAGTAATAACTAGCTACAAACGCTTTTGAAATACTAAACAATGTACTAGTCCAGTGAACATTGTAGATTTTATGTGTAAAACGTAGAAAATGTAACAAAAACTCAGACTTGCAAGCAGGACATTTTTGGAGGTGGTATCACCAGGGAAAGATCTAGGATTACAAAAGGCAGGCCTTTTTCTATGTCTCACGCGTCAGAATATCTGACCCATTCCCAATGCAAAATATGGCTGTTTTTTACCAATTGAAAAAAAAAATTCCCCTCAGCTATAGAATTTGGTTTAGCACTGTCACAATCTTGACGAAAATAACATCAAGAAATATTTTAAGAACAAAAACATTAAAAATCTTAATGGCATTTAGATATGTATTGCTATTTTATCAACTAATTAATGAAAATTATTGATACTGAAGACAAGATTTATTTGTACATTCTTTTCCCAAATAGGCAGATTTTGCGTTAAGAAATTCCCAATTTCAAACCAGGTACTTTTCCCCAAAAGGTCAGAAAAAGGCCTGAAAGGCACAGGGTGCTGCTAAAAAGGAGCAGGGTGGACATCCAGACCAGTCTGTTTACATTTTTTAATAATATGCTAAATCCAGGGTATTTATTAGTCTAATGCTTGTAGTTGATGTTTTTAAGCATAGTCTATTCTTTTGTCATTGACTGTTTGCAAAAATGTATTAAATTTTACAAGATACTCAACATTTCTGTGTTGAACAGCCCAGAGGGGCAGCAGGGGGGAACCAAAAGCACCCTGCTATTTTGCTCTAGATCTTTCCCTAGGTATCTCGTATTATATTTTGTTTGGGAAGCACTGGCGGATCAAAGAAGCATTTAAATAAGATAACTGTGAAGACTGCCCTATTATTTATGAACTCACAGGCTTCATGTTTAACTTAAGGCGCACGTATACTAAGGAATGCTCAAATTTAAATAACTAGTCATTAACTCTTGATTTGAGTTAAGATAAACCTTCAAACAGAGCTAGAGTGCAACAGTTAGTGTTATTCTGTGTATCCTATCTGTAAACAACAATTCTTATATCAAATATCAAACATAGGCTATACATTCTGAAACTATGAGGTTAAACAAAAATAACAAATTTATGGATATTGCATTATAGTTTATAACTATAGGCTATTGTAGTAAACTGTCAGCTATTGTTTACAAATAAGCCGCGTTTAGTCATTCGTGCGATCGAAGTATCAATTTTACAGCAATATCATTATAATGTAAACAATATACACAGTCAGATTACTATACCAGTTCTTTAATTGAGGCGTGTCGTGGGAAAACTGGGCGTAATGCATGTGCGTAAAGTGTCGTCCCGGATTAGCCTGTGCGGACTGCACAGGCTAATCCGGGACGGCACTTTCCGCCTACAGTGGATTTATGTTTAGAATAGACTTCCGCCTACAGTGGATTTATGTTCAGATGAGACTTCGTTGAAACAGAAAATACCATAAAAGCGGAAAGTGCCGTTCCGGATAAAAGCGGAAAGAGCCGTCCCGGATTAGCCTGTAGCCTACGTGAACAACAATTGAGGTGTGTCGTGTGTCAGTCCGGTTTTCCTACGACACGCCTCAATTGTAGTTCACGTATTTTATCAACGTTATTGTTTGATGTCGTGTTGCAAAGAAAAATCACAACAAGTTATTGTGCCCTTCGTGAATCCACCACTTATTAAACAGTAATCGGAAAAACTTTAGAATGTAACCCTATTTTAGTTAATTTGTTTTTCACGTATATACCGCACTAACGGAACATTTCTAAAGCTGAAATCGGCATCTATAACGAGTTAAGCAGTGAACATTTATATGGAATGTTCGGGCGCTGGTAGTTTTATTAATAAGCCGTTGACTCAACGAATTTAGTCAAATGGGAATGGTACATAATTTATGACTATGGAGTAAGTTCGTGACAAGATCTAATGTCTTATTATGAGCCCATCATAACTATTTTAACTACTTTTTATTCAGACAATACTAGATATCCACGACCTTAGCCCATATAAAACGTTCAGATATTTTTTTGCCTATTTTATAGCCGTTATTGGGTCATAGTATCTTATTTTCCCAAATCCAGTCCCAAAATTCCCAGATGTTTGGTAATAAGAGGTGTTAAGTGTAGAAATAAAGACTGTTGAAGATGTCATAACTATTTTACTGCTATTTTTTTGTTCGGAACATTCCTAGTTTTTGGTGAACTGACGTTAAATTCCCAATTCCATATATATATAGGTCATATTCCCAAAATGGTGAAAAAAGCATGAAAGTAAATTTACTTTCGTTGAATGGCTTACAAATAAAACTAGGTTTAAAAACAATGTGAAATTTAACCAACGGCTAATAAAGTATGCTTGTTCACGGGCAATAAATATGTAAACAATAACAATCGACAAACTTGCCAAACCATTGTTCTGTCCTTAAATTATGTAAAATTAATTGTTTATACAACGATAAACATGTAATGTAATGTTTAAGTATAAAAAACAATTATGTTCTGTTCTGTTCTAGTTCACTCGCAAAACACCTTTTTTTTTTAAAGCAACGTGTGGTTTCCGGCGTAAGTACTTTTAATTTGGAAAGTGTATGTAATGCTGTGGCCTTGCAGAAGTACAGACTGTCATAATGCTAAAATGCTAATATACTTATGTTTCATGCTAACTTGTAGGATTACTTGGTCCATATTCCACAAACATTTTAAGTGTTTCTTGAAATATTTTCACTTAAGTTAAAAATTTCAAAATGTATATTTTAAAAACTACACATACATTTGTGAGTATTGTTATGTTTATATGAACAAAAACTAGTACTATAGGTGATAGTATTATTAAGTTAAAGTCAAGTTAAATGCAATGTTGATTTTAGGGTTAAGAATAAGATATTACTTAAGATGTTTCTGGAATAACGCCTTTTGTTTCATATAAGCAACCAAAGAAACAATCGTTAGGCCTTAAATAAAATATTGTTTGTTTCCCCTCCCGCGACCGACAAAGCAAAATATTTTATTTTATTTGTGTGTGAAAATGCGGGGTGCGAATCCTAAAAAAGAATCAAATAGGTGTACAAATCTTACTTTCAAAAGACGCTTATAAAATGACTTGAAACGGACAGTACTCGGTAACGCGTAATTCGGCTTATTTTGGCGCATGCTTTTACGAAAAGGACGCCATAACATTCAGTGTCAGATTTTAGGGCGCAACCATTTCCGCTCGCATATGCATGTTTTTTTTTAAGACACAGGCCTTTTTCTACTGCTCTCACGGGTCAGATAGTCGGACCCCTTACCCAATGCCAAATATGCATAGTTCTTCCCAATTCTAACCCCAAAATTACCAATTGTAAAAAATCAATATTTTTTTTTTCAAAAATGAAAGTGAAAATACGATTTTTCAATACATAACAGCAGATTTTTTTCACATTGGACTTTACATTCGGATATCCTCTAATTTTATCGTTGACATTGTTTACAAGGGGAGAACACTCTAATAGCCTTGTAATAAAATGGGCAACAAAAAAAAAGATTTGTTTGTCCACTATCATGATGAAATATAACATGAATTATGGGCAAATATTTTGTAATTTACTCAAGTGGATGGGTCAGCTAAAGGAAGGATTTAAATAAAAGGAGGTAAAGATTTCATTTCAAGTTATCACATATTTTCGCGACCTATTTAGTGTAGGTACTACACTATGTTTATTAACACATCATTAAAAGTAAATCATGTAGACTGGAGATCCCACAATTTTATTTTGGTAGAGTTGGTCAGATTTGATGATGAATTCTTAGAAATATACACAAACTTAAAGGAAATAAGACATGCATAGGATAACAAACTCAGGTTGCATACCTTGGTTAGGTAGTTATCACAATTTTGAGTTAAATAAAAAAATTGTGCCGCTAATCTCTTATTTATTGGTTTAAAACGGTAAATTTCATTATTATACTTAAGATTTAGCGAAAAAAAAAAAATTCAATTGAGAAAATTTTACGTCGTGAATTTCCCAATTTAACCATGGTCCTTTTACCAAAACGGTCACAAAAAGGCCTGCAGACAAAGAACGACCACCGGCAATTAGCAAACTCGCCTTTATGCACCAAGTGTCCATTATCAATAAAATCTTGACGCAGGAGTCAGCTAAACAAAAGCCAAACAGCCAGCCAATGAGAACGCATGAAATTTCCAACATGCAAATGAGCGTGTCGTTAGAAAGTTTATCACGCCCTCATTCTAATTTTAATTGGTAAAGGTGAAAGTCATTTGTAACACATTTGCGTTAGGTATGTGTTTGTTATAGATATGCGTGTTTTTAACTGCCGCGTTTGTAATAAATTACTACAAATTAAAATAGTAAATAAATAAATAATTATAAATAAATATAATAATTTTGATGAATTTTCGTGAAAGGAACCGTTTACTATGAATATGAATTACGACGTCATTTAACTCGACAAACTGATCGCGTCAAACGTCTTATTTTATTAAAACAAATATAATTACTAGATCTAGTAATAATTCACGAAAGTGTTATTCAAACTCTTCAATGCACACATATTAAAATTATGCAAAAACTTTGGCTGAGGCAACATTTGAATGAAAGTTAGCGGAACTAAGGTCCTTGTCAAAAATGAAAGTAAATAAACTTCAGCGCCTTTTCTTTTTATTTTAATTTATCAAAAAATGTTCTGTAGTTTTCTTTGTATTAATGAACAAAGTCCTTTTTTTATTTCCATAGAATGCTTATTCATTTATGCTCTATCATTTTCGTTGTTCAGATACAGTATTACAGATTGATGCTTTTAAACACTATCCACGTACTAAGCGTGTAACACGCTTTTCAGCTACAAACTGCTAGCCGCAGTTTGACAGTCACCGTTGCTACGGCTGTTTCTAACAGCGTTCTGTTTTGGATGACCGGCAAATTGCAACGTCACGCTATTAATCTACTACAACGAAAATACTATGCATTTATACTATAACGTAACATTTCGAACATAAGGAAAACATGAATGAAAATGACTGATTGTGTATAAAAATAAAATATTTTTCCGACTATTGACCCTCCCTTTATTAGCATGGGTCGCGGGAGGGGAAACAAACACTATCTTATTTTCTGACTTATTACGGGGTGATGGCTAATAACCGATCCGTCGGATTGTTGTTATATAAGAATCGAATACAAAAATAGTTAGCTTGCTACCTCCAAAGTGATTTGCAAAAGGAACCTTGAGTGAACCTCTTAAAGACAAACAGCAAATCGCACATTTCAAAATGACTATAGGCCTGCGTCTAAACGAACATAATGTATTATATTCTACACAATGCCATACCTGCTGCAGAAGCTGCAGTAGCTGTTTCGGTGTCTCCACGCAACACTCCTCCCCTTTCCCCGCGGTTCCCGGCTTCCGTACGAAATGATCCAACATCCGGTCTTCTTCCGGGCTGGGACCCAGTCTTATTTCTGAGCACAACATGCACAGTTCCTCCTTTTCAAGGATTTTATTGATCTGAGCACCAATTTTCGGCGGGTGTTCGTGATTACGTACATCCCACTTGATGTTCGCGTACAGCACTGAGAATACAATTATAAGCACTAGTGTGGATAATATAGAAAACAAGGCTAAACCTTTGATGTAATTTCTTAACTGTTCTATCTGCCTTTCTAAACACTCCACTGCTTCTGCTGAGGAATTATTCTTTCTACCGACGCCATTCTTCGTTCCTGGAATAAAGTTTTCCTTTTCCCTCTTGTCTGACATGTTTTCTTCCATTTTACTACAAAGAAAATGTCAAATGAGCAGCGATTCAATACACAAACGCACTCACACTC
>CM051029.1:61182377-61304877 GCA_027627225.1 Congeria kusceri | reverse complement strand
TATTTTAAATATTAAATGAGGCGTGTCGTGGGAAAACCAGGCTTAATGTATCTGCGTAAAGTGTCGTCCCAGGTTAGCCCGTCCAGTCCGCACACAGGCTAATCTAGGACGGCACTTTTATGGTATTTTCTGTTTCAATGAAGTCTCTTCTAAACATAAATCCACAGTAGGCGGAAAGTGCTGTCCTTGAATCCGGGACGACACATTACGCACATGCATTCAGCCCGGTTTTCCTACGACATGCCTCATTTATATGAGTTGAAGAACAAGTTAATAAAGGCTACGTAACAAACCCGACGTCTTTTTAAATGTTTAAATCTTTGTCAAAATAAGACAGTTGGTTACGCGAAGGAAGAAAACATTGGGTTATTGCTGTTTTGTGCAGTAGTTTGCATACACAATACTTTATTGAATGCGTTAAGCGTTAATTTTATTGCAACGAGCCCAATGTAACAGTACAGATAGTAAGCTAACTACAAATTAATTCACCTATGCCCGAGTTTGGTAAATCAGTAAATATTTATTATCAAGCTCCACACAGCGGTTACTTCCCCATTGATACTCTTCACAGTAACCGCTGTAAAAAAACAGTAAAAAACTTACAGATTTGGAAGTTTTCAGTGGAGACGATTATGAGGAGATTGAAGATTAATTTTTTTACCAAATTTTAATTTTGTCATTATTATTTTATAATAATTGCACAAACATGTTGCATTATTGGTCCTGGTCTATAAATAACGAGCTAAAATGAAAAACAAAAATGAATACGTAAAACAAGTAAACATAACAACGCAAGGATTTTACGCTCGCCACGTTTTTTCATGTGCTTGTCCACGATTTTGTTTCGCGCCAAATGATATGACCATGGTCACGTGGAAAGTCTGGTCTAATTTATAGATCTTGTGGAAAGTCATGCCGGCAGGGATTAAATCCAGCTATTCTGGGACACAGTTTAATCTCTGCGAGGAGGTTGATTTGATATAAATAAATAAACGCACATGTTCGTGGCACATCGCAAATTTATAAACACGACTGATTGGTAATCAGGCCTTTCATACAGTTTCGTTTGTTTCCCTGTCCACACTGACTGAGAATATTGTTAGGCAAAAAGCAAAGATTCTTCCCTGATTAAAACTTTGTGGATGAGAACACATTAAAATGATATACATATTAAATAAAGACGTATAGGTCGTTAACGTTCGCAAAGGCCCGAAAAATGGGTTCAAGTCCGAGTGCTAAAACGCATTTTAATGGCCTCTGCGGACGTTAACGACCGAACAAAGGTGTATTGCCGCTATTCTAGCATCGAAACAATAACATTTATCTGGATTAATTCAACCGAATTAAATGGGTAATTTACTATAAAATCGTGTTTTTTATTAGTACAGAGTAATCCAAAATCGCTCACCTGTTTGTTGATAGTTTGTAATATTTTATAACCAGGGCCGCGTTCAGCCTTGTCGGAATCGCGCTAGTATTGTTTCAGTGTTTTATTCGATCAGAAAATGGAGGAAATAAAGCTTTATAATTATATGATATCGTAATACTGTTATTTTAGCTCGCAAGCGTTTAATAATGGATACTAGTAACAAGCAGCCCGGTTCAAGTATACGTAAAACACTAAGCCGGTCGTTATTGGGGCGTGACTTTACTGAATAATACACCCTATTTACGATAACCGATCGCTTTTTGTTCGTCAACACGCCCCTTTAACGGACTGAAAACGGACATTTATTATAGGCGTTTGGTTGATCAACTAATAAAAAATCATTGTTCTGTATACATAAATACACAAGGTAGATCACTCGACATTTTTCTATCGTAACGGAATTGAAATTCACTTTTTGGTTCCCGGAATCAACAACGTATGATAGTGTATGCATCCGGGCCGGATACTTTTCAATAACACGTCACTTCAGTTACGATAGAATATGGCGAGTGAGCTAACTTGTGTATATTTATAAGATAGTGATTAGATCTTTTTTATTTGTTAAACAACCAAGCGCCTTGGTTTTTATGCTATAATGTACGTATATGTCATTTTAACTTTACCCGGTTTAAAGTACACAATACTGAACATATGAGTCAAATTTGTTCTTTGATAGCAGAAATCTTTGCATCGCGAATGTTTGTATTGATCTACTTTTTCGAAAGCAATTCATTTAAGACAAAAGAGCAGTATGCTATGTTATATAAAGCATCAGTTTATATCAATGCTATTATGAATAACGCGTGTAAAGAGTGGCGAACATACAAAACAACAAAACGTTACTTTGCAATGTAACAAAGAAAACTTTGCTGTACCTGATAAATAAATAAAACCAAAGTATTCATTCTTTTATTTCCTCCACCATTTTAGAGACTACATGTATTCGTGTAATTGTTTGTTAGTTTCGTTATAAGTGGGCTTAAATACAATTAAACTGTATGGACAAAAAATCAAACCCAAATTATTAATAATACCTAAATAAATATACGGACGTTGACATACTCGTGAAAATGAATCATTGGCATTACACAACGTCATAATTATATACTAATCAAAACTCATAACGCGTCACATATTCAAAGCTCCCTAGAATTAAAAGGAAAACGCATGGAAAAAAGAGTGGTCACCATTCCTTTAGAAATGGTGACCACTTCTGCTCTTTATATGCATCGGAGATGCACTGCGGTACTGAATTGAACAGGGAGACATAACCTTCATTGACGTGTGTGATTTTTATTATCTCCCGTGTGTGCGTTATTGAGCCGTACCTCATTGTGTACACTGTTCTTCGAAACTTTATTATTGGAACATGCTTGCACATCACAGTATCATGTTTTGATTACCTGTAACTGTATGTAACTATCTTCCTTATGTATTAACACGAGCTTAAATATGTGATGCGTTAGGAGTTTTGATTAGTATACAAACTCAGTTTAGTTTAAACCAGTTTAATTTTATCTCGATTAGGATGAAAGCAATAGGCTTATCATTGAATTCCAACAGGGGCCATATTCCAGAAACATCTTAAGTTTTAACTTAAAATATTTTCACTTAAGTTCCAATTTTTGTAAGGTAATATTTTTAAAACTAGATATAAATTAATGAATCCAATTACAGTGAAGTAAATAGTAGTTAATAATAAGTTGATAATTAGTGAACTTTTAGCAAAATTTCATGTATACATGGAATAAAATGTTTAAGAAAAATGCCGATTTTAAGGCTAAGGATACGATTTCACTTGATATGTTTCTGGAATACGACCCCTGATTCACAACATGTGAACAACAAAATAAGTATAAATATACAATCAAATTGAATCAATAAAGTTTATAAATTTTGCGTCTAAAATCTATTCCCTCGTGGCTGATGTAAATAACATAAGTCAACTAAAGTGTTGCCTACTATACACTTCTACATTTATCTGACCCTCTGTAATTAAAACAATAAATTAAAGAGGATTTAAATACATGATTTCTGAAATCAAGTAAGCTTACCGAAAATCTCAAATTGATTAATTTTAACCAGAGGGATTTGTAAAGCTTTAGTATCACATCCTGTTTCAATAGGCAGATTTGCAAGAGATAAAATTCTTCCTATTCCACTTGATAAATATAGGATCTGAAACGAGTTGTCATTTCATACCATATTTTATTAAACGAGTTCAGGAATTTGTTAGTAAGCGAGCCTTAGACTAACGAATTTCCTGGACGAGTTTAATAAAAATATGGTATGAAATTACAACGAGAGTCAGATCTTTTTTATCACATGCTTTTAAACGAAAAAAACACATTTTCATTTTACCAAAACATGTTGATAAATCCTAAAAGTTGTGTATTGACATGACGTCATTTCATGTTGACGACGTCATTTCACCAAAATAGCGTCATGCGATTGGTCAGTCAAAGAATATGTAGCCAATGAAGACGTTCAAAATGTTTTCTTACACATGTGTAAGATAGAAATATTTGTAATGGTTGTATTACACAGGCGACAATGTATAACATGTGATAATATATTATAATTGCATTAAATTTCCGATTCATTTATTTGTGGCTTTGAGCAACTTCTTGGTCTAGGTACTAAGATTTATGTTTGTTTTCTGCTGCAAGGACAAACAGTATTTAAAACTTCTAGGTGCTCTTTTTGAATATACCTTTCAAATCATGACATTTGTTTAACAACACTTAAAAAATAAAATAAATAACGATGACTATTTGAAGTTTTCTATAAATATTGCGATCCAGTCAGATGCAATCATACACAAATGCATCGTTAATGGGACCCGCCGAAATCAAAATAACAAACAATGCATTATGGTTATCAAAAGAGTTCAACGCAGTATGACTGTGCAGATAAAGCCAAAATACTTCAAAGATGTATAGAGAAAACTTATTCATGCTCAGTTTTAGTTTTTGCTATTTACTGACTTTCATTTAAAACATTTCGCATTTTTCATATTGTTTATTAAAGCACGTAGATTCAAAGAGAGTTAAATGCAGACGAAAGTAGAATCGTTTTTAAGTTATATAAAAATATAATGTAGAGCCTTTTTAATTGGTTAAGGCTTTACATGATATTTTTACACATCAGTGCACGAGTTAATTTAATGGAATTAACACGCTTGCAATATTATCCGTGTTTTTGTTTCTCATATCACACTTTTGTTTTCTTTATCTTAAAATTCATTGGTATAACAGTGTCCGTGTTGCACGCTCAATGGCTGTCAAATACCAAAGGATATGACACAGATATTTGTAGTCCAAAGCAATACTAGGATATAGTTTTGTTAATGATGCCAATAACCTCCTGCACAATATGCATGTGTATGTTGCTTTCTAACAGTACAGCATGATATTAAGGAAGCTTTTACCATAAGGAATTCTATCATAAATAACATAACAAATGAAACTTGTATCCTTACTGCCTTTGAAATTAATCTTTAAACTACTACTTTAAAACATTTTTTTCTCGCTGTATTTTGTTTCGACAATACTTGTTCGCTGAATTTGCATTGTTATTTGTTCTTGAAACAATATACGTTGTTAAATATTGACAGGTGACAGTACTGTATATAAAATTGTATGTATTTAGACGATGTATATATATATAAACAAACAGTTTATTAAGACATATATATATCTTAATAAACTGTTTGTTTTGTTTCGGCTGTACTCGACCGTTCTGAAATCACCTTTGCTTGATTCCTTCAATAAACCATTTGTATCATTCCATGCACAATGAACACAACTTGAATATAAATCGACGAAATAAACATCGTTTGAGTTAACTGATTCCGTAATTATACGTGCATCGTACCATTGTCATTATATTTCCAAATCTCGTTTTCGCATCTTCCCCCTTTGGTATAGAGCAACATTTACCTAGTAAACATTCCGAAAAGACGTACTGCGCATTTTTGTTTTGCTTTCATCTACCATCCTTAGTAAAGAAGCTCTGTTATATACGAATCTATCAAATATGCTTCTACAAAGAGGCTAGTCTGACATGATTACTCACTGTTTATTATTAATCATGAACGTTTAGGAGACGTTACGTCAGATATCTTATCCTAATGACGTTTTATTCACCGGTAAACTGGTACTATCGCAAATGATAATAACGTTTTCTGTAACGCATCTAACGTTGTTGTTCTGAGATTGATATTATTTACATATATTTTAGAGTATACTTATACAAATTTAGCATTCATGTCATATAATTCTTAACACAATCTGTGAGACAACGTAATGTAAAAGTTGTGATTAGGAATGACCACGCGGGACTGCGAAGGAATTAAATGAATAAAAACATGCATTAATAAATTAACCAATCAATCAATATATCGATCAGATTATCAATCAAAGAACAGAATGTCGAACGAATGAACGAACACACGCCAAACCCACACTCAAATGATACAATAAATAAACGCTGTCAAGTACAAGTACACTTTGTATCAATAACTGTGTAGGAACAAATAACATATTGACAGTTTTGAAATTAAAGAGTGACTGTACGATTTTGTACGAAAAGTATAACGTAAAACCATCCATTGATTCGAATTACGTCAATATATTTTTTAAATAATATTATAATAAATGTTGAGAATAACTTATGTTCAGAAATGCGTATTAAATGAGATATTTAAAACTTGTTTTTGTATGAAAAACGGGCCTGTATCAGCAAAAAATATATATTTGAATATTTCAAAAAATAAATAGTTTTTGTCGATGTTGACTTTTGTATGTTATATAAAAGGGTGTTTTGTTAGTTGGTAACGCAAGAGACCTGAATTAAATATATAAAAAATCAGACAGTCTATCTTTAACCTCATTGTATTCGTGAATATCGATGCCATAAGCTAATCCTAATTGCAATTTTCAAGGTTGTGAATGTGGAACGTAAGCCACAAGAAGACTGGTCAGCATTGTAACACATTTGTTGTTGTTATGGTAGGCTGGTTTTGTTTAAACGCAAAGTACCTAGTGAACACTTATCGTTTCATTGTATCGACACGCAATACAAAATCTATTACTATACTAATAAATTGTAATTACATAAATGTAATATAATTACTCAGTAATGCACTATTCATTTTCTAGCGCATAGCCTTCTTTGAGATAAATCTAATGGACGACCCCATTCATAGAATATAATTATAAAACCTGAAATGAAAATTGTTAATCACTTATTTTCTCTGAAATGCCATCAGTCTGACTGCGTGTGAAATGGTCGTTAGCGTGTAAAATAAAATTCGTTCGTTGTTTGTGCTGTAAACACTAATTATAATTACTTTTATTTAAGTGAACTCAATTATAGTTAATGCGCTTGGATATGTTTTATTGTAGAACATGTTCATATTTTATTACTTGATTTGGTATTGTGTATTTCGAAATGACTCATACGTTGAACATTTACCGAAGTATACAATTAATGATGTTCAATAGTTTAGTGCCTAATATGTATCAACACCTTAAGCCAAAACTAAATATTTGTGGTGAATAATCTACGTATATTTTGGTAAACTAATATAATTACAGAAAGGACAGAAACATAACAAATTGTTCAGGGTTTAAAATACTACATTCGTTTGAAACAAACCATCAAACAATTTCATTTAACATACATGCAAGAATATAATAGTTTTTTACCACAATAATGTACATGCAAGTGTAAAATATAGCAAACACTTTAACAAAGCCTGACACGTTGTATTTATTAATATCTCAATTTATAAACATAGAAACATAGTTAATGCACCATCAAATAAACTTAAAAGCATCAAAGGGCATATACAAAGGCACCGCACAAGATGCGCATGCTGTTATTATTTGATATTGAATCACTTTTGGCACGTAATTTAAAGTTCGATATTTATACGAGACATAAACTATACGACGACGAACCTACTTCAAAAGTGTATTGTGTTCTAGCCCTGTTTTTTTCATTTTGTTGTTCAAATGGTGAGATTATGTTGTAAATGGGAACACGTGTGGAAAGAGTTTCATTGTAGGTCAATGAAACGCATCATATTGGACGTATGTATCTAAAGAAGCTTGGAACAGTATTTGTAGCAAATAAAGCGTTATCCTAATTTAGTAATTTTAGTGTGTTAACAATAGATGTCGCTTTTACCGAGCAAACGCGTAATTTTCCATTACAGAATCGTCGCTGCTCATGTAAACGTCAACGATCGTTTCCGAACACCCCTCGTACAGGAGACTGATAACGTTTTATAAATTTGTTTCAATGATATTTATATAATATCAGATGTTGTAAGTTAAGTTACTGAGAACATTTTTGCAATACAGTTTTGAATTCACATAGACGACCTGAACACTCTCTTTAGAGATATGATACGAATACACGGTTCAGACCACATTCGTTTCGCTTATTCACTTTATCTTTTTTATGTAAATAGTACTCATGAGATTGTCGTCGTAAATTGGAAATTCTCTGGTTGTAAATAGTTTACTGGTTTATTTGGCAAATCGGCATGAGCAATGCCTTTGGCCATTTACAAAACACATAATGAAAGATGGCCATCAGCAACATTACAAGTTCAAAATACATAATTCCAATTATACAAAGCAGTCTTTATAAAAAAAATTGTACAAAAACATATATATCTATAAAGTGGATTGATTAACTTATTTTATAAGTAGGTTAAGAAGCAACACTATCTAGGGTTTGGGAACGTCGTAACATCTCAAAGTACGTCAATTTTGAAAGTCGTCTTAACAAACCAATTTTTTCTGATGACATGAGATTAACAAATTTATTAATAGTACTAAAAGCATTTGAAATTTTATATTTTTGCCTTAAGTCATGATACAAGGGACAGCAGAGTACAAAGTGGAATTCTGACTCAACAACATTGTAATTGCATAGTTTACATAGTCTATTAATTCTATCCACATTATTGTATCTTCCTGTTTCAATCTCAAGAGAATGTGAACATAATCGTAATGTAGTCAATGCAATTCTATACTTATCCTGGTCAATAGCATCTAAATATGTTTCATACCTAAAAACAGTTTTAAATTTTTTATAATACTCTAATTTGTTATGAGAATTCACAGTTTCCGACCATATTGTACATATTGGTCACGCAACCTTTGCTTTAACATGGGTATATAGCAACAGTTATATCAAACATATACCATAAGTAGCCATATCCAAGCTTATCTAATGCATTATTAACCGCCTTTCCCCAGCTATTTTTGAAATTCAATGAATTAAAACTGTTATCTAAAATATGTTCTATAAATATTTTGCCCGGAAGTGATTCCGGATTTTTCATAATTTTACACCAGCATTTTAAGGCACTTTCCCTGCAAATGACCGAAAGTGGGAATCTACCTAATTCGCCAAGGACGGCAACTGTGGATGTTTGAGTACGCACGCCAAGAATATGCTTACAAAATTTGATATGGATTTTGTCTACCTCCTTGAAATCATATATGCCCCAAATCTCACTACCATACAAAATAATAGGTGAAACAGTAGAATCAAACAGTAACAATTTTGTTTTAATATCTAAAGATACTCTAGTAAACAGTGATATAAGGCCATTATATGCCTTCACAGCCTGTTCATTTAGTGCTTTTACAGCATTAGCAAGACTTCCGCTATAATAAAATTTCATACCAAGGTAACAGAAACTATCAACAATCTCAAGATTAGTATTGTTTATACTCCATGTAAAATTATTTCTCGATTTTTTGCGTTCAAATATACATATTTTTGTTTTCGCTACATTTATCTTAAGGCCCCATTTAGAAGAATATTGGTTTACACAATCTAACTGGGCCTGCAAACTATTGGGATCAGTCGTAAACAAAGCAATATCATCTGCAAATAGTAACATATATAGTGATAACTTTTCAATATCATTTACAGACATTTTAGACACATCAATGTAATCCTTGATATCATTAATAAATAATATAAACAGTAAAGGAGATAGAGGCTCTCCTTGTTTGACATCAAGTGTTATGTCAAACAGTTCAGAATACGGCATGTGTTCAGAATTGTTAACAGAAGCTTTAACATTTGAATATAGAGATTTAAGCATTTTTAACATTTTACAACTTACATGGGAATTAGCTAATTTTATCCACAATGCATCATGTATAACGGTGTCAAAAGCCTTTTCATAATCAATAAATACACAGTATAGTTTTAAATTATTAGCAAGAACTTTCTGTATTATAGTATGCAGGATGAATATATTATCAACAGTACTACGATTATCGCGAAAACCAAATTGAGCATCGTTTAACTTCTGCTCATTTTCGCACCACTTATTCATCCTATTTCTTAGCACAAGTGAGAATATTTTAGCGATTATATTTATTAATGTAATACCTCTATAATTCGAGGGATTTGATTTACAACCCTTCTTATATATAGGTACAATTACACCTTTAGTCCATTCGACCGGATAAATACCACTATCAAATATATGATTAAAAATAGTCGTCAAATAGGGAGCAATAAAATCTTTTGCATCAATAAAGAAATCCGCAACATTGCCAGACATATGACAACTTTTATATCTGGACATGTTACCAATAGTTTACAAACCTCTTCTACACTAAATTGGCAGTCTAAACTATCAATATTTATATTCTCATACACATCATAATTGTTTGCATTGTCATTTCTATAAGTGCTATTATTTGGATTATTTGACACATTACGAAAATGATTGGCAAATTCTTCAAGATAAATGTCAGGTGATCCAGACTTTTTATTACTTTAAATTTATTAACATGTTTCCAAAATTTACATGAACCACTTTTACTTAGCACAGACAATTTCTGTTTTTCACTCCTGTAAAAAGATTGTTTAGCCTTAAGTTTGATACATTTAAAAGCACTCCTTGCATTAAAAAAATTCAGTCTATTTACATCACTAGAATTAGTTTTAAACATGCGTTTACTTTGATTAAAAGTCGACTTAGCATTTCTACAGTCAATATTAAACCAAGGGAATTTCTTACCACTATTTCGATTGTTATTGACTTTAGTGCGAAATGTTTTACCATAAACCTTAAATGCCAGATCAAAAATAGTACTTGACAAACTATTCACGTAGGTATTAATATCTGTTAAACCATCTGAAAAACATTTCAGCAATTCATCAAAAACTTGTTTATTATCATACAACACGTTTTGCAATTCTTCATTTTTAATTGAGCTATCGTCCCACAATAATTTTTCAACACTAGCAGTATTAACAATAGATGCATTATTGGCGCAATTTAATTGGAACTCAATTGGGCAATGATCCGAGAATTCAGTAATATCAGACAGACAGACAGACAGACAGACAGACAGACAGACAGACAATTTATTCAGACTTATACAACAGTACATCATCTTCATACATAAATATAAACATTATTTCTGTCACGTAAATAGGTATACAAAATAACATTATATACATAAAATATTCATTTCAGAATACAAATAAACACAATCGATGGCAACAACACTTAAGTTCTATCGAGGCGGTAATGAAATTTATCTAAACAGTATTATTTAGGATCGCACTTCTTATAACAAAAGCTTCTTTGATATATTTACATATATTAAAAATTACTGATTTGTCACATGAAATTAATAACTTGTGGTAATTATATACGGATGGTTTAAAATAAAATATACGGTTAATATATTTTTTTCTTAAATCAGTGTAACAGCGGCATATACATATAAAATGGTATTCATCTTCTAAATCAAAGTCATTACAACATAAACAATAACGTTCATTTCGTGGTATGTTATTCTGAGCATATCTGCCGGTTTGGATTCTCAACGGGTGTGCAGAGACTCTTAGTCTTACAAAAAATAAGCGCAGACGTCTAGGGAGTAAGTCTAAATATGCTTCATATTCCAAAGAGGTTTTAAAAACTTTATACATATCTAATACAGAACTGTTATTCATTTTACCATACCACTCTTGTTTAAAATTGTCAACAAGTCTACATTTGAACTCATTAATAAAACTATTTACTTGCACAACGCTTGGATTTTCAAATACATAACCAAATCCATACTTATTTAACATTTTTTTGACATTCGAGACCCAATTTGTATAACATTTATTACAATCATTTAAAGCTTGTTTATAAACAATTTGCATTATGATATTTTTATTATTTATAATTTTAAACCAATATTTTAGAATTTTAACAAACCTGTTTACATACAAAGGATATCTACCTAATTCTCCATAAACAGCAACATTACATGTATTTATTTTAATTTCAGATGTATGCGTTCAGTATCATCTGACTTTTCGAAACCCCATACTTCTGAAGCATAATTTAATATAGAACCCACGAAAGAGTCAAACAACTGACAGAATATTTTTGGTTTTATGTCAAATTCATTGCATTTAAACAATAATATATTCATGGCCTTAAGGGCTTTACCAACCAAATGTTCCTGGTTTAGTTTAAAACTTCCAGTATAATTCAACACTGTGCCTAAATAGTTAAAGTTATCAACCACTTCAATTTCATTGCCATTGTATGCCCATTTTTCAATTTCCTTTAATCCACCCCTTTTCCGAAATACCATTATTTTCGTTTTTGCCGTGTTAACATTTAGCCCCCAAGAATTGCAATATAAATATAAGTTATCTAAATGGGATTGTACTTCAGCAGGAGACTTGCCTAAAATAGCCATGTCATCGGCAAATAATAGTACAATCAACACAATATCATCTATATTCAAACCAGAGTTAATGTTATCTTGTAGGTAAAGTTCTAGATCTTCAACAAATAAAGAAAACAGAATCGGCGACATAACCTCCCCTTGCCTCAGTCCAACCGCATAACTAAAATAATCTGAATAAGATGTACATGATTTAACACGTGACTTAACATTCGCATACATATCCTTCACTAATCTAAGCAATTTGCCTTGTATACCAGACTTAAACATTTTTAACCATAATGCATTGCGGTATATACTATCAAAACATTTTAACATATCGACGAATATAACATACAAACGTTTATTTGCATTTAAATAATTTTGTACAATCGACATCAATATATAAGTAGCATCAACAGTTGAATAACCTTTCCTAAATCCGAACTGCGCGTCCGAAATAATATTGTTTTCATTGTAGAAAGTTTCAATGCGCTTATTTAAAATCGTGGTAAATAATTTTGAAAAGCAACTTACTAAAGTAATCCCTCTATAGTTATTTACATCATTAACATCACCTTTTTTATGCAAAGGGATTATAACCCCTTCTGTCCATGTACACATATACCGTTAAACCGACCAAATATTTCATAATCACATATAACATAATCGACTACACTAGCAGCAAATATATTTCTGTTAAAATTATAACACGTGAAATTACCCGGCTCTAATCGCCCATTGACTATACATAAATTATTCTCTTTACACAATGACAATAATTTATTGCCATAAGTATTGGCAATTTCGTCAAAAGAACATCGTAACGGCAGTTTATCTACATCAGATGTTATTGTAGGCATACTCACATATCTATCAAGGTTAATATTTTCTACCAAATCTGATCTCTGACCAATGCGTGCATTTAGGTCACCGGTCAAAATAACACCACCTAGTAAAGAATAGCAAAGTAAATCATTTGAGATATTTTCAAAGAAATCAAATTCAAACAGAGGTGAACTTCTACATTTGTATACCTGTGAATCTTCTGGCGGTATGTAACAATGTATAAAGTAAAGGTCATTAAATGTACCAAAGAATGTCTTGCATAGCTTAATACACATATAGCCGTTAAGACTGATGTCCACTAATTCAATTTTGCCAGCGTACTTTTTATTAAAATAGACAATTAATCCCCCACTATTACGTTTTGCTTTCTTGTTAGTTAAAGGTCTTGGACACGAAAAGCTATCAAAATTGTTTAAATTAACATTTGAACAATTTGAGTGCCAATTTTCACAAAACAATAATACATCAAATTCATTAATATAACTTGTAAACTCGTTATCATTTAATTTTGAGATAAGTCCTTGAACGTTCCATAACAAGAAACGTAGTTGCTTCTTCGGGAGCTCCTATTCAGCAGTACCGGATGTGTCGATGGCGCGGCCCTGGTGATCCGTCGGAGGGTTCAATGGTACAGACGGGGCGCTGTTTTTAGGCCCGCGTCGCTGGATTGGCACTGGTCGGCTTCCGGTTAGGGAGTTCGACCCGCCGCGAGGCGGCAGATCAGGTGTAACTCGGCCCTGGTGATCCATTGGAGGGTTCCATGGTGCAGACGGGGCGCTGTTTCTAGATCCGCGTTGCTGGTTTGGCTCGGTGCGGTTTCCGTTCCGGAAGTTGGACCCGCCGCGAGGCGGCATATCCGGGGGAGGACCAGGTGGAAGGCTGTCGGCGGTATAGAGTTTCCTGTCGATAAACAGCTTATCAACGCTCAGGGAAGCCTGCTTGTTTTGAGAACGCGCCTTGATTAGATACGGAATTAACTTCTGCCGATGTTCCTGAATCACACGAGGATATTGGTCAGACACGGGATATGCAGAGTGTTTCAGCTTATCATAGGCGTTTTGCTTCACTGTCAGCTTATCCTGATGGAAGTTGAATTTGGCGACAATAGGTCTCTTCGAACCTTGTTCGAACCGTCCAACACGATGAGCACGGTCGATCTTGATTACCCGCGCATCATTCATGCCAAGTTCATTTTCGCAGAAAGAAAGAACTTTTGACATACAAACTTCATTTCTCCTATCATCAAACGAATTTTCCTCAGCGAAATTTAAAAAAAGGAGATTGTCGCGCATAGAATGGGCTTTCAGCTGGACAACATCATCAGCTAATGTGGAATTAAACTGCTTCAAGTCATTTAAATCTCTCGACAAAGCATCAGATTTAGATTTTTCAGAGTTCAAAGATTTTTCTAAAACAGAATGTTTACGACGCAAATCATCGCATTCACTACTATCGAAAGCCCGGCTAGTTTCAAGTTCAAGAAGTCGTGTTGTAACCTCAGAATACTTAGTGTCAATGTCATTCATTCGGGCCTCCACAAGCATTAAATTTTTCGCTATTTTGGATACATCCATCTCAATACGATCAAGTTTGGCGAGCCTGTTATCAATGCTTGACAACCTAGCAAATATCGCCTGTATCGAGCCCTGGTCCTGCGTGGCGCTAGGCAAGACAACAAATAGCGTTTTAATGTGTTTCACGACTAACTTGAAAGCGCTGTTTTATCAGTTTGTAAATCCTGCTATTGAAACAATCTCTGATACTAAAGTTCGACAAATTGCACTTGTCAAATAAATCACTATCATGTATTTTCTTAGTTTGCTTAAGATAACGGAGATTTACCATATTAAATTTCACATTTTGGCGACACTTCGAATAGAAAATCAATTGTGCAAACATATTGCGACAGTGAAAAACACTGCGCGTGTATTATATAAACAGAAGCTAACACACTGTAACAACCACTGTTTTTTAAAATAGCTAGTTTAACGTAAAAAGCATTTATGAGTATACCGTCCAAAATACTGAAATACAACAGCAAACCTTGCTTGAAAAAAAAACACCCTTTTTTGAGGGGAGGGGGGTTCGAATATTTTATTGACAATATCCTTGCTAAATTTGAAAAAAGCTTGAGTTTTAACCTTTACATCCTTGCTACCCGGCCAACAATTATATTAACATACATAGCATTCCGTTGTAAAACTGAAAGTTGCAGTGATTTGTCCCGTAACTGATGTTTAAAAGGAGTGAGGATATGCATATACCAAAATTTCTACTTTTTGATTTGTGTCTTGAATCGCTAATTAGGCTTTAAGCGTAACAATTACAGCTGCATTTTATAGGATGTTTCCGTGGTAAACGTTTCTGTTAATGCATGTAGTCCACCATTTAGCGTCTCCTGTAATTAAAATGTTTGCTTTGATGGTATGATATCGGACATTCTTATAAAATAGTTGTCAGGGGCGGCTCCAGGATTTCTGGTTGGGGGGGGGGGGGGGCGTAAACTTTTAATCGTGCAGTTATAACCCTCTTTATGTTGTCTGTGAGTCTGCAGTGATCAGCTACAGATCGGTATCAAAGATAACATATAAGAAATCTGTGCAGACCATCATCATCATCATCATCATCATCATCGTCATCACCATCACCATCATCATCATCAAATGCACTTTTTTCACTAAATAAATTAATACTTCACCGTATTTATTTCGAAAGACATATTGGTTCATCTATGTGTCATGTGTTATGCACTGTGTTTTTTTTTATCGCAACGAACTAACGGACAGACAGAATAACATGTTTTTACATGAACTATTGTGAAAGATATTCGTATATTGCGTTGTGAACTAATAAGGTAAGAGATGCCGACTGTGTGTCAATTGCGCTGACATATTGAGCCGGTAAATACGAAATCGCCAGGAATTGGAGCTAACGTTGTCGACGCCTATCTACTTTATCACGTTATATCTTATGAACGGGTAAAACAAGATGAACTTTGGTATGTTTGCAAATGGGACATTGAACAAAAAGTTTGTCGATTTAGCTTTTTGGGAACTATTTATTGAGAAAAATAAGTTTAAACTGGAAAGTAGTCATTGGTTTTAATTGAATTTAGACTCTAACATCTTTATATAATATATGAATTTATAAAAGAAAACATTATCATCCACAAATAAAGGTACTTACAGCCATGTTTAAAATAGTTTGTCGTTTTCGCGAACTTTGGTGCCAGTTCAATGGTGTACATAAGAAATCGTAGGGGGCGGGCTGGGTCAGGTATGTTTTACTGAAGTTAATGTGTATTATAAAAAAAAGAGCGAGCGAAGCGATCGAAAAAAATTAGCATATTTATCCAGTTTTTACCGTTTTATATATGCCGTTATATGTAAGGTCCGGGAGTTTTAGGGGGAGGGGGGGCGCGCTCAGGGTGCGCCCCCCCCTGGAGCCGCTAGTGCTTGTGTTATCAAAATGTTAACATGTGTGCATGTGTATGACTGTAATTGCCATGGTATTGTATTGAATTACGTGTACTGCTTTTAAACCATCTGATTAGATGGCGTCTGCCTGTTATAGCTGGATATTCAAATTTCATTGAACTTTGTCAAGATTTGTTCAGGAGCGTTAGAATGATCTTTCTCGAAAAGAAACCAAGTACTGGTTTTACATATAGAACGGACTCAAGAGTGTCTCAATAAGCCGCAGGCTTTCGACACAATCGAGCTAAAATAAATATATTTTAACTAATAAACTGAAAAAAGAAACGAACTGAAACCATCATTTGGTTATAGTCAAATATTGAATACGTGCTATTAAGAATGCAGATCAATATAAAAATACAAATTGTTACTTTATCGATACACGCGCACATGTACTATTTATATTCTACGCCATTTATTTGTTAGAAGTGTATAGTATGATGTAAAAATCTTTCGTAGCATGGTCTGTGAAAATGTATACATGTAGGATGTTTGCTGCATGTTTGTGAGTGACGATATTACTATCAACATTCTTATTTATTCTAGATACATACATATGTGACCGATTGGCCGGTCATATGCAAATATGGCTTTTTAGAGAACAACAACCTTTAACTGATCTGGTACTTAGATCAGATAAAAAGTGACCTTGCAAATCTGTCCGTATCCCCTTCGGCATTGTCCACAAAACATGATTAACATCACCCTTGCTTGACATTGCTATAAAGTGTTGCTCTTCAGTTCATTTAGTTACAAAGAACATTGATTTTTTATCCATAATAAAACGCTGTAATTTCTATACCGATTCATATACTGATGGGCATAGAGGCACGATGTCATATTTCCAGGTGTGCCATTACCAACACGCTAAATGTCAAATGTCTCATAGACATTTTAAAGATGTGAAAACAATAATACATCGTTTACAATGGTATGACATGATACATATGTGACAAACAATAACTGGAACGATTATTTGTAGTCTATGTCTTGGTGTAAAATAAAAATAATAATCCCATATAAGGATACTTTATTACATATAATACATATATCGCATATAATTTAATAAATCGCAGATGCAGATGCAGACACATTTATTTCATAGTCTGCTTATGTCGTCTTGGTCTGTGGACTTTTTTTTACGAGAATACATTTGCCGTGAATAACAGTGATTGATAAAACAAAATGGTCTTTGTCTTCTATACTTTACCGTTGATGCCAATTTGGTGTTTGACCTTCAGACAACCAAACACCGCAAGATTCAAACACATCCTGCACTTTTACTGTAATTTCTAAAACCTGAAGTGACCGTTTATTGCGCCACAATTCTATAGTGTATTCCTTAGTGTTGTGTTCCTATTTTGCTAGGTCGTGAAATCTGTACAGTTCTGTGTATACCTGGTCGTACATTGCAAGACATCATCTAAACATTGCGTATGACTTGTAACGCACAATAATGTCGTTTATTTTGTTTTACTTAATCTTATTGTAGTTATGCATTAACATGTCTTTGTTTGTTCAAAACACGGACAGTGTATTAGTTCAATGTCTGGCAATCGCATTTGGTTTAAGTGTTCATGTAATTTTATTGACACTATATACAATTACCATACAAATGATATAGTTCGCCTTTCGTGAGTGCATATTTTAATACTGAATAAATTGCAAATGCATGAATGTTTCAATTACTTGTTTAAATGAGCTCAACTATATTTCAGGTTGATTTATACGTTTTATGGTGGAGCATGTTTTGCATCTTTTATAACAAGGTTGTATATTGTGTGTTTCGTTAGTACTGATACACGGAATATACTGTCTTTTGAGAGTTTTATAATTAAAAGAAATATACTTATGGCTTTGTTGAATTCTTTTCACAATACATGCATGTACAGATTTGCAAATACATGTGTGTCCCATGACAGATGGGTTGGTACTGATAGTAACGCTGCATATGCGACCGATATCTATATATGATAATTAACTGTCCGTTATGTTGACCGTGATATATAGATACAGTGTGAATGGCTTTCTACGACTTAGAATTTTGTATTTTTGAATAACGATGCTATGAGGTTAAGCATTATCTCCATTAATTTGTATTGTGCATAATTCTGGAACAAATATAAGGTTAGGGTGCGCACAATTACATGTTTAAACCCCAATGCTCTGCATTGACCGTTCCAAGACAGTGACTTCAGTTTAATTAATATTAAAGTTTGTGTTTTGTGGTTGTTACATTATTGTGAGCTAGTGTGATGTAGTGTTTTGGCAAGTGGTCACTTGTTTTAAATAAAGGACATTGTGCTGCTAATAAATCGTCTCTCCTGCTGATGCAGATTCCTATGTTTTTACCTGTCTACTTCCGAAGAAGTAACAATACACCAATGTTTCATATTACGATTAGACTGAATACGTATACATATAATACATACACTATTTACATAATACATGTTCTAGTATACTACATAATATTAAAATAGTAGTAAAACGAGTTATATACATATCTAGGACAACATGCATTGTATCTTTTAGAAACGTCTTACTGATGTACTTCTGCATATTTTGCTTCGTTTATAGCAACACATATAATCCATTTAATAACTTTATTGCCAGTAAATAACATATGAATGGTCTAGAACATATGTTTCATTAGTCTACTTGATAAGTTATTGTGCAATACTCTATATATAAATTACATTTCCGAAGCATGTCTTTAAAAGAACCGCGATACTGTTTAATACAGTGTGCTGACAATTTAGAGCCACAGTTGCAATATAAATAGTATATGTTGCTGTCACAAATAAAATAACGTTAGTGGTACACATTGATGCTTTATTTAAAAGCAAATAATTTGTAAATTCATTCGTAGTATTATCTTGACTCAAAAAAAGCCCAACATTTTATATATTGAAAGCATTATTTGCAACATTGTTTTTAAACCAATGGCAAGAACTGTTCAATGCATACATTTTATGCTTAGCTGACCTACTGTTTAAACTTAACTGTATGTTAATTTCCTATTATTACTCAGCTGTTTTTATCCATTGCGTAGGATGGTGCCTTATAATTGTTACTTTTGTTCATATTAAGAGTCAATTATTATACCAGTTAAAATATAAACACGCCAATACGTTTTCTCCAGTAAGTCTCACTTACTGTTTTATATTTCACTGAAGCATATACGAGAAGTATAACATTGGCAGTTTATCTGATGAATAATATTTAATATTATGGTTGCATGGAAACGTGTTTGTTCCATCTATTTTATCAGGTGTCCTCGAAATGTAAAGTATTATTCGTTATAAAATATTAACCTTGAACTGAAACGTTCAGTCGACAAAATGCAAATGAACATCAAGTCTGACCGGCAAATGACCACGATACAGCAATAAATGTCGTCGGCCGCTACAAGATAAATGCGCATCAGTGCCCCATGGCTATTCAGTATCAAATGTAATGTTCACACCAACAAGGTGACATGCTTTACCTTTGATCTCTTTCGTGATTTTACAAACCATTGTTAAATCGTTTTGTGTAAAAACATTTAAACGTGTGTGCATTCACTTTGAAATATCAATTAGTAAATATTTATCCATCTTCAATTTTAGTCTTTGTGTCTAGTATGTGACGCTATTACTGGTGTTACGCGTTTTATTTATATAATTATATATAATAATATTATTATTACATAGTAAAATGAACGTGTATCCATCGAGTTAACAGTGAATACATTGATTGTTGTATATCATTTGATTACTACTCAATAGGAGTTGCATATTAACTATGATGTTTATTTTACATGCATTTATCTGCATTGTGATTAATTCAAGTATAATGTTCCAAATGTATTTGAACCGGTTTTGAATTGTTTAAAATAATAGTACAACATCTTTGACTGAACATTTATTAATTGTATACTATGAGTCAATCAACATCTAAATACGTATCATATAATATAATATTATATAGAGCAACATGATCTACAGTTATGAGTTTACTCATTTTAGGTAAAAAAAATATGAAAGAGGCAAAATTATAGATCGTGTTCTTGTGCATGTCACTATTCCTAGGCGCGTATTTACCAGCTTATTCCTAGATTTAAGAAGAAACACGAACGAGTATTCTTGAAACTTTTCTATACTAAGAACAATGTTAACTTGAATAGTACTTGGTATTCGCAAATTTTATTACATCATTCTTATTTTATAACGATTTCTTAATGTCATAAGCAACATTCGTACTTAAATTATTTGCGAACGCAGAAGTAAGAAGTTTTCTTAAATCTACTCCTGTTCTTTATTCCTAAATTCTAAATATGGATTGGTGTATAACGGCACAGGGTACTATGTTAGATCTACGAGTATCAGTCTTACACAAGTATGTTGGATGCAATCTTTATGGTCCGCAATATACATTTAAAGCACGCTGGAACAGAATACGCAACAAGTGTGCATAGTATACTTTTGTCGCTGACAAAAATCTAAATACAAACTATGTTTGTTGTAAATAATTTATTTGTTAAATGCAATACTTTGGGCGTACATGTAGTTTCAAAAATATATTTGTTATCATAATTATCACGCCATGGTAATTATTTTTATTCAACAGCAAAACAAAACAACAACAATAACAATAAAACAACATTTAGTGACATTTAGGCATGATACAATGCTTTTCTGCCACAAGATACAATACGCAATGTCTAAAGTGTAAATACATTAATACAATAATATTCAAAATACGACCTTCTAATAGAACATGTATTGTCTAATTTATTTTAAACCGTCGAGCGCATTTTCCTTTTTAAACTCATTATTTTTTTTATATAAATAACACTGTTGGGAATTTTAAAATTGGAATTTCTCTGATCGTAAATTGCAATGCATCATTCAAGCAAGGAACGGGAATTGTTACGTAAAAATAATTGTATTGTTTTATTTTGTGTAGCAATAACATTTCGATCGTTTTAAACACTCTTGTTTCTGAATGTCTTCTAAATGCATGCATAAATTGTTCAAGCTATTTAATTTTGGCTTAAATATAAGACCATGCCAAGATCACAATCCAAGAATACGTTTAAAAAATGGGCCACTATCACTATATTATGGATAAGTTTTTTTATGAAATGTGAAGTTATATAGAAATAAACATCATTTAGTAGGCACATGTAACATTATTAAATGTTAAAATATTACTTAAAGATAATAATCGACGTTACGTTTAGATATGATGAGGTATATATCAACTTGTTACTAGACATTTCAGGTTTGTTTTTTTTAAATATCGATATGATAAGGGAAATCGTTTAATTATTGTTATTATTGTATTTGATCAAAGTGTTTTTATTGTCGTTGAGCATAGTGTTTTTATTGTCGTTGATCATAGTGTTATTATTGCCGTTGATCATAGTGTTATTATTGTCGTTGATCATATTGTTATTATTGTCGTTGATCATAGTGTTTTTTGATTGCATGAAATTAGAAACGCAGTGTTATTGGTGATTAATATGTAATTGAAATCGAATACCACATTGTAGTGTACTTTTGTATGTAAATATAGATCGGATTATATCGGATCTGTTATAAAACCAATCTACGTTAGTTACAGTGTACATACATTCATGCACTTTGTATTTATCATTTTAAATATCAAAAATATATAGAAAATACGTCGCATACATAAAATTAACATTTAAACAATTGGTGTCTTAAAATGGAATAACTATGTTGATTAACATCGTTCTTTAGGTTTGTGATACTATGTGTGATACAATATTTGTAATAGTATTTGCGACATTATTTGTTATAATATGCAAACTGTATTTTAATACTCTTTTGTACTGTTTCTAATGTTCTAGGCGTTACTAGTACAAAAGGGTGTAACGACAACAACAACAACAACAACATTTATTTCAGCAATAAAGCTTACAAAAAAGCTTCTAGCCTACAATAATAAATACATAAATGTCAAATACCGCTGGTTAAGACTGCTGTAATTGTTAGCGAATTAAGGAGGAAGTAATATATTAATCGTGCGAATGTCTATAAATACTGTAAAATGTTAGTGTTTTCATTTTAAGTGTCTCTACTATCATGGTGATATGCCTTGATTGAATAGAAGCAATAACACTTAAATAAATGCGTACGTAATTAATATTATTAATTGTGATGTTTCTAAACTATTAAGAATGTTGATAACAATATAACAAAACAATATGGCAAGTACAAACATTTGTTTACACAATATATGGAATTGAGAATGCTTTCATCGGCAAACAAAGTATGATTTACAGACATTTTATGTACCAAAAATAGGGATATTAACAATTTACGCGTATTGCTTTATGTTCTAGTAAATGATATTTGAGAGTCTCAATTCTATTTTATCTACTGGCGCAGTGCCTAAATCCGCCACATTTAGGGGGTATTTTACGATATTTTCAAAAGTTATTTACCGATTGACATAAAATTCACGTAAATCAAGTTAGGTTTAATGTGCATTTACTGGCGTGTTTTGTTTACATTTCAAATACTTGGCAAATGAAAAATATTTATTGAAATTAAAGGCCTAAACAGTGTAAAAAAAAAGAGCGCCGGAGTGCCTAAATCCGCCACCCCTCTTTAAAATGTTAAAATTAATCGAAAATAATATTATTTTATGAATTCTGTTTTCAAATCAACTTCTATTGACTTCTATTGACAAAACTCCCACTATTGTATCTTTGAGGTTCATTTTCTAGTGTTTAAAATAAACACGGAGATCCGAAGTTGCTTGGTGAAAATCGTAGATCAGGAACCGTGACATGCTTATTTCACATTTGACTATTGTTCTTGTTTAATTGTCCATATTAAGCAGCTCGTTGTCTGTTGTTAATACAATGTTTCAATTTCTTCAAATACTCATTTGTATTTCTAAAAATAGCTCTGAAACTGAGGCCCTGCGTGTACGTGGGACAAATAATTAGGGTTTTGAGTAGCGAGACATTTGCGCTCTTAATATGCAGTTCTTTCCGCATTTTATTGTATGTAATGCTAATGAATAATGGTTATTTTTATGCTGCACATGTTCCCATTGACATAATATTGTTTACGATACTTTAATTTATCATGGACACCATGCGGAGCCTCAAAATTGCTAATGCGCTTGTTTGCATTTAGGGGTTATGTTCAAAATCATTGGATAAAGTATTCATTTATGCACAAATCAAGATGAAAACTCGTCAGCGTTGTTAAGGGGTAGTGTCGGATTGATCGAGATCAACAAAATTAGAATTCGGATGGGGTGGCGGATTAAGGCACTGCGCAAGTATAGAACACACTAACACAGGAAGTCGAAGTACCATATGATATTAAACATTAAAAAGAATATATATATACAAGATATCTGTATACAACAAATACAAACATTATTAAACAAATTGGGAATGTACAACGATTTACAATTAGTTAAATAATATGCGTGCGTGTTACAATGCATAAACGATTGTACAAACATTTACGATTAGTACAATAATATGCGTGCGTGTTACAATGCATATACATGTAATGTTAAACTACAGTGGATAATGAGAAAGTACTGGACATAAACATAAATTACAACTGTATACAAACATTTCGTTTTACTATATAACTTATATATCCTTATTGTATATAGGGAAACCAGCAACAATAGTAGAAATGATTAGTTACTTATTAGTTCTTCTCTTAGAGTGTTTGTATGGTAGATATATTTTGCAATGTTTAATAGTTCATATTTATTTGTTGTGGACATTAGTGTTTTAAATTTAGTTATAGTTGGCCATCTACAATAGTAAGGTTTAAAATATTTTCTTCTTAGGTGGGAGTAAAGAGGACAGGTTAGCAAAAAATGATATTCGTTTTCTATTAAATCTGAATTACATATATTACTTTTTCTGTCTGCCCTTTTTATGTTATAGTACCGACATTGTTCAATTTCTAGGCTGTGTGAAGATAGTCTGAATTTACTTAAAGCTATTATATATTTATTTTGTTTTATTATGTGTACGTAAGGTTTTAATTCAAAACGAGTTTTAAATATACAATACGTGCTTAGTCTGCCAGATTGATTAATATTACTTAGCCAGTTTTGCTTCAATTTTAGAATTATATTCATAGTGTAATGCTATCTAATGTTATTGAAATCGTGTCTTGTTTTGTCCATAACTCTGCGAGGCCCATTTGTTCTAACATTTCTTTTATTTGAGATGCCCAGTTATTTTATTATCATTTATTCCGTTATCCGCGTCTCTCTTTAGCATAAGATATACTTTTTAAATTATACTGTTCTCGTTTAGATTATTTTTTTTTATCCAATATCGAAACATAATAATTTTTCGGTGTTCATACAGTGGTATTCTGTCAAGTTCACAGTATAAGTCCATTAAGTTATTTGGTGTTTTTACACATTGTAATTTTCTTAAAAATTTCGAATGGATTTGTTCAATGTCCTTTGCCTTATTTTGACCCCATACTTCAGCGGCATAGTTAATATTAATACGTCAAATAATTTTATTTTTTCTTTTGTTTGAAATTCGTATTGATTGAAAACTGAAAATAATTTATGCATTGCTCTGGATGCGTGCTCTGAGATGCATTTTTGTGTTTTGTTCCAGTTACCGTTTTTGAAAAAGTAAACACCTAAATATTTAAAGGATATAACTGCCTCAAGTTTTTCGTTGTATAGAAAAAACATCAATATTTGTATGTCTAGTTTTTTTGTTCAAATATCATTATGTTTGTTTTTGAAGGATGTAATGCGGTGTGTGATGTTGCGAATAAAACCTGATCATCCGCGTAGAGTATCAGAAATAATTGTATTTCATTGATTGAAAATACGTCATTAATGTTAGATTTAATATTATTTAAAATATCGTTTTACGAACACCATAAACAATAGAGATGATCCACAGTCGCCTTGGTTTACTCCTAGGTATGAGTATATGATGTCCGATACTTCGTTATTGTTTTTTTTACAACGGATTTGACAGTGGAGTACATGGCTTTAATAGTATTTACCATTTTGGTGCTTATATTTGGTGAGATAAGTTTTTGCCATAAGAATGGAAGATTGATTTTTTTATTTAGACATATTTTATTTCCACAATGTTGACAAAATTACAAACAATCACGATTTACCATAAGTACATATTGGAAAAAGGGTTAGACCTAAAGTTCTACAACGTGGAAGATTGATTTTATCGTAACATTTTTCATAATCTATAAATGCGCGGTATAGTTTCTGTCCGCTGTGGATTACTTTGGATAACGGAGCTGATATCATAAATTTGAATATAAATAATGTCATAACAAATAAAGTTATTTTATTGAAATCATGGTATCATGTAGTATATGACTATGAGAAAGAAAAATGTCCTATTGCACTATAATACGCTATACTAAGACATGTAAATTAAATAAAGAATACATAATATAATACATAATAAAATATAGCATTAACACAAATCAGCAAAAATGTTTGAAAAAAATAAAACCCCAAGCGGGTATGGAACTCACGACGTAGGAGTCTTCCTAAGAAAGGATCCAGACAGCGCTTTAACCAACTGCGCTATTCTACTTTTTGCAGCGTGTATAAACTACGGTTATACATAATATATAATACTCACATTTCTAACGTCAAAATGAAACATGAAAAGGGCCAAACACGATCCATATTATAGATTGATTTTTATCTCAGAATCCGAAATCTCTTTTCCCATTTTATATGACTTATGGTAACCATTATAATATGCCTTTAGTAATATCTTCATTTGAGATTTTTTTAAAAGAAATTTCCCACTACCTGCCCTTTTTGTTGACATAGTCCCTTTATGGAAAACTTAATATAACTGATCATGTCCGTAGTTCACTTGTACCGAACAATGGCCTTTAAATGACCAACACATGGACTCGAGAAGTCACCTGTAGGTGTGGAACCATACTGGCAAAATACCTAAATCCGGACACTTTTGTTGTTGTTGTTTTTTTTGGACTATTTCTCTGGATAATTGCATCAAACGAAAAAAAACACAAATTTAAACATAATATGGAAGGTTAAATCTTAACACATTTTAAACAATATGTTTTATTTAAAAAAAAGAATAAAAAAATAAACATTTAACTACAACTTGTTTGTGTTTGTCAGTAATCATGTTTGTTTTCTTTACCTTGTTTTGGTGTTTACTTTCAAAATTTTCTCTAAAAAGCTTTATTTCTCGAATATACTGTTTTGATTTCAATCCCCCGCTCGCAAATGTTTACATTTGAAAGAAAGAAAACACAATATTAAGTTAATGAATAATACTCGAGTGATTCTGTTGAAACTTGACATACGTCGAAGAGACAGGCGCTTACACCAGTTGATACCATAGAATTATAGGTTTTGATTATACAAACGCATTTTTTCAGGTGTCCGGATTTAGGTACTTCAACAGTACTGCTTACATCGCCTTTCGCTTCGTAACAGGGCCCGTATTCAGCAACCTATTCTTAGACTTAAGAATAAAGAATAGACTTAGACTTAAGAAAATATACTTCTTCGTTTGCAAATATTCTGGGTACCAAATGTTGCTTATGTCATTACAAATCATTCTAAATAAAGAATATAGTAATTAGAGTCGATGGATACCAAGTGAGATTCAAATTTACAGCGCTCTTAGAACATAGCAGTTTCAAGAATAGTCTTCATTGTTAGTCTTAAGTCTATGCATAGGTTAGTGAATACGGGCCCAGATCTCTGTATGTGAATTGTGTGCTATCCTATGCAGCCATGCGCATAAATCAAGAATTTTAGTCGGTAATTAGGTTTAAATATTTCATTACACATCATGTCACATGTCTTCCGTTACAATGTACCGTTTTACCGAAAACATGTTTAGGCAACATAAGCGAGCCTATTGGATGTTCTGATTTTGAATACGCAATTAAACAAAATCATAAACGAGACGAATTTTATATTCATAAAGACCAACGGCTACAATTTGTAACATGCAAAATATAATGCTGGTAAAGTTGAGTTCCACTCATAATTACATGTATATTGAAATTTTATTTGGAATATTGCATTTAAACGCAACTATGTGGAACAATATCCCGAATGCAAGCAGTCTCGGTAATAAATCACACGTTGTGTCTGTGATAATGAAATTGAAAGCTATAACGTGGATCATCTTCATGTCTGTAATTGTTACCAATAAGCTTGAAGTTGAGTTTAATTTATGATCCATAATATAGGATGATTTTGTCTGTTGTCTGATAAACAATTCCCTCACCGCTACATAAACACTTAACAAAAATGTGATCGTATTGAAATTAGTTAAAACGTATCATTATTGTATTGTTAACTCGACGAATGTTTATAACTTAATTTAACACTTTCAATGTTTAGGCAAATATCCCCGTTAAGAATATCAAGAAATAGGAATTATCTGGGGATAAATCGAAAAACAGAATGGGGAACAGTGCTCTGGGTATAGTAAAATACAATAAATGTCGATTTAATGTGTTTTACATAGAGACAAAAGAAACGTTTTTATCAAATTGCAAATCCATCTTTGGAAACAATTATAATATAATCCGACTGATCTGCTGCGACAAGTAAATCAAGTCTATCCGCTGTACAATGTTTGCCAATGCTTACGAACGCTTATGAACTGGTTGATGTTAGGAAGACGCGATCAAAGTTAAAGTATGCGGAGATTATGTTTATCATGTCCTACTAGTATTGTCATTTTGATACAATTTTTAATATTGTTATTGTTTTAGTAGTACGTATTTGTAAATGAAGTAACTGCATCCTCAGCAACATGATCGTCGTCATCATGATTAGAAGAAGACGAAGTAGTAGTAGTAGTTGTAGTAGTAGTTGTAGTAGTTGTAGTAGTAGTTGTAGTAGCTGTAGTAGTAGTTGTAGTAGTTGTAGTAGTAGTTGTAGTAGTTGTAGTAGTAGTTGTAGTAGTAGTTGTAGTAGTTGTAGTAGTAGTTGTAGTTGTAGTAGTAGTTGTAGTAGTTGTAGTAGTAGTTGTAGTAGTTGTGGTAGTAGTTGTAGTAGTTGTAGTAGTTGTAGTAGTAGTTGTAGTAGTTGTAGTAGTCGTTGTGCTAGTTGTAGTAGTAGTTGTAGTAGTAGTTGTAGTAGTAGTTGTAGTAGTAGTTGTAGTAGTTGTAGTAGTAGTTGTAGTAGTTGTAGTAGTAGTTGTAGTAGTTGTAGTAGTAGTTGTAGTAGTTGTAGTAGTAGTTGTAGTAGTTGTAGTAGTAGTTGTAGTAGTTGTAGTAGTAGTTGTAGTAGTTGTAGTAGTAGTTGTAGTAGTTGTAGTCATAGGGGTACTAGTAGCAGCAGCGGCAGCAGCAGTACTAAATATTAGTATTATCTTGCTCTAAGCGTACTAACAACAAACGCTATGCTGTGTGTTTGAAGTTTTTATTCGCCTGCTTCTTACATCATCAGATAATGTGATAATACGACCGAGAATGATATCACATCCTATTGAATGGGAAGACAGGAGAGGTTTTCTGTTTATTTTGCTGCGTAAAATGAACCGAATAATTACAGAGGCCTGGTGTAATAATGACGCACATTCAAACAAGAACACTCATTCATATATATAATGAATAATACTTCAACCACCGTCCCAATACCATTATGTGTTGTTGCAAAATTAGATATACGGTATTATCACTGACATATTATAATAATTAGTTTTTATTGAGAATAACGGACAGCTGCGTATTATGATAACATTGTACTGATAATATTATATCGGGGATACACACCTGCATAAATCAAACACAAATATAATTGAAAACAACTTGAATAGCAGCAACAATTTAAAAAATAATTTGTCTTATTTCTTTCAGAAAAAAAATCTTCACGGCAAGAGAGTCGGATTCAATCTTGATTCTAATTTTATTTAAATAACTTTAAATTATCGTAACAGTAACATCTTGTTTAATTAATAATTTTGCAATACAAAGTCCGTATGTTTTAATGTGGAGAAGTCATTATGGTATCTCTTTATAAATGGAACACAGGTGTATTATTTGTGAGTAAAATTAATGTGTTTTAGTTTAATATTTAAACAGTTCGCATGAATAACGAGTGGTGTCCATTCCATATTCACCATGTTTTGTTTTAAATGATTAACCACAGGTTTAACTCCTGTGAAATGCTTTAATATTATGTCTAACCTTCATTATATGGCCAGTATTGCATTGAAAATAACACTAACAATAATCGCTGTATCCGTATGCATAACAGTATGGCCCATCCGTATATAAATTGAACACATTGAAAATCGTTTGGCCGGTTCCTTAGCTCCGTATCCGTATGTCTGTGTCAGTAAAGTGCGTCCGTATAAAACGAGCTTTTTACGCGGATACGGACAACATACTGACAGCATTGAGCACGATGAAGGGCAACAGTGTATGATGTAAAAACTACAGGAAAGAATGTACATTTGAGGCGTGGGAAAACCGAGCTTAATGCATGTGCGTAAAGTGTCGTCCCGGATTAGCCTGTGCAGTCCGCACAGGCTAATCAAGGACGGCACTTTCCGCTTTTATGGTATTTTCTGTTTCAAGGAAGTATCGTCTAAACATAAATCTACTGTTGGCGGAAAGTGCCGTCAAGGATTAGCTAGATTTCACCGCTGCGGCGATCATTAATAATTAGTATGCTCGTCTAATGCCGACATTTTGGAAGCCAGATTAAACAAGAAACACAAAACAGTTAACTAAAATGCACGGATACGCATGCATGGAAACATGCGTCCAACTAGAACTTTTGAGGATATGTATGTGGATACGGGCCCTGATACGGACTCATGAAACGTAGGCACGGACTCTTGAAACTTAGCCACGGACTCATGAAACGTAGCCACGGACTCATGAAACGTAGCCACGGACTCATGAAACGTAGCCTTAGTCAAAATAAAAGAAGCCAACGAAGCTACTTTATATAATTCTATATCTATCTGTTCTCAAGTAAGAACAAGTCAAAGTTTTAATAGTAGTCAAAGGGAGTTATTATTAGTATTGGTATTTGAACGGTTATTTATCAATTAAACTAATTTTGGTGCAACCTACACTGAGCCTATACCCATTTATTTTGAACATTGTTTACAACTGAAAGCAAAATCATGCACACTATTTATTAATTTATTAGTATTTACTTCTGTATGCTCACGATTCAGGTTTTAGTAAGCTTGGATAATTAAACATAAACATACGCAGTTTAGAAAACAATTATTAAAACGTGTTTAAATGCCTGACACATTTATGTGAACGTTTAAAACCCAAAACTACATGACAGACAAATACCAATGATCTCTACAAAACCTTTCAAATGCACGCAAACAATCCAGTTCGACATTGTTTGTCAGGGTAAACAATAATATTTGTTGAGACCTATTCTCATCAAATCCTGTGAAATATATAGTGAAAATAAACGCCAGAGTGTTTTGGCAATCAATTCCATACAGCTCTCGCTATACAATAACTCCGCAAAATTGGAACCCCAATAATGCGAACAGGCGGCACTTTCTTCAGACGACAAAATTGGCGCGTGTCATTAACAAATACAATATGCAGAAGAAAGTTGGATTAATCTAGTATGCTATATTAGCTAATTTACTTTTTCCAACTTTCACCACACTCACATCGGCTAGAAAGAGTATTGCCCGCTATAAAATGGCTTATCATATGTAATATATTTCTCAGAATTTTATTTTGAAATTCTTTAAGCCATGAGATATTCTTTTTGAAACCATGCTTATGTACGACAATCATAAATGCTGAAATAATAAGTATAAGATATACTTAAATATTAGTAAGTTGGTGTAATTTTACACTAATAAATGTTTTGATTCCAGAAAGGGATATTTATCTGTTTTTGCAAAGATCCAATCGCACGAACACTGTTCCCGCTTGTAATAGGCTCTGTATGATCATATTTTAAAAAAATTCTATTTTTCACACACATGTGAAGAATAAGATCTTATTTGTCACATTTTTAGGTGTGAAAAATACTGCTATTGGGCAAAAACTGGGTATGCGTGAGGATCACAGAATAATATGATTTAATTGCATATCAAAAACTGGATGCGATCACAAACGTCACAGAAAATGTGAATAATAAGACTGTGATGTGTGAAGAATAAGTTCTCAATTTTCACACCTGTGAAAAATGAAATCCTATACGAAAATATGATTTGTGAAAAATATGGTCCAACATCTTTAACACTGTGATATTTTGGGGACTCAGTTGGTCTTACGGATGCTACATGCAAAGCATAATATCGCAAATGAAATGCGGCGTAACATAATTGTTAAATTTGTATTCCGAGCTAGCTCGTTATTATTCATGACCGTACTACTCAATGCAGTATATATTCATTCAATATTGCGAAAGGACGTCATTATTTTGCGCGAACGTTTACGATGTATACACTATCGTATGTAAACAAAATGACTGATTCATCGGTTGCCGGTGTTGCAGACGATGAATTTTTTACGCATTTATTGGTAAATTTGATTTGTTTTTACCAGAAAGTATACTCCAAAATGATCCATCAATCCATTAACCAATCCATTCACCAATCAATCAAACATCCATCCATATATCCAATGTTAGCGTGATAAATGTTTATTTTGTCGATATGCTATACTGTGTTTAAATCCATTTGTTTCAGAAGTTATTGAGCGGGATTGTATCGTTTTCCATACTATGATAACGACTGTTTTTCATTAAGAATTAATATTAAATTATTAATTGAAGCTGTACCAATGTCGAGAAATCTTTTTTCATTGTTCCGCATATTAACATTATTTACAGACCTATTTGCTTTGTACACTAAAATCGTTAGGCGCAGAATAAACTGTTCGAAAACGTTTCTGAAGATAAACGTTTCTGAAGATAGAAGGAATACCTGAATCAATAGCATTGTAATAATTAACAGTTATTTCACTATCGGATGATTGTTTTTATGAGAAGTGACGTAAAGACATTATTAAAACAACTGCAAACACGTTTTGTCCTCCGTTTGCAACATCAAAATTTATACAATAATGCAATGACTGCAGCTAAATATGGTTTCGCGTTTCGTCCTCAGATACTATGTTTTTTTAAGGAACTGATCAGTTCTTTCACTTTATTAATACTGGCAAATTAGTCAGGCATGTTTTATTTCAGCGAACTTAGCGCCATTTTCCAGTTTACAACGATGCTAATTTCCGCACATTAAAGACATTTATCGTTCTCGCTAAATAACTTATCTAGTTCATTAACACGAATTCATTGCAGCGGAAAAGTAATCAATACTGAAAACGTAGACATATTCCTTGTAGAAGGTTAAATACGAAGAATATAAATTAGATAAAACATAACAGAATGGAACAGAACGCAAAGCAATATCAGTACATTTCATTTTTAATTACCTGTTTTATTTACATCTGGCAGTAAACATTACATTGTGAAAGAAAAATATTGTACTAATATATTAATCTTACGGTGGTTGCAGCAAAACAGGCCCAACATAAATACTCTCATTCTTTGTATGTACACGTTGCGAGACATCATATTTAGATCCGGTTTGACAACTGCTTTACAGTTTTGCTAAATTTACAACATTTTCCGTTAGGGGGGAGGTGTAGTATTGTTGGTAAGAATCGAATATAGTGAAATACCAACGTGTGCATACACATACATGATATGACATGTTAATTTCTATCTGCTACGCCTCCCATAATGAGTTGAGGTTATCGAAATTGAACGTGTTTATGATGTATTAGAAGTATATCAATGCCAGGCAGTTAATACAATATGAAAAAAAAATTCAGCACAAATAACCAATATAATACCATTTAACTTCATTTGTAAATACTCCATAATCACGTTTATTCAATTTTATGTAGCCTTTTGGGTAATTAGTTAATATGCTTAGAACAAGTTTAAGTGATTAGTAACACCCAGAAACCCACTGTCATCTTTATGCGTTGTATTTTAAGCACAGCCGCATCAGTACAATAGCGTTTGCACAACGATTTCTTACGAATTGTTTTATTTCAAATACACCTGAAAGCAGTGTTTGTCAACTTATAAATGGTCGAAATAGTATAGAGGCATCTGATAGTATATAATTTACTGAGATAGAAATACACGGGATGCGTGTACCTAATTAACTGCGAACAACTAAAAATGATAACAAGCCGATTCATTTTCGATACAAACGTAAAATCAATCAATAGTTTTTTCTAGTGCATGTTATTACTGAAGAGAATCTTTGTATTTAATGTTGTGCTGTAATATGCACTCTGAAATATCAAACAAATAAATACATTAACCTCTTTCAACATATCGTTAGTTACTGAAATCAAGAAAAAACGTCGACTACTTATGAACTATATTTCCAATGATTGTTATCGAGAGTAATAATACACTGAATTAAATGCGAATTAAGAACCATGATTTCGGAAATCCAGCAGGCTTAACGAAAATCTGAAATTGATTTATTTTAACAAGACGGATTTGTAAGGGATTTGTAGCACATCCTGGTACAATAGCACTATTTGCAAGACATAAAATGATTCCCTTATCATAGGACAGAATTGAGTTATAATTACAATTCGTTTATTTAAACTGTGCAGCATTTTCCTTTGCCTTACCCACGTTTATATCACGTGTTTTTCTTCCACGATTCTAAACAGTATTGAAATAGACTGTTGTAATCAGCATGAATATAACGTATAACTCATAGGAATATTGTTTAATAATATTGCTGGTTGTACAAAACATGTGTACAAAACAGTTGTATTTATCATTGTTTGCATTCCAGTTCGGCCCTTTCCCTAATACAATCAACACATCCTGTACTATTTAAAAGTCTTATAGATTCTGATACAATCGAACCTATATTTCAGATTTGTTTTTTGCTAATATAATTACAAACGTATCGATATTTGAAGTATTCGCCTCTTTGGCGAACCTACTTTACACCACCAAATAGAGGCAGGCTAGCTCTTAGACCACCATAATAGTATACTATTGTATATGTATTGTTTAGGTAATTAGCTAATTTTATTTTATGCTTTCCAGTGGCTTGTAGGGAAATATCAGTGAAATAAAATTGGTAAGTCACTGTTTTAGAACAGAAGAAATAAAATTGGAAATTCACTGTTTTAAAACAGTAAAAATTGACCACTTTTATAATTGAACCTTTGCACCCAGAAGTCGGAAAACACCAAAATAACACATTTTAAGCATAAAATAAAAACTCGTGATCACAGAAAAGATATATATTCTCACTAGTGACTGCGCCTTTCGTGAAAATATAAATTTCTATGGTCACTCGTGAATTAAAATCGATATACTACTGAAACCAACAAATATCCTCTATGCTATAAATAAAAGAACAAGAGATGCGTAAGCAGTGTCTTCCTGAAATTCATGACGCTGATCTGGAATATCTACTGTATGGTGCTAGGTCTTGGAAATTCATGAACGTGCATTGTACCTGCTTAAACTTCATTATATCGTGCCTTAGATAAGTGCAATCCTGTTGCTTTGGTGAACGTTAAATCATTTAATTGTTATTCTATTGAATTAATATTCTCCTTTATTACTATTGAAATTGACTTAAAATGTTCTGCGGTTAAATTATATTTACATGTATATCGACTGTGACTATTTCTGTAGCAAGTGTAAGGTCATCATCGTCTTTATACCGTTTAAAATCCCCATAATGATTTGCGTTGACCGTTTCAAGGCGGTGACCCCAGTTTACATCAGTTTATGTTTTGTGTTGTGTTGTGTGTATTTTATATCTGTGTTTGTGCGTGAAAATATTTGCAGTGTTTTCCTTTCTCCTTCCCTGCATATATATACGTAGCTTGCGAACTTTGTAAACAGTTATATTCTTATTCAATTTAAATTTGTGCTGAATTCTGACTTGATTATCCTAAACCAACAGCCACTGAACTTTGATATGACTGATATGACCCCACACATTATGTATTTATATTTGCGGCACAATTGTAAACAAACAAATCAATAATGTTAATAATTTTTTCATTTGTTATATGAAAGTTAATAAGTAGGCATGAGAATATTTATGCCTTTGTATGTATTTATCCATCCATGCATATATTTTTCTGGTGTTCTACTTATCTTGAAAATAATTGCTGAAATAACTAAAACGTTTTCTTTAATTTCCTTATTATACATTGTATGTGTACATGTATATTTTTAGCTACAAGAAAACCCATTTTGGTTTATGTGAATAAACTTTCTGTTCTGTTCTCTGTATTTGACAGTAGCAAATAGGCCACATGCCTCAGCTAAAGGACCTGCGACTTGCCTCAGCTATAGGACCTGCGACTTGCCTCAGCTAAAGGACCTGCGACTTGCCTCAGCTAAAGGACCTGCGACTTGCCTCAGCTAAAGGACCTGCCACTTGCCTCAGCTAAAGGACCTGCGACTTGCCTCAGCTAAAGGACCTGCCACTTGCCTCAGCTAAAGGACCTGCGACTTGCCTCAGCTAAAGGACCTGCCACTTGCCTCAGCTAAAGGACCTGCGACTTGCCTCAGCTAAAGGACCTGCGACTTGCCTCAGCTAAAGGACCTGCGACTTGCCTCAGCTAAAGGACCTGCCACTTGCCTCAGCTAAAGGACCTGCCACTTGCCTCAGCTAAAGGACCTGCGACTTGCCTCAGCTAAAGGACCTGCGACTTGCCTCAGCTAAAGGACCTGCGACTTGCCTCAGCTAAAGGACCTGCGATGTTTATTAAAGGTCTCTATCTTAATGCTGATTTTTCTGGGGTTTCATTTATCCTGTATATTAATATTTATATTTTCTTGTTGCTGCAACTTCACATTCTGGTACCGAGCGAAATTTACCTCGTCGAAAAATAATCCTGTAATGCATTTTAAATTTAATTGTTATAATTACCTAAGTTACTATCCCCTCGTTATCTTTGTATAAAAACTGACTGCATTTATAAAACATATAACGATGTTAAACTAAAATTACTGAACAGTTTTATTTATCAAATTAGAGAATTTATGAGGCGTTACTAGATGATTTTTGTTTTCCTCTATACCATCGCTACTAACGAGCTCTGTTATCTTTGTATTCAAATCTTGCAAGCATCTATTTTTCGTATAATGACATGATTACACAATGTTATTTATTTTTCACGAACGTTTATGAGACATAAAGTCAGATATCTTATCTTAATGACGTTTTCACACCGGTAAAATAATATTATAGCAAATGATATAACACTTCTTTTATCACATCAGACGTTTTAGTTCTGCGATTTGTCTTGGGAGGTTGGTTTCAAACATTTGTTTTGATATTGCATTTTGTTAAAATGATTTAAAAGTACCACAATCCTTTTTATATTTGTGTTTATCATTCAGTGGCTAACAACGTTATGTTTACGAAGACTGTAAATGAATTAGTGATTACATGAATAAATTGAATCAATCAAACAATCAACGAAAAAAGAACTAACGAACGAAATACAACAAATTATATTCTTAGTAAAATTTGCGGTAGGAAATAATTTGTCGGAATGTACCTATTAAATGCCTGTTACCTGTAAATAACTAGTGAAACAGAGACAGTGTGAAATCACATTTAATTTGATATTCAACACGGAAACAGATACGGTATTCAAATAAAATAGACGTATCTTCCTGAATAATATCGCCATACAGATATTACGTTTGGTTGCATGGAAAACATGTCTGTTTCACTCAACAATCACACTTAAAACTGATATTGGTTGATGTATTTCTTACACTGATAATGTGTTATCAGATGTTCTCAAAATGTGAATAGACAATTGAACAATAAGTGTAACATTAATTGCTGACGATAACGAGCGTGCACGACACACATACTATTTTAGAGACACGGTGAACGCCATCAAACTTAGTATCAAGTTGGAACTAAGTGAAGTTTATGTGATGTCTTTTATTTCTCTTAAACATTACATGACTACCTTAACGCTGTGTTCCTATTGTTATCTGTACATAACACGTGAAACACGATGTTTAATCAATCGCAATTTTCTTGTTCCGAGACAGTGGGAAATCACATTTAATGTCATATATAATACGGGCACAGATAAAAGCAGTTCAATAAAAGAAGACGAAGATCAGCATACAGATATTACACTTGGCTCAATGGAAACCACGTTTCTTCCACCTTAATGATCACAAATAAGACTGATAACGGTTGATATATTTTTGATCCAGTGGTAATGCTATCAGATGTTTCTCGAAACGTGAAATAGGTAGTTTTACAATAAGTTTTGTCAATAAATGACGATACCGACTGTGCACAGCACGAAGGCGATATTTGATGCGATTTTAAACCATGAGACATTATATTAAATTGGTACGAAGAGAAGCTTTTTTATTTTATTTCTTTAAAACATAACACCACTCCATCTTAAGCCTCAGTCACACATTCCCGATTATTCCTGCCGTTCTTGAGCCGACAGCGTCCCGAATCAAATATATCAATAGTCGGGACAATAATCTAAAAGATTCGAAATTCAATTTTTGATCCAAAGATCGAATATGGTCACGACAGCGTCTCGAGAGAGACCCGACAGAGTCCCGATTTTCCCGACCGCGATCCAACAGAGTCCCGACAGTTCCCGACAGCGTCCCGACAGCATCACGGCATTCCCGACTTTTTTTAATTATTTGCATCGTAGCGCTGTCTGGACGCTCGCAGGAGCCATAATCGGGAAGCATTAATTGTGGTCGGTCAAAGCTCTGTCGATGAATGACAAACGCACACAAACACACACAACACACACGAGATATACACCCCACGTGATATAAGTATATATATATTTATGCAATATCATTCCCGTTCTACCGGTTATTGTCCCGACAACGTCCCGACTTTGATCCGATACAGCCGAATCTATCCCGACAGAGTCCGGTCTATACAAATTCGGCTGAGTCTCCCGAATGTTAAGGGAAAACTTTTAATTGTCGGGAGTTGCTTGGCCGATCCCGCCGAACGTGTCTCGATTATTCCCGAATGTCAGGACAGCGTTCCGAAAGAGTCCAGACAGCTACCGACACCGTCCCGATATTTCCGACTTTTTATTATTTGGATCGTAGCGCTGTCGGGACGCTGTTGGGAGCCATAATCGGGAATGTGTGACTGAGGCTTTACAGATTCACTTTTGTGCATATCCTATAGGATATTAAAGCACAACAACTTCTAGATGTCATGGCATCCAAAATCACATATTTAGTCGCTACTAGATTGACGATATAAATTAGAATGGCAAAGCATACACATAACAAGCCATTAAAAATGAGTAGCTACTAGTATGTTATTTGCAGCAAAGCCACGAATGACATTATTATTCCCACTTTGGAGTACGTATGGTGGATTAGACGGTTTTCACTTTTGCTCAATCGCAATATCATTTAAGTTTCTTTATTGTTGGAATCTCATATAGTGATAGTAGTAGGAGAAGCATTCGTGAATAAGAAAGACTGAGTATTTTCTTTCGAAGGTGGTTTGTTCTGCTACGATTGTTTTCGCATCTGAAGTTATCATCTTTTAATTGTCAATGAGTATTTTGGTACAATTGACAATGCACAATAAATTTAAAATAGTAACATTTTTTAAATATAAAATTATTTGACAGCCATTTCTTACTCAAATGAGTATTTCTTGTTTCGTCTTGGAAACATGTCCGTTAGTAGATAGGTATTAACGCCTTTATAATCAAATTGTCTTATTTAAACTTTGTACTATGTTAAAATACGTATATTTTTGTATTATGTTTTATTCTGTGTTATTATTTGTGCATGTTTTACAAATGTAATCAACAGGCAACTTATTATGTTTTCAGAGCGCAGTACAAATGAACTGATAGTAATGTGTCTATTTTGAACGGGTCGATACTCGTGCTTAAATTAATAGCCGAACGCATGTAAGAATAATAATTTATTGCATCCCCCTATATAAACTTACGCTAAACACTTACGTGTGCACTGAGATGTGAAATTATATTACTTTTTATATTACATCATATATTTATGTACCTGTAAGCAAAATTGTTTAAATTCAGGTGTTTGATTGCATACACTTCAAATGTCAAATACATTATAGAAGATAAAAAAGCCGTTTGATGTTCCGTTAGCATTTTATACGGAATAATATGATATATTTATGACATTCAATAACAGATCCGAACCAATAAATTTCTTTTGCACATCTGTGTCTTGCTATAAATTCTGATACAACATGAAAGGGCGTTATTCACATAGAAAGACTAGTTTATGTTATAACAGACATTTGTGTATATTAAAAAGAACACTTCAATGCTGTAACGACCTTTGCTAGAAGAATAAAGTATTAGCGATTGCAAAATATCGTTTCTTTTCTTCCTTGCTATACTCACATACAGTAAAAGTACACGAGTATATAAATAGAAATCGAGAGGTAACGCGCTAACCTCTTGATCCGGAGGTCTGAGGTTCGCACCACGTTCGGTGCAACATTTTTTTTATTTTCTGTTTTGTATATGCTTTTCTTGTTATAGTGCTTGAGTTCTTTAGTTCACTTTCATTAACTTGTCCAGTCAAGACATTTAATGGCATATTTAGAAAAAGGCAAAAATCTGTGATAAATCCATTGAACGTTTTCAGCATCTTAATAATGGTATGAACTATTTTAACTCTTAAATAACTATGGATAATTATTATGTTGTAATTATTTTCGGATAATTTTTTTCATATGAGCCTGTGTCATAATGATTATTGATTAAAGTTTAGGAGAAAAGACATTATATGAAATACACACTGTTACTGATGATTAATACGCAGTTGACATAATATATAATATGTTATTTTATGAATATTTTGTCTGTAAATATAATGTTAACATATAAATTTCCATGTTAGTCACAGTTCTTTAAGTCAAAACATTCATCATGTATTTGCTTTTGTGAATGTTCAAAGTTATTTGCATTTGTGAATGTTCAAAGTAAAATGCTAGTCTCTTTGCATTATACCGAGAGACTAACTACTCCATTGGTCGTAAATAAATAATTTACGTTGCAATGCAATTAGCCATTAGGATCTGTTAACATTATTCAGATTAATTGTAAACTAAATAAACAGGAGAAAAACTCATATTTAACAGTTTAGATCCTTTGTTTAAGACAAATTACCAATATGCTGAAAAATGCAGAAAACACGAAACAGGAAAATTTTAATGCCACGATGATATTAACTTTGGCCAGCCAATTTAAAACGTCATTGTTTGTAAACCGGTTGAAAGGCGCGTAAAACCTTATATTGATCGCTATTGTAAGCAATATTAAGGCAGCTGCCAGACTTGTGACATTATTCGTGATAAAATGAAATAATAAATGAAGAGTATTCGCTATTAGAGACAAAACCTGAACATGACTTATTATGATGAACATGGTATTAATAAGAGAAATACGAACAATAAATGTATGACCAATAAGCGTTTGATGGAAGTGTTTTGTGGCGATGTGTGCATGAATATTAAGTTAAATATTTATTTTAAATATTAATGTCCATGCATGTCCTCATCTGACCTACTCCGGACACTGACGCTGAGGCCAGATAATGGCCGTGCAAAGTCATCCGCAGGTAATACACTATCATGCTTAAATCGCCGTTAGCGCAGTCACGACCTATCTTTATTCATAAATGTGTCGGGTTTACTTTACTGTGCTTGTATTAATTAATTCAGAAACAGTCTTCACCAGTAACTATAGTGCGATTTTATTGACCTGGCAATCATTTAATCTCCGGTAGCGCTCGGCTGTTTTATGTATATCGGTTTAACGTTATCTTGCTTGTAAAGCACGGATTTCATAGTTATATAAAAAAAAAAAAAAACATCAAGAAGTATCAGGTAAATGGCTCGGTGGATAGTGTTTGAGACTTTGAATCACAATGTCTGTGGTTCGAATCCAGCCAAAATCTTTCTTTTTTCTTATTTTCTTTAACATCACTTATTCTCATGACATTTGTCTTTATTATAGCATTTTTACCCCTTTTCATTTGTTTTATTGTAATTAGTTAATTAACTTTATCTACATAAAAATGCATTCACAACGACTCTGTTTCGCTCACAGTATCGGTGCCTATGTCTTCTGTGTCAGATTCAAGGTTGATGCTGAGATTCCGTGTCATGACGTCAGAAATGATCCATTAAATAAATAAAATAAAATAAATACATTAAATAAATAAAAAGTGCCTGTTCTGGGATTTGAACCTAAAACATCACGCTTACAAACTTTGAGTGCTTAACACTGCACTACAGTATCAACTGTAACGGAATAAAGATTTAATTGATACATATTCGCGTCTGCTTCTCCTATCTGAGTTAGTAGCTTAAAATAGATTTACGAAAATTAAACGGAATATTCATGAGTGCCAGGTCAATAAAATCGTACAATACGTCTTGTAATATGTACTGACAGTTTCATTTTCTCCCACTTTTACAGCAAAATCGGTTGGATAAGAGCCCGTGGTGTTAACCTATGGTTTATTGAACATGTAGGGTTTACACAAAGTTATTTTTAGAACCAGACCGGACTGGACTACTTTTTTTACACACTGTTGCACTCAAGGTCAGTTGTGTTTACAATTGGGTGAATAAGAACAATGTGCATTTTTAGCTCGACTTTTCAGCATCCGCGTCTGAATTTGGTTAAAGGTTTGATTCAAAAGTGTGTCACTTTTAAACTACATAAACTATTCACTTGAAACTTGGAACATACCTTTATCATCAACTCCAGTGTCAATGGCAACATTCCCCATAACTCTGTTTTGTGTTTTGACAGAGTTGTGCCCCTTTTTCACTTAGATTTTCTGGTTAAAGTTTATATTCAAAAGTTTTGTAACTTTAAAACTACATAAGTTATTCACTTGAAATTTGTAATGTACCTTTGTCATCAATCCAGTATCAGGGACAACTTTCGCCATTACTCTGTTTTGTATTTTGACAGAGTTATGCCCCTTGTTTGCATATATTTTATGGTTAACGTTTATATTCAAAAGTTTGTAACTGCAAAACTACATAAGCAATTCACTTGAAACTTAGAATATACCTTTGTTATTAACTCCAACATCAAGTGCCACATTTCCCATAACTATGTTTACGATTTTGACACTGTTATGCCCCTTTTTCACATAGATTTTCAGGTTTAATTTTATATTCAAAAGTTTTTTAACCTCAAAACTGTGCAAGTTATTCACTTGAAACATAGAATATACCTTTGTCATCATCTCCAACATCAAGTGCCACCTTTCCCATAACTCCGTGTTGTATTTTGACACAGTTATGCCCCTTTTTACATAGATTTTCTGCTTAAAGTTTATATTCTAAAGTTGTGTAACTTCAAAACTTCACAAGTTATTCACTTGAAACTTAAAGTATTCCTTTGTCATCAACTCCAGTATCAGGGGCATTAATCCCCTTTACTGTTGTTTTATACTGACAGAGTTATGCCCCTTTTTACATACATTTTCAGTTGAAATGTTTTATTCAACACTTTAATAACTTTAAATATACCGTGTCATCAACTCTATCATCAGGAGCAAAAGTCCTCATATTTGTACATAGTAATGCTTATTTGACTTAGATTTTTACCTTTAAGTTTAATTTCAAAAATCCTAATTTTTATACAATACATAACGGATTATCTTGAAACTTTGACTATATATTTTTCATCAACTACAGTATCATGTAATACAATCGCCCGTAACTGTCATGTATTTTGGAAGAGTTTTGCTTATTTCACTAATACTTTCAATACAAAGTTTTGCTTCAAAAGTACATGTATAACAGTCTGTTAATATGCAAATGACAATTGATATAAAAACATATTGGACAAATTGATACCGGTTAAACAGGGTAAAACAAAGCTTACTAATCAACCATGTGCAACACACAACTTTAATAGAAAAGCATAGGTAACCAATTACCTAATTCACTACATGCATAAACAGCTTAGATACATCAACTACATAATTTAAAGACATTTGGTGTCCTATTTTTCGGTAAAACGAATGTTTATTCCATGCATGAATTTTGCATCGAGAAATCCCGTTATTGTGGTCAGCGAAGTGTTTCAATTTCGAGGGTCGTCTAGTAAAGTTATACTAGTATTATATGTAGAATAGAGGACTTCGTACAACAAATTGATAAAACGTAGGTAATTATAAACAAAGCAACATAGTTTTCTAAGCATATTTACATATTAGTGGCCAGAAACTTACCAAATTATTTTTAGTTGGTTAGTTATTGAAAGTATTATATATTCCAGATTTCAAATACTACATACAACATGTTTTATAGTCAGCCCTCAAAATGACTTGTCCAGCTTATGACAATTGACATAACTGTTAGAAGATCAGTTATCCATGAAAAGTATGCAAATTGTGAAAATCACAACTGTGAATAAAGTGACATTTGTCTTACTTGACTGTTACAAATTGTAAACCCAGTTTTATCACTAATCCTTTTTTCAATACTGACTAGCAAGTGTTTTTTGTTGAAAAGACTATGATTTGCTGAGGTATGGATGAGTTAGCACAAGTTGGGTATGTTATTTTATGTTCATTCCAAAGTCAGATGTGAAAGATGTGGCAGGAAAAAGTGGACAATATTTTTTTACTTCATTTCTAGTAAATTATATTTGGTGTTCTTTTAGGTATCCCTCCTTCCTGACCTGTGCAAATTACTACATTGTGGTGTATTGTATTTTAATCCGTAATTATAATTAGTAATGTTTTTACATTATATTAAAATATAAATATGATATTTAAACCCCATCACTTCTAGATCAAAAGTCTTGCTTGTTGACCACAAAACAAATCCATTTATTCATGAACAACACTTTAAAAAAATGTATTTACCGTGCTACATACATAAGGTATCCACTTGCAATAATTTTAACCCGCATGTGTATTTATCCCCCTTTTACATAGTGCAGAAAATAAATTATTATTTTATTTTTATTGTGAAACTTTAGTGTGATTTGTCAACTGTTTTCACTTACATATCTAGCTATCAGTTAACAGGCAGCAGTTATATGATCTGAAAGTTAATTACTGGATTGAGGTTTCGATAGTATCATCGATTTTTTCAATGGTAGAAGAAAACACATACTTAAAGATAAGTGTATATTTTTATACTGTTTTAATATTTACCTGACGTATGTTACAGGTATAACATTTATTGCATGCACGAAGTATCCATTCGTTAGAACGTCGTCCGTCCGTCCGGCCAAGGTTATTTTTTTTATAAAGTTCAATAATCTTGAATACTGTCCAAGGTATTTGCTTATAACTTCAAATGCTTCTTTACTATCAACGTCTCCACCAGGAAAAGCAACACCCATAACTCTGTTTTATTTTTTGACAAGTTTATGTCCCATTTTTTAACTTGGAAATTTTGTTTAAAGTTTTTCCAGAGCAGACATTTTTAAAGTAGTACTAAAATTTACAATTTTCTTTCACTTTTATTTACAAAGATTCATTTTGGTGTCAATGTGGCACTTACTGACAGTGCCTTTGGGGGCATATGTCACCGGATAGTGACAACACCTGTATTGGAATGTTTTTAATCTGATGTATAGGTACTTTCAGCTATGGCGGTGTAAATATTCTACAATTGTGCATGGCTGATTGTGCATGGCTGATGATTGATAAACGTCAGTATTTCATCATTCTTGGACACAAAATCTTCTTTACATGCCCAAAAGGGCATAATCTTTTTACATACAAAAAGGCAGGTAACATTTAAAATTTCAGATTATTTATGCTTAAAGGGATTGACGCCCCTTGCTTCCAGAGTTGGCTTTGGTTATTGTTTAATTTGCTCATAGATGACTTTACAGTTGTTTTATAAAAACTAATTTTCTACTTTCAGGTTGCTGAAACTATGGCCGAAAAACAAAAGCCAGGCAGCAGGCAGCAGTGGGTCGAACTGCAAGTTAAGATGGTTTCATCCGCGACCAGAAATCATTTCAAACGACAATGAAGATAAAGTTCGACGACATCCCTGAGGCATCTTGTAAAAACTTTAACAATAGTGACACACTATTGAAGTCAGCCTTGTACTTGTGTAAAGGGTAAAATGAATAGAGTGACTTCAACGTTGGATAAAGAGCGACGCATTGAGAAAGTCAATTCCAGCCGAATGTCATATTTACTTAACAAAGCGCAATTAGATGTGGCAAGTGTACAACAGCATAATCACTGCCTGAAACAAAGGGACATAATTTTGTGCAGACAAAATGCAGAGTTGACCCACAAAAATGCATCTGTTATTAAGGAAAATGCAACCCTTAAAGAAGAAATTCAGAAACTGAAAGTAAGAATGGATATAGCAGAAAAGGCCAGGTATTTCCTGATTGCAGTTATGAAAGTGATGTCTAGATTTATTAATGGCAGCTGAAAAGGACAAATGATATAGTCATTTATGTTCAACATTGTGTACATGACCACAAATAAATATTAATATTTATCACTTAAAATGCTTGTCGTATTCAGTTATGTTTTGTTTATTGGTTTTGTTATAGAAGTTGAAGAAACAGTATGAATATGTTATTGTTGTAACAATTCAGGTACTTGCTTGCTCAAGGGTTTTAACTAGTATATAACTTTAAATCGGACAGTGGACATTGCAAACTAACAACAGTGACACCTCTGTTGTTCTATTCACCATGTTCTGGTTCGTTTAATTAATCACACCTTTCCCTGCTTGAGGGTGGCAGTCTCGAAGCAGTTATTTGCATTTTACATAATTATGTAATATTTTCTGATATATTAGTGTATCAGTTTCTTTGTTTTTATCTAAAATTTAGTTTATTTCTAACGTCACAGAAGAAAAACCTAAACTCACCTAAATCAGCTGCAAGGCACTACGTGGTTTGTGTTCACAAACATTTAGAGATGCATTAGGAAAGTTCAAAACAGTTTACATACTTTTTCGCAAGTTACATATTTACATTGTATTTAATGTGTTGTTGTGTACTTGAGATGTTTCAACATGTTATAAGAACAGTTTACTGAATTCATAAGATCATCTTGTACTCTTAATTTTCCACGCTGTTGCTCCCCTAAGTGGGGAGTATATAGTCACCGTTTTGTCTGTCTATCAGAATTCCCAGTGAGTCTGGGTGTAAAATGTTCTTCATTCTCCATGTCTGTCTGAATCCATCTGTCGGGGTCTTAGACGTCAAAAGTTCAAATTGGCACTGTGCTTGTTTGTGCTTTAAATTTAATATATTATAATTTCTTTCAAGAGATATATCATGAACAAATTTTGATCAGCATTTGGTAAGACCTTTCCTGAACAAAATTTATCAAAATTTACCATCCTAGAGCCATACTGCTGTGAGAAACAGACTTTTTCCACGCCTGAATTGATTTCCGGTATCCGCCATTAGGAACAACAACTTTATAAATGTAAACAATAGATCTGATTGTGATTGCATGTCGAGCCCTTACACTTCTGATACTGAGTGGAACATGCCTAACTCTATCCCAAGTCGTTGCACTTCTGATACTGAGTGGAACATGCCTAACTCTATCCCCAACATATTACAAAGAAAGCAGAAGAGCAGACTGTTCATCATATTTCGCCAGCCAGTTAGATTACAAGCTTCAGAACTTGAACTACATGGTTACATCCAGAAGTCGGACAGTCGGATATTCTATCCTCCAGACACAGGATCCCAATTAACCAGAAAAGGAAAACTTCATTCTCATTTGTACTTATACCTAATACTCATAAGCTTATCATCAGACGTCGAGGCACACCCAGGACCAAGAGCACCGAAGTATCCTTGTCAGATCTGCAAGGGAGCAGTTACATGTAAAACTAGGGGTGTTGCGTGTGATAACTGCCAGCAGCGGTATCATGCCAGTTGCATGCACATCGTTTGTGACAGACACAACATATAATTCCTTTGAAATCAACAACTGCAGAAACATCTCCGGGACTACCACAGATGTCATCATCACCTATACCCAAGAAAAGTGTTCAGAAAGGACTGGAAAGATGGCTACGTTGGTGTCCTGGTGTCAGTCAACAAAGACTTTGTCCATGAACAGCTAAAAATAGAATGTAACGTAGAATGCGTCTTCGTGAAAACAACGTTGGATAAGAATAAAGCTCTCCTGGTTGGATCAATCTACCGCCCCCCAAGCAGTGATAGCGAGTACACCAAACAGTTATGTTATGTGATGGAAGATCTACATGGTAAAAATGCAGTACTTTGGATAGGAGGCATTTTAAACTTGCCAGATATTAACTGGAAACTAAATTATGCCACAGGAAATGCCAACTCTCAGAAGATCAACACAACATTGCTGGAGATGATAAAATCTGTAATTTGAAACAAATGGTAACCATCCCAACTAGAATAGAAAATATCTTAGATCTATTTCTAACAAACAGACCATATCTCGTTCAAAGATGTACACACTTACCTGGATTGGGCGACCACGATGTGGTCTTCGTGGAGTCTAGCGCCTCTGCTAAAAGAACACAGCCAGCGCAACGAAATATATATTTGTGGAACAAAGCAGGCTGGGTTACCATGAGGGCCAAGCTAACTGAATTCCAAAATCACTTCTTTAAAAAACATTCCTTATCCAGCTCAGTACACACCATGTGGGATGACATAAAACCAAACTGTTAGATCTTTTGAACACTCATGTACCATCTAAAATGTCATCAAAACGTTTCAACCAACCGTGGATCACCAGAAATGTGAACAAACTCAGCCGCAGAAAGAAAAGAGCCTTCAACAAAGCTAAGAAGACCAAGTCCATAAAAGATCACCCAAGATTTGAAAAGTTGAAGAAATTAACCACAAAAGCCTGCAAACATGCATATAATGATTATGTTACAAACCTAATTAGTCAAGATTCTACCAACAACCCAAAGAAAGTTTAGAGCTTCATTAAGAGCAAAAAGAACGAGAACCATGGTGTATCACCTCTTGAGGCAAAGACTGGGATCACTCACTCAGATAGTGGAATCAAGGCAAACATCCTAAATGAACAGTTCTCTTCAGTTTTCAACAAGAACGAGGACCGCAGAACTATACCTGATTAAGGTCCTAGCCCCCACCATACCAAGGAAACCATAACTATCACTACTGAAAACTTCTAGCCAACATAAACCCGCATAAAGCCACAGGTCCAGACGAAGTACCAGGTCACCTGCTTAAGTAGCTTAGCGATGTTTAGCACCAATCTTCACCAGGTTCTTCCAAGCCTCAATAAACCAAGGCATGATCCCGGGTGATTGGAAGACAGCGCGAGTGGTACCTATCTTCAAGAAAGGGGAGAGAACTACAGGCCAGTCTCCTTAACATCACTCATCTGCAAACTACTTGAACATATCATCTGCAGTTCCGTCATGTCGCACCCAGAGAAGAATTACATCTTAAATGACGCACAACATGGATTTAGAAAAAGAAGATCATGTGAGACACAGCTAATACAAACTATCCAAGTGCTTGAAAGTACCATAGATGCCGGAAGCCAGACGGATGTCATACTGCTAGATTTTTTTAAAGCATTCGACAAGGTCCCGCATCTCCGGTTACTTCGCAAAGCTGAATTCTACGGCGTAAGAGACAACATTCACAAATTGATCCAATACTTTCTTAAAAACCGATCTCAAACTGTAAACCTTGAGGGTACAACATCACACACTGCACCAGCAGAATTCGGCGTGCCACAGGGCAGTGTCCTAGGCCCACTTCTTTTTCTTCTATTCATTAATGACTTGCCAAACTACGTTTCCCCAACCACAAATGTTCGACTTTTCGCAGATGAACGTGTTCTCTATAGAAAGATCAAGACTAATTCTGATGCATGTGCTCTAAAAGAAACTTAAACCAGTTACAGAGATACGAATATATTTGGCATATAAAATTCCACCCACAGAAATGCCAAGTACTCCATGTAACCTACAAAAGGAGCCCCAAACATATACCATACTATAGAACATCCACGGCCACACCATTGAAGTACCCCTATCAGCAAAGTACATGTAACTCGGAATTAACATACACAATAACAATCACATCAATCTGATCAGCAAGAAAGCAGAAAACACTAGAGCATTCATTGACAGAAACATGTACAATTGCCCTAAGAGGTCCAAATAGCTATGTTATACAACCCTAATCAGACATCTACTAGAATATGCCGTTACTATCTGGGATCCTCATAGACAAGCAAACATAACGAAGCTGGAGATGACCCAACGCCGGTCTGCCCGTATGGTCTTTGCAGACTAGAGAAGAACTAGCAGCGTGACGGAAATGTTTAATCATTTTCAGTGGATTCCACTACAGGAGAGAATAGCACAGGCCAAGGTCATCATGATGTACAGGATTGTACACCAACTGATGGAGATCCCCAGCAGTATGCTTTCTGCCACTCTATCCGCCAGAGGACACAACATGACCTTCCCGGTACCATTCGCTCGGACCCTCACATGTCAGAAGGCATTTTTTCCGGACACCATCAGACTATGGAACAGACTTCCCCAGACATTCAACAAAGTAGTGAGTTGCCCCACCATCGACAGCTTCAAGGTGGACGTACAGTCTGTCACTCTCCGTTAAACAGTATTGGCGATCTTTTAACTCCACTGTAAATAGCAATTTTTAAAATTGGGCAATGTAAATTATAAGTTCTTGCACCAAACATGCGCCTGTACGAGTATATGCCAGAAGGCATTCTGCACTTTATTGGAAGAAAAAGAAGAGCTGGCCATGGATTTTAAACCTATTTGCCAGAAATGTTAACCTCAACACAGTGTAAGGTGCATATGAAGCAGGTCTTTAGGTCAAATTAAAGAAACCAAAGGTCCAAATTGCCTTTTCTGTTGGTTCGGACTTATAACTTGGCCATGAACAGTAGGATTTTACATTTACTTTGCACAAATGTTTGCCTGCCCTCAAAGACAAAGTGTTAAATGTCGAGAATACAACTAGAGGTCAAAGCAGCGTCAGGGAACATCCATCGGTTCTACTAATGTTCTGGTTATGTTATTTAACCTGAAATTTCAAATCTGTAAGACATGCTAATTTTTATTTTTTAGGAAACGCCATCTATTCAGTTTGGAAGTTCTTCTTGAAAATAAAGTGGCTCACCTGTTGAAACATAAAAAATGGATACCACATGTTCATTGTGAAAAACAACATTCAAATCAGCTCAGTATCTAAAAGTACATAAATGTACACAGTGTCTACAATGTAAAAGAAACTTTTCAAACATGTATAATTTAAAAGAACACAAATGTATGAAAGATTTATCCTGCCAGTACTGTGAACACACTTTTTTTTCTTCAAGTGTTACAAGAGCTAACCACAAGTGTCCATACTGCAGTTTCTGTTGTAAAATATTTTACCCGAAGTTTAAAGGTCGCAAGTGTCGGTCAGTTCTTGTGACAAGAAAGGAACAAATAGCTAATCTCATTTACCCTGTGTCTGGTCAATGCCAAACGCAGAAGTGCTCTGAACTAGTAGAGATCAATACAACAAACATTGTTCCTGTGTTGCCTTCAAGGTCTCTTAAAAAAATCTTCAAAAGTGAAAGCAATTGTTGGGGATGGAAATTGTTTTTTAGATGTATATTATATGCATTGACTGGAACTGAAGATTACCACTTTCAACTAAGAAAACTTCTGGTACAGTTTATGGAAGACAACAAAGTGAAATAAAAAATACTTTTATCAGGTTCTGAATCCATCAGTTCTCATATTGTGTCAACAAACATGGTTGTTTCAGGTCAGTGGGCTACAGAGGTGGAAATATTTGCCATGGCATACTTTCTAAATACTTTCTATAGTCGCCAAAGTGTGCAGTCATAAGTATGGCTGAATTATTCACCAACCCTTATTGATGATTTATGTGTAGTGTCAAGCCAAGCAATTTATTTAAATCATGCAAATGGAAACCACTTTGAAATTGTTGAAATTGTTGAATCAGTGGAATCAGTTTGTGTACTAGATTTGTTTGACAATATTTCTTCTGGTAATATGTCATTTCAGAAAGAGTTAAAAAACAACTTGAATTGTCAGCAGCAAAACAGTATTCAATACAGTCTGTGTCAACTGTAGCAAATCATCAAAACACCAATAAACCAAAGAAAATTGATAACGGCCTAATGAATGAAAACGATACAAAACCAGAAAATGGAAATAATTGGGCAAACGTCTCATGAATTAAGAAATGGACATGGCAAACAAAAGACAAAAACGTCAGAGTACAGAATATAGAATGTCATAAAAATATAAAACGGTGAACTGATAGAAATAGACAAATAGATTGCAAGCGAAAAAGGCAGGACATTCAACAAAGAGATATTGAAAATGAGCAGAAAAATAAATGAAACAAACATAAACAGGGAACGTCAGTACAAACAGGCAATGAGCAATGAACTTTCTTACAGAAACAACGAAACTACTGACAAGACAGGTAATAATCACAACAGAGCATGTGAGACAAAACATAAACAGGAAATGCGTCATAATCCACAAACAAGAATGATAGAAAATAGCAGAAAAAAAGAAAGTGAACAAAGTAGACACCTGGAAAAGATTGCTAAAAGAACAAAACGTGAAAACCCATCTGTGAGGGAATAAGAGAACTCAGGAAAGAGGTCAAATACCAATAGCAGATACACATAAAAAGAACATAAACATTTGAAAAGAGCAAATATAGACTTTAACCTACAAGAATCACATTCACAAAAATAAAAATAAAAAATACAAAGGCTTTGGTAATTAAATTTTCTGAAGAGTCAGCTAAAGGACCTGAGTACATATTTACTTGCTTTGACCAAATGTGGTATAGGGAAACTGTTCAACAAACCTCCAATATATATATTACTTATGCAGTATTCATGAAAAAGGTTGTTACTGGTACAAAAAGTGCAAAAGAAATTGAATGGATTTGCCATACATGTGCATCATACGTAAAACAAAACAAAATTCCACTACTAGCAAAACATAATCTCATTTCTTTTCCATATAGACCACCATGTTTGGTGTTGACCAACCTTAAAGAGAGGCTCATATCACCACGTATACCATTCATGCAGCTATGAGAACTTTCCATGGGAGGTCAAATAAGTATTAATGGCAATATAGTGAATGTTTCAGCAAAAGGTTAATTCAACTGTTCTTAAATAACCTAGAACACAGTCAAATGAAGTGTGTATACCTCTCCAACTAACAAGAACATTGTCCTATACCCACCGTGTTGACATGAAATGGCTCATCCAATAAGGTCCTCGAAGCACTCAAGTTTTTAATTGCAACCAGTGATTTGTACAAAACAGAAGGTATAACTTTTAATGAATGTCGGTCTGCGAAGCCAATATTAGAAGAAAGTGAACATACAAACTCTATGATAATGCATGATGTTCAGAAAGAAAAACATGTGAAAACTTTCCTATTAATAGATAATATTAAACCGACAAAATTACAAACGTTTCATGCACAAAACAGGAAATTACAGAAAGTGAACAGGAAGCTATGGAACATGGAGAAGATATTGATACGAAAAAAGAAAGCTGCACAACGAAAAGGAAACTGCTGTCTTAAGGCACATGCTGATTTGAAGCGCCCAACATGAAATTGTCGTTCTACCATAAACATGGGTGTCCATTTTCTGTCAATGTTCCCCGTAAACAACAGCTTATTATCCTTCCTTGATTTTTTCCAATCTCTTCATTTTCAAAGAGAACCCACAAGCACTGAATATTTCCTTTCTTATTACATGGTCCAATAGCCTTAAGAATGCAGGCTGCCTCGTTCGTCATACCATCTTCTACATCGACATTACAAGATAATTCATTTCTCAAACCGATAGCAGTGTTAAGTTCTTTGGAAAAGCCCATTGTTTTAGAAGTATTATCTGGTATAGAATTTAAAAAACGTTTTTTGCTTCTGTGTCTTCTTCACCCAAGACCACATCTAGTGGTGATATTTTTATTGCATTTAATCCCCAAATAACACACACAGTATAATTATGTGAATCAACATCTGCATTCCTCATAAAAATGTGTGGTATCATTAATGGATAGCTTAGACTGCTGATATCTGTTGCAGAGTGTTTGCATTATCCCAATATATTCAGTATTTGTGCAAAATGTTTTGAATCCTTTTGTCTCATAATATCTAGAAGCTCATACATTTGAAAATTATCTTTCCACAAATTTGACGCCAATGGTCCATAATCAGTTTTTGAATTTTCAAAAATCCACCCATCAAAAACAGGTTTAAGCTGAAATAAATCCCCAACTGCTAAAAAGAAACCCCTCCAACAATTCATTGGAACCCATGATTTGCTGTAACCGTTGATGAATAAATGAAAACATGTTGTTTCCTACCATTGAAATTTCATCAATAATTAGCAACTGCACCATTCTAAATTTTCACTACAGTGTATTTAATTTCTCACTTGTTAAATGTTTGGTCTGAAATCCTTGATTTGCTGGAATGTTTAAAAGATAATGTAAAGTGTTGCCCTTGATAAAATGGGCAGCTGTACCAGTGGGAGCAACCAGTAACACTTTTGGCTCATCAGGATTTGTTCCAGGTACAGAATTTAGATAACGCACTAACGCCTGATAAATAGCATGAATCAAAACAGAATTTCCTACACCAGAACCACCAGTAGGAAAGTAGTATATTGGTGAGTCATTTATTTTAAAATGATGCAGAACATTATAAAAGAAGTGCTGTTGCTGTAAGTTCAGTGTCTGTAAGAGCTGAAAGTATTCCTTATCTTCCATGTAATTGTTAAGGGTACAGCCAGTATCAAAAGGTGCATGTCATGAGTTTTCAATGCTTTTAACCATATCTGGTAAAACCAGTTCTGAAAATGCTTCTGAACCAATGCCAGTTTATTGATCTTCTATGTCAGTTGTACGTGCAGGCGGAGCATACTGATCCCAGGTGTTTTCTAATATTCTCCCTGTTGTACTTTGAGCATCAAGAATTGATTGATCTAGTAGACGAAATGTATGGTTGTATTCATCCATTGTTTATTTAATGTCAAATTGCTTTGAAAGTTGTCTGTACTGAGTTGTGTATGTTTCACTACACCCTCTGAGATCAGATTCATCTTTCCATGGGTGAAATAACAATATGATTTCTCTGAAGTAATTTTCTGGATCAACACATTCTTGATACCTCACATATCTTATGCAAACTGACTTCTTTGTCTTTCTTATACGGATATTTTGGATCATGTACTCATCTCTACTTTCATCTTCACTACTCTGGCTTTAATTGTCTTCATCTACTGGCTCATTTTTGGAATTGCACCATTTTTTTTATATTTTGAAGCAAAGTCTGCAAGACAAAGATTTTGCAATCCCTTTGGTCTGGAGGCATACTTTTCAAGCAAACTGACTGTTTGAATTATCTGAAGATGTGTCTGGCAACTGTTTGATCAACTTTTTAGAAGTACTGTCTTTTCATTTGTAGGGGCTGTATTCATAAATATAACATCTGTTGAAGATTTGTACAATGACGTCTGCAATACGTAATATACAGCTTCTTGTGCAGACAATTCCACATGTGTTAAAAACGGATGGCCAATTGATGTTAGTTGTTTTCTGAGGTCATCATTATTTTTTACTTTTTTTATTTTCTTTATATTGTGTACTTGGTTTATTAACCTCGCCGAACAAAAGTCATATGACAAGTTTTTTGTAACACTGTAATAAAAATGATGATATATCTTCATATAATTATGGTGAAAGACAATAGAACACGAGTGAATGATTCCTCAATCATATCACCATGGGTCAACTGAAATAACAAATATTATTAACAAATACAAACACTGACATTGTAGAAATCCCTAGCTGAAGTCTTTGAAAACGCAATATATGTCACATCTTGTGAACCATTGTCCAATATTCCTATTCAGTGTGTTGTCTTGTTTTTTTTTGTTTTTGTTTTTTTTCAGTGTTAATAAACTAAAATATCACAATGATTAATTTTTTTATCTAATGAAATCAAAATAATTTATAAAATAACATATCTTTTTCTATGTCTAGTCATGAAATAAAACTCCATCTTACACAGATTTAAACAAGTATCCTCTGTATCTACTTATGAAATTGTAAAGAAACAATAAAATTGATGTTTTTACTTAGTAATGACTTTACAAACACTAAAGGGATCTTGTGACGTATGTCTAATTTTACTACCTTTGTTTAGCAAATCTATGTTTGAATGTTTTGGTTTTGAAATTGTTAGATTTTCCTTTCCACTTTCCAAAAAATGCACCAACAGAAATACTTCAAGTAATACATGGGTACTATTAAGGTGTACTACCTTTATTTATAAAGAAGTCTATGTTTCTAGGTTTCTTCTCCTCTCCACTTTCCAACAAATGTGCCAACTGAAAAACTTCGAATAGTCGAGCGCGCCGGTCTTTGACAGCTATTGTCTGACAATTGTAATGAACACAACGAATTAAAAACTAGTCATATAATTATGAGTTGTGGTCAAAATGTTGCTCAAATTACATGCATTGTTGACATCATACATTAAGGAAAACACATACTTCATTCGTTCGTTTTCTACAACAACTTTATGGGCATCTGCTGTCATAATGTATGAATATCCAAATCACAAGATCATAATTTGTTCGAGCACAGTATCGACTGACCCCGTCCAAGCTCCAGCCTTCATTTGGCAGCCTCTGACCTTGCCTCAAAATGTTGACTTCATGGCAACAGTAAACGCTCACCCCACCCAGTCACTTCAGCATTAGCTCACAGCAACATTCTTTTTCAAGGTCTAACAACTTTGCCTCTTCAATTTCAGCTCTACCTTTAATATGTGGAACTTCAATATAGTATTATTAGTTTGTGATATCCGGAGTTTCTCGGTAGGTCGACTAAAATGCAGAACAAAACAATGCTGGTAAAAATTCACAAACTCCATTATAGTTGTTAGAAACAGAAAGTGTGTGATATGCCAGATTTGTAAAAAATGTAGTTCCATAAGATAAGCATGTATTCGTTTAAAACCTTATACGTATTTAAACAAATTTTAATAAAATCATACTCAAAGATATATTATCGTTTAGTTTAAACATAATATTGATGATTTAATAGATTAATCATATTTGTGTATTTTTGGAACGGGGAGTAATATTGATCATGGCTAAATGGAAATCAAAGTACTGAAAGCAATGAATCAGTCTTAATACGTAACAAACGGGATAAATAGAATATTAGGTAAGTGTTGAATAAAGATACAGACTCGTGCTTTTCATTTTCTAAGCGTCGCATGATAAACTTGATCTTCATCAACACTAACCTAATATTCTCTATTTCTCACACAATAACAATGAACTAACGTACTGTCAATTGGTGGCCGAAGGACAAAATAACCACTGATGTACACAGACTGTCAGTATTAACAATAAATGCAAACAACAACATTTCAGAGCTGTGCATAATACTATTTAATACCACAGCAAGTATAAATATTACAATTACAGTTTGGACGATCACATGATCATGCTCTTGAATTGAATGTTTGCGGACTGGGCGTAATTCAAATATTATAACACATGTCGAATTTTCTATTGAGCAAGTTAGGGCAACATCAACCATTTTTATTGTGCAGTAAATCGTGAAAGCACAAATTGTTGACACTAAAGTTATGCATTCCGTTTTCATTATTGAACAAGTCGTCTTATTTACTTTGCATTATGAGCAATGGAGGGCAACATCAACCATTTTCATTGTGCAGTAAATCGTGAAAGCAGACAATGTCAACACTGAAGTTATGCATTCCGTTTTCATTATTCAACATGTCGGCTTATTTACTTTGCATTATTGCAGATGGAGAAGTTGATTGCTTGAGTTGTTAATGTTTTTATCTGCGAAGAAACGGGTTGTCTACATGGTACGCGGTTGCTGACCGCTGGCAGTCGTAGAGTAATATCTTTGAAGCTGATCTCTACATTATGCCGTTCTTCATATGAAGAAAATCGACGATAACATAAACAAAATCTTAAAAAAGACACTCTTGTCTAAAATGTAAATATAATCCCAAATATTAATCATTACTATATGTGTATGAAATCGATCATATAAATATAATACATATAAGATGATGATGTTCCCGTATAATTATTGCATCGCAATATTGTGAGTGCCGATACAAATTCAAACATGTATTCAAATGGCTTTTATAGCTTTGTGTCCCAGATATACATGCTATTTTCAATATCGAAATGAGACATTTTTCAATCAGCAAATTGTTCAATGCATGTTGGCGAGAAGGTTAAGATATAAAACATTTACGAAAAGCGGACATTTTTTAAAAACTAAAAAGAAACGTCTAGGTTTGTGATGATTGTTAGAATCATCACAAAAAGTATCAATATTTGTATTACCGATATTTATAGCTTATTACTTTCATGGCGTGTACTTCAGAAATGTGACAGTATTGTGTATGCAACAGATCTTTTAAAAGTATCCGTCATGAGACTTTTATAACGTTCAAGCTAATATTTATAGACATGCATTAGCTTTCAGCACAAGCTTCCATAATGGGTAAAAGATATCGTCTAGTCATTATATGAAACACGTTTTACAATGAGGCTTTACTGTTTTGCTCTTTAAAACAATGAAATATCAAACGTCTAGATCATGGTACCATACTTGACAGGAGATCGTGTATGTCTATATCATAGACACATCTTGAGCAAATTCAGAACAGAACATAAACGTTCAAACGAGCATTTAGAACGTGTATTATCTTGCACAATGAAATATGACCGTTCAACACATACACAAAGTATAGATGTTCAAGAAAATTAATTTGAAACAATTACAAAAAAGGTTTCAAAAAGCTTGATGACAGTGATATGCAAACAGCAGCAACGAAAATACAACAAAAGCATAAATAATTTAAATAGTGAAAGTTTAGGGACAACATTAGTGCAATGCAAAACAAAATGCAAATACATACTGAATACGAAATAGTTTGATACTATTAAAAGTCTAGATAGTGTATACAGTGTTATATGATACAGCCATGGGTAATAGTATACACTGTCAATTGTGTAATATTGCACAAATACAGTTGACAAGTCTGATGTTGATAACATTTACCTAGTAAAGTTTATTTAGCAAAATTAAAAAAAAAACTATTTGCTCTTCATTTAAAAAATGACACGGAACAGGAGCGTGCATATAGATATTCATTACAAGTCATGACCTTTAGTGTCTCTGGTAATAACATAGCGGGCTCTCATGCTATTGTTCCCGTCGGTGTCAAATACATTGGTGTTATCGTTACCGTATGCTGAATTGTTGTGTTCGATGTATGATCTCTAATTTCGGTCCAACTTGCCTGTTATCTGATAAAACAATTATCGCTAAAACAATTTAACCCCCCCCCCCCCCCCGAAAAAACAAAAAATGTGTGGTATACATGAGTTAATCTATCATTGTTGTGTATTGTTGTGTCGCTAACTCTACACGAAAACTTCGGATATATCGTAATGTAAACACCTTTAATGTTTATTCCAATAGACTCCGTTGGAAATTGGCTGGTGATAAATCGCGTGAAAGAATGAAATACATTTCGTTTTAATGCGTTTTGCTAACAGTTGCAAGTCAGCTTTTTATCAAATTGCAAATCCCTCTTTTGAAGCAATATGTGATAACGTAATCCGGCATATCTCATTCGACAAATAAATCAAATCTATATTCAGAGCAATATAATCTGCTGTTTACGAATGATTATGACCTTGTTGATGAAAGGAAAACACATTAATATGAGTATGCATGATAATGTGAATATTCTGTTTTTGTATTATATTATTATTTAGGTAATAGCTATACACCAACGCCTTCTATTGCTCTTGTACTAGAGTTAGAAGAAATAGTTAATGAACGCAGTATAAGAACAATAATACGTATTTTTATTGAAAGTAGTAGTTGTAGTTATTTTCTTTACTTTATCCTCAGTTTATTACATGAAATAACACTATTATACAGCTTGGAATATTTCGCATGATATGCAGATGCAATGTGAACCGACTTGGAGCGTCAGGTGAGCAATAAAGAGCAATAAATGTCGTCCACAACGGATAAATATCACACTTTGATTCGTAGCTATTCAACTGCCCGTGAAGATCAGGAAATATACGACGTCTGTCTCGTACAAAACGGCACATGGGTTTCCTTTGGGACCTCTTCAAAAATGTAAGGTTAATGCCAATTAACCCATGACTATCACACTCTGAATATCAAGTTAACACGCATTAACAACCGATAATGCGTGTGATGCACTTAAAAAACTGATAGAAAATCTACATATAGCAATAACTGGAGAACAGTAAATTATTTTATCACATGCTATACCTTGTTCGCCATGTAATACAGCCATTATGAATATTTTTATCTTAAACATGTGTAAGATAACATTTTGAGCGTTTTGATTGGCGCCATATTTTTTGATTGACCAATCGCATGACGTTATTTTTGTGAAATGACGTCGTCAACATGAAATGACGTCACGTCAGTACACAACTTTGAGCATTAAAAACTTATTTTGGTAAAATAAGAGTTTTATTTCGTTTAAAAGCATGTGATAAAAAAAGCTCGCTTACTAACATAATTCCTGAACTCGTTTAATAAAATATGGTATGAAATGACAACTCGTGTCAGATCCTATATATTGTCAATAGCAGGAAATATTTAGTTTACTAGTTATCCAGCACATTTTATCACAGCTGGTTTAAGATTTGATAGATCTACCTACCATAAATCATTGTGGATTACTAGCTTACATCCTGTGTGTAGCTTTAGTCAAACATTACCAATATTATTTTTTTGCATTGCATCACGACGTTTTATTTTATTTATTTGTTGTCTGTATAATATTAACTAGGATACATACTTATGGCAAATAGGAAATGTAAAATGGCGAAGACATCATTGAATACTTTATGCAACTCAGTTTATCTGTTCACCAATTTCATTAATGTCTTATGTTTCGTTTATTCGCATACGTTGTGGATCAGATCTCTATCGGATTCTTTACATAGAAAATATATCATTATACCGATACATTTGGCATTAAGTGGGCCATACTACGCATAAAATTCCCGAAGCACGTCACAAATGGAGTTGTCCGTTCATTTACACGTGCAACAAAATGAGTGATCAAGTGTTTTTGATTTTACGACGTAAGACAAGGAAACATATTTAAACGGACAGTTTTACAGTTTGTGGTTGGGAAAAAGTTATCTTAAAATGGAATTTTAACACAGGAATCTGTAGAATCTATCAAAACTGTTTGTATGTTATACTGTTTTGTTGCAAAACATGTTTGTTTTAATATTTATTATGCCTTTTTGTGTTAATAAGTACTAGGATATGTCTACCAGGTAGCCAATTTGTATCGAAAAAAACAACAACAGATATCCGTCAAAGGTTTAACTTTGTACAAGCAATATGCTTTCCAAAATGTGCAATATGAACAAGAAAGTATTAAAGAACAGACAAAAATCCGTTCTAGAAAATTATTTCTCACAGCCAAGAACTGTGAAACTGTCCCTTTAAAGTATAAGTCAGCTTCTGGTCCAGTTATTATTGTTAAACATGTCAACAAAATGAGCGACATAGGTGAAAGCAATCTTAAGAACAATTTCTGAACAAGCACATGTTATTGGTGAAAACGGGGCCTTATAGAATTGCTTAAAAATCATCGCTTATTTATGTGAGTTTTATGTGTTTCGCATTTACTTGAAAGTGTCCGTCAAATATATCAGTTATTCAAGACCTTATTTTCAGAAAACTTGTGGTAATTTTCGACAAATTGCATTTGCACAATAAATCAAGTGTATGGCCATGTATTGGCTATCTGTTTGTACAAGATTACGGGACTATGCATATATATTAAATTTTCAGTTTTAGGCCGCACCATGTTTCACGGCCATGAAAGAGATACTCAATTATATGATTGTGGAACATCGATGGCATTTGGAATAGCCCTGTATTAAAATATAATCTAAGTACATACATAATTTTTATCATAACTGATATCACTATTCTGGTTATTTTGAATGAGATAATTTTTAAGAATCGAGTATTGTTTCATTTAACCGCGATTCTGATTTTCGTTTTACAAACAGAACAGTTACATACATGTTGATGCAATCAAGACGGACAAGATGCTTGAATGAATTCATAATTCATTCCACTTGCAGCTTAGACGCGTTGTGTGGATATGAATTCATCAAACATTTCACATGTGGCATGTGTAACTAAATCAGTCAGTTTTTGTTTTGACGACCCCACTGTTAGTTGAATGATTTAGTATTCTTATAGGATAGAATTTGAACTCGGAACATTTGGTTTATTTCTACTGGGAACACGTTCTGATAATAGTTCCATTATTGATTATTTAAATTAAAACGTCCTCATTGTGTTATGATATGGCAAATATGGTATACCTATTGCATTTGATAGCACTGTGTTATTATTGGTGCATGTTTTTGTTACTCTTATCGAAAGGCAATTATTATATGGATTTCAGCGCGGAGTAAAAAGGAACTGATTACACGGCATTTACTTCGAAACGGCGCATTTACAGTAATTGCACGCTCGCTCTTCAATATTGGTTTATCGTGCTTAATGTAAAAGGCACTCTTTTAGTTGTTCGAAAATTTTGAAAATGTTCTCTTTATAAACTATTAAACAGAACTGAAGCCTTAGTACAAGAATTGTAAGCTAACACATAATGTGTGTTGAGATGGCTTTTCATAGCTTTATATTTCAGGTGTGTTATGCTTTCAAAGTAAAAATGTACGAGTGCATGTCCTTAAGTGAAATATTTAAAAAACGACACTGTAATGAGAATAGGAAATAGTATTCACATCGTAACGTTCACTTAAGACTGGTTTCTGTATCATATTAGTACTATGTGGTAATATTATTACTTGTGTGGGATGTGTTATGCAAATCGACCTTTTACTAGTAAATGCCATCTTAATATAATACTGCTTCATTATTTCCATGTTGTATATGTGTACAATATGTGCATCATTAAGATAATGTTGTAGGTTATATTCAAATTTGAAATTTTGGTAACAATAATCCATACTTAAATGACGTAAGTTTTCAGTAGATAAAAAATCAAGAGACTTCTTTCCTTTTGCTCATCGTCATCATCAATAAAGCATGATTACCTTTTAGTTATGCTTACCGGTATATAGCGCTATTTTGCAATGACCAGTGCTAACCGACAAGAGGTATTGTCATCGCGCAATGTTGGCACTAGTGAAGGGAAATGTTATAATATCGACAGAGAGTCATATTATTGGAACATGTGAGCAGATTTGTAGAGATTCTTGTGTGTTATGGAACACACGTAACGCGTCAAATATCAACTACGACGCCATTTGAGATAAAATAAAATAAAATACAATTTTGCTGCTCCTGTCTTGTTTTAATTGGAATAACAATTGGTATAATGTGTTTATGATATACAGACATTGATTCGAGTAGTAAAATATTCGTGTACACCTGTGGCATTCTGAAAAGTATATAATTCTTGTACTTGCGTATATCAATGAGTATATCAATACATAGCCTTTATAATAAACTAATCATGATGTATAACACACTACTAGAAAGTATGTCATTCACTATAACGCAGGCAAAACAAATATGATAAAATATTATTTAGAAAAAAAGCAACAACAACATGCGACGTAATCCATTCCGTTAAACAATTGCTCACCATAAGTTTTATAAAATTTACATGTTTAACATATTGAATAAGGCACAATTTGTATTATTTTGCTAAATGAAATTATTACCACGGCATTGTTGTATTCAGGTTACGTAATCATTAAAAAAAACCGCATTATCTGAACATCACATGGGGCAACTTTCACTAAGTCATTAATTTAAAATTGTCGAACGCACGTTTAGACACATTATTTATGTATGCAAATAGCACTGTTGAGAATGCGTACAGAAGACGGAAATTGTCTGATCGTAAATTGCAGAGAATCATGAAAACATTGTGAGGGTATCGTAACGTAACACATACAAGCTTTTAGTTTGTATTCTAATCATGTATATAATCTTAACCATGTATTCGTTCATATAACACTCGATGGATATTCCGAGTTCTGCTAATCAACTTTAAGTGTAAATGTAATTTAATGATATCAGATTGAGACAATACTAATGACACATATAATATAACGTTGTCTTAATAACACACTATGGGATTAAATATTATACAGAACAGATAAAAGCAGTTTATTAGACTTGCCCATCGTACATCGTCTTTGTTATAAATAAACATATAATACAATAAAAGCTATGTGAGTCGGGCCCGGCTAGATCAGTCGGTAGAGCGCTGGACTGTCCATCCGGGGATCGTGAGTTCGAACCCCAGCCCGGCCACATAACTTGTGTGGGGATTGGTCATGAAATTACTTCTACGGCCATTCGCCCCCTACCTCTGATTCAAGTAGGGCAGTTGTCATTTACTGGCATAGGTATGTGCACTTAGTACATGTAAACAGCTTAGCTCGGCTAAGCTTGCCCAGAAAAGTGTGCGCAGGTTAACTGACCGCCGTGATATGACTGAAATACTGTTAAAATTGCGAAAATCCAAACAAACAAACAAACAATGGCTATGTGATAACAGGTAAATGACATAGAATAGTAAAAGTAGAAGAGTATGAACAAAAACGATTAGTGTAATCCTTCAACAACATTCAAAATTGTTTTTTCTAAGACAAAGAGCTTCTTTTACATATAATGAGATATATTATATCAAAACATACGCTTACAAGTCGTTGCTTATACGGAAAGGCAAACTGTAAACTTATAAAATTGAGTTTGTATAACAATAAAATCACTAATACATGTGTAAATTTAGTTTGTCATCAAGCGACCCAAATGTACGGGTCTGGAATAAAATGTAATACTTTGTGAAGTATTTTAGACATTATAAGGCATTCATCAATTTTGCACTCTACATTATAAGGCTAATTCATGTTAAATATTACCTCAATATTTGTCATGTTTATAAGAGTGAATTAACATGCCTTTCACATACAACACTAATATTCTATCTGCATACCTCGTCCGCTGAGATAAATCGAAATTGCAGTCGTATGAACATCATTAAGTTATATTTAAACAATAATAAGTGTGCCATAATGTGTGTCTGTATGCAATCACACGTTTTGCTCAATAATTGACCGTCAAAAAATGGTAAAGCTTTCTCTGAGAGTAATCCAACAAAAGCAGATATTCATTAATTAAAAGCATGATTGATAATTTAGAATCAAACTTTTAGAGTGGATTATGTATTATCTCACTACTGTTTCGGAATTGTGTTATCCATGTTTCGGTGCCGTGCACGCATGCCTTTAACAATATAATGTATTTCTTCTGTTCCACTCGCTTTAATTTTTACTTAGGACAAGACTATTAAGTTGTTATAACGCGACACTGAGGCAAACGATACAATGTCGCGTTTGCAGCATTTACAGATAAAAAAAATGTAGTTTATAATCAACAATTTCTCCCTCAAGATCTGCATCTCAATCCGAATGTGTTGCATTAAGACAGATAATACACACATAATATGATCTTTGAAGTATACAAGAAAAACACAAGTGCTTAATTGTGGTCACAAGCAAAATCATTTATTATTTAATAAACTATGGACATAAACTTTTTCCGAAACTGACCTTATTCGCTCAGTTTCGATGCATGAAGCTGACGTTACAATTCATTTGTATTATTGCAAACATCACTGATTAATATTTAAACATTAGTTTGACCGGTGTTGTCATTGTTCGGCAAATAAACAGTAGTGTGTCGTTCTAGTGAAGCAGAGATGCACACAATTGTACATGTACATTGGATTATAAGCAACGATACAACCAAAACTTTGTATTAAATAATAGACGCATGTCTTGATAAACCGCTATAATAAAAGGACGATTTTATTGCATTTTCATATTCCAACAGAAAAAATTTCATACCGATCTTCGCTGAATACGGCTCCGAACGGTTTCCGAGTAAAATAATTCAACCAATCGCTGACTGGAGCCAACGATAACTAAAATTAGATTTTAGGCATAAAAAAAGCACATGTCCGAGCTGCTGTGTATCCTAGTTATACAAAAATGCAAACTTGGTGCAAAGTAAAAGGCTGTCCAGTTAAAGGATCTGGAAATAATATTAAATTACTCTGATTTCATGTTCAAATGTCGAGATGATAACAACATACGGATCAGTTATCGTCTGGTTACAAGGTTTATTTACATAAGATAGCAGCCATTTTGATTTTATAAATAAAAAGTTAAAAAGAGATCACACTCGGGGGAGGGGGGATAATCGGCTATGCACAAAGCATATCCTACTTAATCAACTAATACACTGTAATATATTACATATAGTACGTTTTGAAATAGAATTTAGTCGAGCAATCCTCTATAACTTCAGGAAAACACAAAATATACATTAATACCTATGATAATAATAAGTTTTGAATTATTTACAATGACCTTCATTTTTAAAAATAGATCAACATGTGTACATGTCCAGTAAACAGTTCATATGAATCTTCCCGTATTGACCTGAAGTCTGCGTTGATGTCCAAGAAATATTGTATGATAGCCGAAATTGTGAACTTTTACAACAATGACGATAGTTTCCCCCTGGAATATGTGTGTTAAAGCTCAATATAGTAAGATTTTTCAACAGAAATTGGCAATATTAAGCTTGAATAATACGCTTAACGTGTTTGAACATTGGCTCCAGGATTTCATTGGCTGAAAAAGTCACATGGTTAATCGCCACGTGACTTGTTCTACGAAGTTTTACGAATATTTCCGATCTCCCTGTGAAATGGTCTATACACATGACTTGTGGTTTGGCATGAAGAATACCGGTAATTTTTTAATGCGAACGACATTTAGACACACCACGTAAACCAGAACAAGCGTTCAGGCATATGCCTGTTGTTATTAACACCACAAACACTGTTCATATTTGTTTTACTGATAATGCATTGCTTGTTGAGTGCATGGCGTGTAATTAAGGAAACGTGATATTATTGCGCATGCAAAAGTTCAGTCCAAAGTATGCAGCTGGAGTCTTATAGTAAGTAAGTAAGTAATTGTTTATTATTGTGACATGTGTTTTAACAATACAAGAGTACATGGTATTTCGTAAACAAAACAAATAACACCCGGCCCAATGGGCCTATATGTCACCAAAGAAAGACATCTATTGAAATGACATAATATAATATAATTATCTGTATAGTAAACGGATACTGATATATACATCTTGGGAACGTTCAGACAGTTCAGTGCAAGTTATTAGTTAAGCAAACAGAAGTCGTATATATGTTTGAGTAAATGTGTTTAATGCAATAGAATAAAAATAAGTTATATCCATTGTTATCAAGTGTATTTACTTTTCTTTCTTAAACATTACTGATAGATAGTCCCTCTGTCTGGTACATCTTCTGTTTTCTTAACAAAAGAGCTTGAACAAGAAATTTGCGTGGAAAGTTCGACATTATATATTTAAGTTTATCAGCACTGTTGAAATCTCCCTCTATGAAAAACATATGGTGGTAAAGAGTAGTCCTTATATCATTGTACAGGTGACAGTCAAATACAAAATGTAGTTCGTCCTCAACGTGCGCGTTCTCACAGAACTTGCACAGTCGTTGCTCCACTGGTTCACCGACATATCGACCTGTTTCTATTCTTAGGGGCAGGATTCCGCTTCTGAATTGGCATATCGCAGATCGTTCACTTTTACACAAATTCATGTTGACGTATGATTCACAACAGAAATTTTCCTTGAATAGTATATATGTCCGCAGTTTCGGAACATTTTGCACATCCGTTTTCCATTTGTTTTCATAGAATGCATGGAGGTGTTGTTGGACCATTGACGCAGCCACAATAGATTTGTTTTCAAAGTAACCATTTATATTTAACGTGTTCATTACTTGTTTGAGTTCACTTGAGCAGTTATTCACGTTGTTGTGGTTGATGAAGTCAATATTAAACACTTGCTTCGTAATCCTGTGATCGTCCATGCGGATGAGCCGGTTCCACAAGCGTATCATTGAGTGCCAATGTCGATATGTGCTAGGTAGCCAACCGGTGTCTCCAGTCATTGCCAGGATGGGTGTGAATCTGTGGACACCCAGGAAGTAGCGCATCGCTCTATGTTGAACATTATCGATACTCTGGTACTTCTTGAAACCCCACACGGCAGAGCAATAGTCCATGACGGGCGTTACGCAAGAGATGAACAATTTTTCGAAGGATTTGAACCCGAAGTCTTTCATGTTGTGTATTTTGCTGATAACTGAACCCAGGGCACGACCAGCTGCTTTCCCTAGGGAGTCACTATTGTAACTAAAGTCACTTTTTTCGTGGAGTAACACGCCCAGGTATCGATACTGGTCTACAGTTTCTAGGACGTCGTTTCCAATTCTGAATTCAAAATTGCTACGCTGCGCGCGACCCTTCCGGAAATGCATGCAGTTTGTATAGTAGCATGTCCCTGTTTATATAATCGAAGCAACGTTTGAGATCGATGTATGCATCCTGGCTGTTATTCATGACGATGCTATTCAGCGTGAAGATGTGATCCTCGCAGGATCTGTCCGACCGGAAACCGTTCTGTTCGTCTGCTAGGATCTCGTTATGTTCCAGATATGCGGTCACACGTTTATTCAGGAGTGACGTGTACAGTTTACTTATGCACGATAACAGGCTTATTCCCCTGTAGTTCATCGGTACTTGTTTATCCGAGTTGGGGTCTTTGAGGATAGGACAAATGATTGATTTACGCCAAATTGACGGGATGGTACTTGTATCAAATATGAATTGAAACAGATGTTGCAGAATGATGATATTTTATGATAGTAATTGGCATTCATTAGCTTGTTGCACATGCCTTACTAATGGAAATTATTATCTTCGAGTCTATTATATCAAACACATCAACATGAAACTTACTGAAGTTATGATCGTTACGGAAATGAGATACAAAGCATCTAGTATACAGTGCGTCAATAGAAAAGTAAACTTACATAATTGAGAAACAGTGTCTACCTCACAGATACAATTAATTTTTGTGAATATTGAACTAAATCTAGTCATTGTGCAATTTAGAAGGCATATAACATCATTTCTTGCGCAATGGTTATGAAATATCAATATCGCAAACGAGACATATTTTTTCAAGACAATAATTTAATGCAATTACAAGGTATGTTCAAACTTTTAAGAACATTGTGTGAAAACATTAATTTATAAAATGCAGCAAATACAATGGTCGGAAAACAGCGCTAATGAATATTGTGAATAATATTAATCAACCCATATTATTTTAAAATATATGGGAAGGTCAAAATGGATATTAAATGCATTGTTTTTTATTTCATGCTATGCAGTGAATGAGTGGAGAACACCAGTGAATGATAACCCGATCATTTCACTCTAGGTCGAGTGAAATGATAACGTTTGATAATTTCACTTTTGCTATATGGAACTACTTTTAACGTTGTTTTTAAGTTTATTTTTTGAAAGTAAATGAATGCCCTAATCGTCCGTTAAAACATCGGTCTTTTTAAACAGCAGAAAACACAATATAAAATTCAATACAAATATAATTAAGCGACAACGACGCGGTAAGAGTGGCACTATTTACCCACCACAACAGTGATCGGCAATTTTGGAATCATAATGACGCCATATTTATGACATCATAATACACATAACTTGTGACACTTCAGCATATCTCGCGCATTTTTTATTTATCGTTCAAAAGCATGAAATAAAAATAAAATTTGTTTAATACAGTGTAAGATCATTTGTGATCATAGAAACTAAATATTGTTGCTATGACCAATCATGAAATAAAATAAGTTCTTACACTGCATTAAACAAATATCCTCTATATCATGCAGAAGGTATATAATGTAATATCATGAAAACATAAGTCTACTATTGATAGCATTTGCACTGAATGTTTTTTAGCAAACTGCAAATATAAATAACAGTTTTGTCGGTATTTAAACAAAACAACGTGGAACACGATTAGCAATGAAAATAAGCGCTATCATAAATCACCTTTATTGTCTGTGGTAGTGAAAGTGAAGGCTTTAATGTTATTGTTCCCATCATCGTCATATCCATTGAAGTACTCGTTACCACATGCTTAATTGTTGCGTTTGGTTTATGATATCTAATTTAGCTCAAAGTTGTCTGTTGGGTTTAGAACAATACCCTCTACCGCGTTATAAACACCCAATAATAATTGGATGGTATTTAATTGAGATAAACCAGTAGTGATATGTCGCTAACTTGCCGAAATATTCTTAACTTATCTTTTGTTAAACACCTTCAATGTTTATGTAAATATCAAATATCCCCCGAAGACTTTCCACAGACGTTGGAAATTGTCTAGTGGTAAATCGCAAAACAGAATGGGGAAGACTACCATGGGTATCGTAACTGTAAATAAACTTTAAACGATTTAATGTGTTGCACTAACAGATGAAAGCTAGATTTCATTCAATTGGAAATCCAACTATTCAACATAATAGTGATAACGAAATCCGACATATTTCATTCGAAATATAAATCAAAGATCTCTTCGGCGCGCATTGTTTACGAACACTTATGAGGTTGTTGATGAAAGGTTAACATATTCAACGTGAGTTCAATAATACTTGTACTATTTTTTATTGTCATTTTGGGGGTAGTCCTACACTACAACACTTAAGGACTTATGTGCTAGCGTTAGAAGAAAAAGTAATTTAAAAAATAGAATAGTTATTAGTGTTGTCCATGCCAGTAGTATCAGAATAAATAAGATTATAATAGTAAAACTAATGTAGTCACAGAAGTTTAAGAAGTAACATAAGTAAAGAATAGTAACATTTTGTTTTGTTTATTTTGTTACCAATGTAAAATTCGTAGCTTCCTTATAAATATACAAACCACCAACGCATGTCTATCATATGGAAATGTTATTCATTTTTAGCTCGACTATTCGAAGAATAGATGAGCTTTTCTACTCGCCCCGGCGTCGGCGTCTGAATATGGTTAAAGTTTTGAGTCAAACGTTTTGTAACTTAAAAATTACATAATTTATTCTGAAACTTGGAGTATACCTTTGTCATCAACTCCAGTGTCAGGGGCAACATTCCTTATAATTCTGTTTTGTATTTTGACAGAGTTATGCCCCTTTTTCACATAGATTTTCTGGTAAAAGTTTATATTCCAAAAGTTTTGTGTATCTTCAAAACTACATAAGTTATTCACTTGAAACTTACAATTTATCTGTGTCATCAACTCTGGTATCAGGGTCAGCATTCCCCATAACTCTGTTTTGTATTTTGACAGAGTTATGATCCCTATTCACATAGATTTTCTGGTTAAAGGTTACATTTAAACGTTTTGTAATTTCAAAACTAAATAAGTTAATCTCTTGAAACTTGGAATATACCTTTACCACCCACTCCAGTGTCCTGGGCAACATTCCCCATAATTCTGTTTTTATATTTATATTTTATATTCTGGTCAAAGTGTATATTCAAAAGTTTTGTATCTTCAAAACTAAATAAGTTACTCACTTGAAACTTGAAATATATCTTTGTCATCAAGTCTGGTATCAATGGCAATATTTCCTGTAACTATGTTTTGTATTTTGACAGAGTCATGCACCTTGTTCACATATATTTTCTGGTTAAAGTTTAAATTCAAAAGTTTAGTAACTTCAAACCTACATTAGTTATTTAATTTAAACTTGTCATCAACTCCAGTGTCACGTTAAACATACCCTATGTTTTGTATTTTGACAGATCTATGCCCGTTTTTTGCATAGATTTGTTTACTAAAGTTTATATTCAGAAGTCTTATAGCTTGAAAACTACATACGTTTTTCAGTTGGATGGGATGTACCTTTGTCATTGACTCCAACATCAAGTGCATCATTCCCCATAACTCAGTTTTGTATTCTACAAGAGTTTTGCCCTATTTCACATATTTTTTCAGGTTAAATTGTTTTATTCAAATGTCTCTTAACTTACAAACTTCAAAGGTTGAACAATCCCTAATGCATTACATAGGGTTTTCACTTTAAACTTGGAATTGATTATTTATCCTGCTACTAACCCAAACAGCGACCTAATAAAGCGGTGACCGTATAAACTTGTTGATATCCGGCAGTAGATCACGTGACTGTGATATACCGTCAATAGGTATTCCTATGCGCCGGATAACAACATTGTCGCGAATGAATACTTACCAGAGTTTTTCATCGATACAAACTTTGTGTTGTCTGGTTTAACAGAGTTAAACAACAAATGAGTTGTTTGTCCTCACATTCCATTTGACTGGTTAACAACAACTTCCTTCCAGTTCCATTCCATTTCAACACACTTGAATCTGATGCAAGCGGGTTATTCTTTGTGGATAGACTTTCTTTGGTCAACCAACAGAGCATATTCGTCAAAGAAATAACCTTTTATATTAATTTCCGATGAAAAGAAATGAAAAAAAGTTATCAACATTTTAACGTATAACTAAACATTTGTGATTTATTTCACTTTCAGTTACACTGTCCTCCACCCACAACTAATACTATCCGAGTAAATCGTAGAAAATTGAAAAGGGATCAATTTCACCGTTTCCATTCGAGGCAAATATTCCATTCACTTTTTATCTGAATGCTATTGCAAAATATAATCCTTCCAAAACACAGAAACACTAAATATTTATTCCGACTCCATGTATTTTAAACTGCAAAACACTCGTGTTCTGGTTTGACTACATTGTGTAATCTTACAACTCAAAATGAATGACGTAGTTGGTGTGACGTAATTTAACTCTTTAAAAACCAATATAATCTGGTTTACAACAAAAGCAGATTTACTACGTCATTTTCGTGTCGTGCTGACATCAGCAAATAAGATTTATTAATATTTTACTTTTGCTTTTTGAAAAAGTTGATTAAGAAATAGAGAACTATTTTTGTCCGGGTAGTACGCATTCATGCAAGCGAGTTATTAGGTCGAGGCCCGTCTATACATTTTTTTTTAAATTTAAAACTTTAGTGTTTGGTGTTTTTTTAATTTAATTGAATAGAAACCAGGATAAATAGAATACACGGTAGGTGCCGGGAAGGAAAAAGTTTTCCGGTTCGGCCCGAAAACAAAAATAGCGCTCGTTAAAGCTTGCCCTGTTTTCAGTTTCTAAGCCTCACCGGATAAACTTTCTCCATCCCGGAACCAACCATGTATTCTCTATATAATTGCCCTATTAGAAACTCAGTTTTGTATTTCAACACATTTATGGCCCTCCCACTTTCCAAAATATGTGTGTAACCGGTCACAAATTATAAGTTTCAGAATTGTCTCCCTTGTTTTCATATAGTTTTTAACCTATGTTTGTCAGTTGTCTTTTCTTTAATTTGTGTGTTTTGGGGTTAAGTCCTTCCCGCCTATGCAGTGGGATTTCGTGGATATGCATTGAGCGGACATGTTTGTTTATCTGAATCAAAGTTTATGGGTTCTTTATGAGGTTAGTATTGGTCTGTTGGTTCAAATCGTCTCTATAATGATTGTCAATAGTTGCTTTACTTTTATTTTGGTATTTATTGAGTAAATGGTGCATATATATTAATTTGTAATATGATTCCGCGAGTTAGTGAAATGGCAGCACTTCTCAGAATTGCTCTTTTCTATCTTAAAGTCACTATTTCTATATTTTATTACATCACAAACATTTAACTTGCAGCGGTTATTAACATCACGGCGAAAGAGGGGAGTGCGAGTGAGATAAAGGGCGACCATTCCATAAATGGTAAGATACAATGAATACAATGTTATATGTTTTTGTGTGGAAGTCATATATGTTTTATAAAAGTTTATATTGTTTCTATCTCTTTACATATGTTAAAGCCACTAGATGACCGACTTATGCCTGTACATAGTATCTAGCACTATAATGATATAAATAGGGTTTATATTGTGTATATTATGTTATTTATATAATTATGATTGTGCTTATTGAATTGTATATTCTTTATGTTAAATAATGTTCGTTGTTAATTTCAGGTTGCTAAAAGTTCCGATGCGTAGGAATTAAACCACAAGGGCGGTAGCCCGAGTGGTTTGATAACAAGCATCGGAACGACAAACCGTTGGTTATTACCGCAATAGCCAACTGTTACCGGTTAATTATTTCGATTCTAACACGATCTTATATAAAATTCGTATTTGTAAAGGTTATGAATGAGAACTATATTTATCTATACTCCGCCCATTTCCCGAGATGAGCATTCACACGTGCCTTTCAGTGACGTCAATAAATCATAACAATTCAAAATGACGTCAGCCTTATTGATAAACATTGAGCAAATGACGTCATACTTAAGAAATAATTGAAGGGTAACTGTTGGTTATTGCGGTAATAACCAACGGTTTGGAGTTCCGATGCGTGGGAATTAAACCACGAGGGCGGTAGCCCGAGTGGTTTGATAACAAGCATCGGAACGACAAACCGTTGGTTATTAACGCACTAACAAACTGTTACCCGTCAATTATTTCGATTCTAACACGATCTTATATAAAATTCGTATTTTTAAAGGTTATAAATGAGAACTATATTTATCTATACTCCGCCCATTTTCCGAGAAGTGCATTCACACGTGCGTTTCTATGACGTCAATAAATCATAACAATTCAAAATGACGTCAGCTTTATTGATAAACATTGAGCGAATGACGTCATACTTATCGATATAATACAGTGAAAATTTCATGCCAAAAAGCGCAAATTAAGCACATATTATTTTAAACACATACAGTTATTTTCCTTCTTTATTAATGGACCACTAGCCGCGTGCCGTGGTAGAATTATCGATATATTACAGAGAAAATATCATGCTAAAAAGCGCAAATTAAAAGCATATTAACAAAACGTAAACGTGTTTGTGATCTTAAGCATAAAATATGCAGTACAAGTGTGGTTTTATTATGCTACATAATGCAGAAAATGATTTGTTTGTCACAATTTGCTATCGCGCGTTTAAGCACGTGCATATTACGGAACAATTTCTTCGAATCTCCGGAACTAATTTCAAAACATTAGGCTCCGCCCATTATTTGTTGCCGAATAACCCACAGTTAATTTCCTTCTTTATCTGTGCACCACTAGCCGCGTGCCGTGGTAGAAATTTTAATAACCCACAGTGTTACATGTGCCAACTGAAATACGTCAAATAGTCGAACGCGCTGTCCTCTGACAGCTTTTGTTGTATTCTGTATCCTTGAATTAGAACAACAAAGGTGTATTTATTGCGTGTAAAATAAGGTGTTTTTTATTGCAGAGTTCATTACGCAATATAATGTTAAGATAATTGGCGTCTGTTGTACTGTATACTACATATTGATTCGAATGATTTACCTTACCATGTGTTTTTCTCCTTTCAATTCTACAATAAAACCTTTACATCGAAATTATATTGCAGGTATTTCGTTGAAAAAGACAACGCGGTGATGCACTAAACACCCTGATATCAGTTGCGGCAGCAATATATATAAGCCATAGTTCATATTGAAATGTAAAATAACAATACACAATGTATATTTCCTTTATATCGATTTTACTACATCAACAAATTTTCATGCGCCCGCGAAGTCTCATTGATGACCACTCTTTATATAGCAACATAATTGTTTTTTTTTTAAATGTTAATACCAACAGGTCCATCTTATTTAACACTGTTTCAATACATTTTTTTGTAAATGAACTTTTTTGCAAATGTTATTGTCGGCTTACCTTCGATACGCCCCTTTAATGTACAATTTTGTATTCTGATAGCTGATAGCTAAATTATAGCCAAAGGATAATTATAGCGACTGCCTCGCATCGTGTGTTGACGGTTTACGCGCAATTCAGCGCATCTTCGTAACCGTTGGAGGGACATTTAAAAACCTAGTATACTCTAATTCAGTACAATACATGAAATAGTGTACGTGCCTAATTTAAAAACAAATACTACATGTATATCATTTACGAAATTGAATTTAGTCTTACATGTATATCTCGCATAACTTTAAAGGGTTTTGGCAAGCAGAGTATATAAAAGAACATTCTTAGTATTGAAATATATTATTACGGCTATTTATCCGATCATCCAAAACGCAGCCGTACAGAAAGCCAACTATCACCCTAGCCAACTATCACCCTTCTATGAATAACCTTCACGTGCCGCTCAAGCAATTAAGTTCCAAACAGTTTTTCCTGGTACAGAGAAAGACTTGTTGAGAAGTACTCGCATTCAGCGCCGTCCTATATACAGCAATTCAGTCGTTGTGTTCGTTTAAAATAATTGCCAGTGGGTTTTGGCAATCAATTAGAACTTTCGTTATACAATCTCTCTGGAAAATTAAGCGAACAGGCGGCACTTTCATCTGACGACAAAATTGGCGCCTGTCATTTACAAATGCAATCTCCCGAAGAAGCTTGATTAATCAAATATGTTAAATTTGCAAAATTAAATTTCAGCGTCAAACTACATAACAGCCTGTTAGGCTTGGTAGTTGCCATAAACAGCATTTTATACATTGTTTCCTTTCTATACTCAATCTCGAAATAGGGGTTATTGTATTTTATTGATCGGCATTTACGTACGTTTGTCTAAAGGCAGATCTTTCTAAACGCGTCGACGTAAATATAAAAAAATGTTTGAACACGTTAAGGTACGATAACAAAAAAAAAATATATTCTTGAAGTTAGTGTGATTGTCATGTTTGTATTCATAGTTTAACGATTGACCATTTCAAACTTTGAAATAAAATTTAACGACGTGTTTATAAAATTAATATACCATTCAAGGATACAGATACTTGTTATCAGCAGGGAAATCGTGCAATGTTTATCAAACGACAACACACTGATTTGCATGGCGATTTCAAAATCGAAACCGACGAGACAGAAAATGTATGCCCGAGTGTACGTCTTGCTCTCAACCATTTACTATATAATTTCCTATAACGAATATCTAATTGAAATAAAACCACGTGTGTGCAAGTAATACATTGCGTCATGAATATGTGTGCAAGTAATACATTGCGTCATGAATATGTGTGCAAGTAATACATTGCGTCATGAATATGTGTGCAAGTAATACATTGCGTCATGAATATGTGTGCAAGTAATACATTGCGTCATGAATATGTGTGCAAGTAATACATTGCGTCATGAATATGGCTTGTATAAACCAAAGCAAAATCATAAACTAGTAGTTGGTGGTAATTGCTTTAGGGTCATTTTGATTAAATTGTGTTGTTTAACTAACCATGTATCTCTGTGCAGACATAAGGTGCGCACAGTTTGAAGGGTAACATTCAAAGGTGCGGCGAAACAAGGTACTTGAGACTACTAGACTAAACTACTTGAGATAGAAACTGGAGAAATAAACCACGAGGGCGTCAGCACCAGTTGTTTAATAGCCACGCATCAGAACGACAAAGCGTTGTTTATTTACCGATAAACGACGATAATGCGTAAATTATTTCGATTCTGATATGTTTTAACGTATATATTTGAAATACTTTTTACTATGATCCGCTCAGAATAGGATTTTTTACGTTCTTTATTGGGTAGTTTAACATAATTTTGTTCTTTTTCTTTAGCCAAATTAGCGAGTCTATCATGTTAGAATATTGAATATTACATAGGGTAAGGTTTACATTGTTTAATGAAACTATTGTCTCGACCGAATGATACTTTATTATTGTATTAAGTTTATGCATTCTTTCGTTTGAAACCCTTCTTACTTGAACATTACATAAGACAACATCCACTTAGTCTTTTATTTAAAATTGTAGAACGTACACTGTAGGCAATTTACTTTTTATGCAAATAGCACTGTTGAGAAATAGGAAATTATCTGGTCGTAAATTGCAAAAGCAGACATGAAACATGGCGATGGAAATGTAACGTAACACATATACCGTTATAGATTCTTAGTATTCTTATTATTTATAGTAGCCTTTCATAAACATGTATTCGTTTCAATCACGATGGTTATTTTTGCTAATCAAAAATTTCAACACGTGTTATTGTATTATTAACAGTCGCATGATATCAATTTGATCTTGTTATGCAGATGAAAATTCAAACGCCTCCGTGACATAGATTTTATGACATAAAAAACATTCAGTTATTTGAAAAATGCAATAAATGTGTTTGTATCGCTCCATGTTGTGCCGTGGCCTTTTGAGAGACAATACATTCATATATGTTTTGTATGGGTTATTTTGATGAAACCTTGTTCAACGTAAAAAATGTTTAATTAGCGCTCTGAGAGAAAATCCACATGTGTTGCATTGGGACGGAAAATACATAAAATAAAAGCTAAGTATGCTCGATTTTGGTGAAAATCAAGAACATTGTGGATTGTGCAATTAATCATGGGCAGACATTATTTCCAACACTGGCGTTATTCGTTGTTTCAATAATAAACTGACGTCACAATGTATTTGTATTATTGCAGACATCGCAAAATATTAATTAATTATTGTTTTATCGATGTTGCCATTTATCGGAAAATGAACACTTTTGTGTCGTTCTAGAGACAATCACGATAATCAACAATAAACGAAAACTTAAATAAAAGACTTCTGTCTTGCAAAGGTAAGGATGACGCACTACAGAAATAAGTATTGTATATGTTTAGAGATTATTAATTGTCAATTATATGCATATTATATTACATTATGGTGTTCCCGGATAATTAATAAACCTCTTTAATTTAAATGACGATGCAGGAACATTTGTTAATACTTTGACACATTACTTGTATTTTTCCGCATGATGTATGCCGGTAATTGCCGAAAGCCAAATGAGACACATCACACACACGAATAGAAGCGTTTATGGCTGTTATTGGAATCACTACAATCTATATTAATATTTGTTTTACTGATAATGTATTGCCTGTGGCGTGCATGGCGTGTAATTAAGGAAACGTGATACTATTTAGTATGTAAAAGTTCTTTCCAGAATATGCATCATGTTTCTGATATATAATACATTTTCCATGCTTAACTAATGGAAAATATTATCTTTGAGTCTATTATATGTAACACATCACCGGGAAGCTTAACTGAGGTTTTGGTCGTTAAGGAAATGAGATACCAAGCATCTAGAATACAGTATGTCAATAAAAAAGTAAACTTACTTATTTGAGAATCAAACATTCTGGTGTCTACCTCACTGACAAAATGTGTGGAAATCGAAAAAAAATGTAGTAAAGCTGCATTTTAGAACGCATACTTTATTGTTTCTTGCGCAATGGTTGTCAAATATCAATCTCAAGCGAAGTATAGGCTTTCAAGAAAATAGATGAACTTACACGATATAATCAAAGAGCCTGATGCTATTGATAAATAAATTGCAGCTGATAAAATGTAATTAAACAGAACTAATGAACATGGTACATGAACTTAATCAAGCGATTATTGTTATATGACACCAGTACGTAAGATAAACGGAATTCATGTGGTATACAGTGTTATGTGTAATTGATGACTTATATATGTATTGTAATATAAAACAAATATAGATGATAGGTATATTATTGGTAACATGTACATTGACACTTTTATTTATCAAAATGCAAATCTAAATAGTACTTTTGTTCTGTATTTAAACAAACCCAGGTGGAACACGATTCGCAATGAAATCACTCGCGATCATATTTTATCTCTACTGGCGCAGTGCCTAAATTCGCCACTTGCCTAAATCCGCTACCCCATCCGAGTAAGCGTGTTTTTTTTTACCGGCGATTTCTATTTTGTTGATCTAATCAGATACTTTCTCTTAACAACGCTGACAAGTTTTCATCTTGATTTGTGCATAATCCAATGATTTTGTACATAACCCCTAAATGCAAATAAACTGCATGCGGGGAATTTATTTCATACTGCGCATGCGCAATTTTGAGGCCCCGCATGGTGTCCATGATTATATTAAATTATCGTGTTTTAATAGTGTATCCATGTGAGCATGTGCAGCATAAAAATAACCAAAATTCATTGGCATTACATAAAATAAAATGCGGGAAAAAATCAGATTAAGAGCGCAAATGTCTCGCTACACAAAACCTTCATTATTTGTCCTACGTGCACGCAGGACCTCAGTTTCAGCGCTTTTTTTAAGAAATACAAATAAGTATTTGAAGGAATTGAAACATTGTATTAACAACAGACAACAAGCTGATTAATATAGAAAATTAAATAAGAACAATAGTCAAATGTGGAATAAGCATGTTACGATTTTCACCAAGCAACTTCGGATCAACGTGTGTTTTTTTAAACACTAGAAAATGAACTCAATAAACAAAAGTGGAAGTTTAGTCAATAGAAGTCAACAGAAGTTGATTTGAAAACAGAATTCATAAAACATATTATTTTTGAGCAATTTGAACATTTCAATAAGGGGTGGCGGATTAAGGCACTCCCACGCTAATTTTTTTTACACTGTTTAGGCCTTTAATCTCAATAAATATTTTTCATTTGCCAAGTATTTGAAATGTAAACAAAACACGCCAGCAAGTGCACATTAAAACTAACTTTATTTATGCGAATTTTTATGTAAATCGGTAAACAACTTTTGAAAATATCGTGAAAATACCCCCCAACATAAGGCGGATTTAGGCACTGCGCCAGTATTGTCTCTGGCAATAAAATTGTTAGCTTTCGTGTTATTGTTCCCACAATCGTTTTATTCATTGAAGTACTCGTTACCACATGCTTAATTGTTGCGTTTGATTTATGATATTTAATTGAGCTCCAAGGTGTCTGATGTTTGTGGAACAATACTCTCTCCGCGTATAAACACCCAATAATAATGTGATGGTATTTAAATGAGACAAAGCAGTATTGCTATGTCGCTAACTTGCCAAAATATTCTTAATATATCGTTTTTTAAACACATTCAATGTTTGTGTATATATTAAAAGTCCCCTAAAGACTATCCGCACACATTGGAAATTGTCTGATGGTAAATTGCAAAACAGAATGTTGACTAGTAGGGTACGAGTAGGGTACTAGGGTGTCGTAAATGAAAATGAATTTTGATTTAATGTGTTTTACTTGCAGATGAAATTAAGGTTTTATTCAATTGGAAATCCAGCTGTTGAATATGTTTGTGATAATGTATTCCGACATATTTCCTTCGACAAATACATCAAATATCTCTACAGAGCGCAGCTACTTATGTTTACGAACACATATGAGCTTGCTGATGAAACGTTAACATCTTCAAACAGAGTTCGATAATAATTGAATATGTTATGTTTCATTTTATATTGTCATTTTGGTAGCAGTCTTATGCTAGAACACTTAACGATTTAATGTAATAGTAATGTAAGATACTTAGAAGAGTAATGTAAGATACTTAGAAGAGTAATGTAAGATACTACGAAGAGTAATGTAAGATACTACGAAGAGTAATGTAAGATACTACGAAGAGTAATGTAAGATACTTAGACGAGTAATGTAAGATACTTAGAAGAGTAATGTAAGATACTTAGAAGAGTAATGTAAGATACTACGAAGAGTAATGTAAGATACTTAGAAGAGTAATGTAAGATACTACGAAGAGTAATGTAAGATACTTAGAAGAGTAATGTAAGAACTACGAAGAGTAATGTAAGATACTTAGAAGAGTAATGTAAGATACTACGAAGTGTAATGTAAGATACTTAGAAGAGTAATGTAAGATACTACGAAGAGTAATGTAAGATACTACGAAGAGTAATGTAAGATACTACGAAGAGTAATGTAAGATACTAAGAAAAGTAATGTAAGATACTTAGAAGAGTAATGTAAGATACTTAGAAGAGTAATGTAAGATACTTAGAAGAGTAATGTAAGATACTTAGAAGAGTAATGTATGATACTACGAAGAGTAATGTATGATACTACGAAGAGTAATGTATGATACTACGAAGAGTAATGTATGATACTACGAAGAGTAATGTATGATACTATGAAGAGTAATGTAAGATACTTAGAAGAGTAATGTAAGATACTTAGAAGAGTAATGTAAAATACTACGAAGAGTAATGTAAGATACTTAGAAGAGTAATGTAAGATACTACGAAGAGTAATGTAAGATACTTAGAAGAGTAATGTAAGATAATTAGAAGAGTAATGTAAAATACTACGAAGAGTAATGTAAGATACTTAGAAGAGTAATGTAAGATACTACGAAGAGTAATGTAAGATACTTAGAAGAGTAATGTAAGATACTTAGAAGAGTAATGTAAGATACTTAGAAGAGTAATGTAAGATACTTAGAAGTGTAAGATACTTAGAAGAGTAATGTAAGATACTTAGAAGAGTAATGTAAGATACTTAGAAGAGTAATGTAAGATACTTAGAAGAGTAATGTAAGATACTTAGAAGAGTAATGTAAAATACTACGAAGAGTAATGTAAGATACTTAGAAGAGTAATGTAAGATACTTAGAAGAGTAATGTAAGATACTTAGAAGAGTAATGTAAGATACTTAGAAGAGTAATGTAAGATACTTAGAAGAGTAATGTAAGATACTTAGAAGAGTAATGTAAGATACTTAGAAGAGTAATGTAAGATACTTAGAAGAGTAATGTAAGATACTACGAAGAGTAATGTAAGATACTACGAAGAGTAATGTAAGATACTTAGAAGAGTAATATAAGATACTACGAAGAGTAATGTAAGATACTTAGAAGAGTAATGTAAAATACTACGAAGAGTAATGTAAGATACTAAGAAAAGTACTGTAAGATACTTAGAAGAGTAATGTAAGATACTTAGAAGAGTAATGTAAGATACTTAGAAGAGTAATGTAAGATACAACGAAGAGTAATGTAAGATACGTAGAAGAGTAATGTAAAATACTTAGAAGAGTAATGTAAGATACTTAGAAGAGTAATGTAAGATACTACGAAGAGTAATGTAAAATACTTAGAAGAGTAATGTAAGATACTTAGAAGAGTAATGTAAGATACTTAGAAGAGTAATGTAAGATACTACGAAGAGTAATGTAAGATACTTAGAAGAGTAATGTAAGATACTTAGAAGAGTAATGTAAGATACTACGAAGAGTAATGTAAGATACTACGAAGAGTAATGTAAGATACTACTAAGAGTAATGTAAGATACTTAGAATAGTAATGTAAGATACTACGAAGAGTAATGTAAGATATTTAGAAGAGTAATGTAAAATACTACGAAGAGTAATGTAAGATACTAAGAAAAGTAATGTAAGATACTTAGAAGAGTAATGTAAGATACTTAGAAGAGTAATGTAAGATACTTAGAAGAGTAATGTAAGATACTTAGAAGAGTAATGTAAGATACTTAGAAGAGTAATGTAAGATACTACGAAGAGTAATGTAAGATACTTAGAAGAGTAATGTAAGATACTACGAAGAGTAATGTAAGATACTTAGAAGAGTAATGTAAAATACTACGAAGAGTGATGTAAGATACTACGAAGAGTAATGTAAGATACTTAGAAGAGTAATGTAAGATACTTAGAAGAGTAATGTAAGATACTTAGAAGAGTAATGTAAGATACTTAGAAGAGTAATGTAAAATACTACGAAAAGTAATGTAAGATACTACGAAGAGTAATGTAAGATACTTAGAAGAGTAATGTAAGATACGACGAAGAGTAATGTAAGATACTACGAAGAGTAATGTAAAATACTTAGAAGAGTAATGTAAGATACTACGAAGAGTAATGTAAGATACTACGAAGAGTAATGTAAGATACTTAGAAGAGTAATGTAAGATACTTAGAAGAGTAATGTAAGATACTTAGAAGAGTAATGTAAAATACTACGAAGAGTAATGTAAGATACTTAGAAGAGTAATGTAAGATACTACGAAGAGTAATGTAAGATACTTAGAAGAGTAATGTAAGATACTACGAAGAGTAATGTAAGATACTTAGAAGAGTAATGTAAGATACTACGAAGAGTAATGTAAGATACTTAGAAGAGTAATGTAAGATACTACGAAGAGTAATGTAAGATACTTAGAAGAGTAATATAAGATACTACGAAGAGTAATGTAAGATACTTAGAAGAGTAATGTAAGATACTTAGAAGAGTAATGCAAGATACTTAGAATAGTAAGTAGTGCCGATGTAAGATACTTAGAAGATACTTAGAAGAGTAAGAGTATGAGGGTAGTAAGAGAATCAATAATAATGAGAAAACATATGTAGTGTAACAGAAGTGAAGAATAGTAACACTTTTATAACATGCATGTGTATTCAGTGACACAGTCAATGTAGATGATTTTCGTATTTAATACATTATTTTCATAAAAAAAACTGCAGTCAACCCAGCAAAACGGTGCCGGGTCTCAGACATAGCCCACGCCGCCATTACAATTACTTTAATAAAGTATCTTTAGTGAGGTTTTAATTTACAAACATTCTGATTGCTAAATTATAACCGGGCCGGCTAGCTCAGTTGGTAGAGCGCTGGACTACAAATCCGAGGCTCGCGGGTTCGATTCCCAGCCCGGCCACATAACTTGTGTGGGGATTGGTCATGAAATTATTTTCTACGGCCATTCTCCCACTACCTCTGATTCAAGTAGGTCAGTTTTCAGTTACTGGCATAAGTATGTTCACTTAGTACTGGTAAACCAGCTTACCCAGTGTGAGTAGGTTAACTGACCGCCGTTATATGACTGAAATACTGTTGAATACGGCGAAAAATCCAAAAACAAACAAACAAAGCTACATTATAGCCAAGGGGAGATAACAGCGACATTTTTTAGCATCATGTGTTGACAGATTACTGCGCATAGCAACGTATCAGCGTAAGCGCTGGAGGGACGTCTAACAACTCAATCGAATCTAAAACACTACAAGCCATGACATACTGTACGTACATCTTTTAAAAACAAATACTATTTGTGGCGCGTTGTGAGTAAACCGGTCTTAATGCATGTGCGTAAAGTGTCATCACGGATTAGCCTGTGCAGTCCGCACAGGCTAATCCAGGACGGCACTTTCCGCCTACAGTGAATTAATGTTTAGAAGAGACTTCCTTGAAACAGAAAATACCACAAAAGCGGAAAGTGCCGTCCCGGATTAGCCTGTACGGACTGCACAGGCTAATCCGGGACGACACTTTACGCACATGCATTAAGTCCGGTTTTCCCGAGACGCGCCACATTTCATTTATGAAATTGAATTCCGTTTACAGGTTTATCTCTCAGACGTGAAACATATTTTGGTCAGCATATAAAATTAAATGCTTCGTGTTGAAATATATTATCACGGCTATTTATCCGATCATCCAAAACGCAGCCATACAGAAAGCGAACTATTACTCATCTTTGAATCATCTTCCCATACCGCGCACGCGCAAGCAATCCAATTCCAAGTAATTTCTTCCTGGTACAGAAAAAGAGTCAAATTCACTTCCATTCTACATATACCGATTCAGTCGTCTTGTTCGTTTAAAATAATTGCCAGCGTATTTTGGCAATCAATTCCATGCAGCTCTCGTTATACAATCACTTCGCAAAATTGGAACCCAAATTAAGCGAACAGGCGGGAATTTCTTCAGACGACGAAATTGGCGTGTGTCATTTACAAATACAATATCCAGAAGAAAGTTGGATGAATATAGTGTGCTATGTTAGATAACTTTGCTACAAAATTCACGACAGTCAATCGAACTGGACAGGTAATTGCATGCCATAATCTGGAGTACTTCTAGTTAATGTTATTTATCGGTATTTTCTTTCATTTTTTTCTGATGGTAGACCTTTCCTAACACGTCAATTTAAAACATGTTTCTGTTCGTTAATACGAATATGTCCATATAGATCGACATGTGAGTTTCGGCATGGCTTTAAACCGGTTTACGGAGTGTTGCGGCAGTTTTTTTTATAGCGAGGATATTTTAAACCTATCTCCGCTTAATTTGCTATTATCACAACACGTTATTTTTTACTTTATACATATTCTGATAATCGGATGTTTAACCGCTTGTTTTGTCTGTGGATATTTAATTTGAAAGAAAGGTCTTTTCATATCAAAACATGTTCTGCAAAGTTTATTGTCATCTTCTCGACTGAAATCATGGCATTGAAATACAAAACAACAGACAGAACCGTTTGATGTCGAACTTCAACAAGAAAACATAATTTCGGACACATTATTTCGGATGTATAGGGACTTTGGGATTGTAGTTATTATTATTGATTTCCTTTATAAGCTGTTATGATACCATTTAATAGTTTTTTTTTCAACCTGCATGTATTTGTTTTCTCAAAATGTGCACTTTAATTCTCTTAAATTGCTCTTAAAATGTCGTGTACGTTAGTGATCATTTTTAAAATTTCACTCCAATAACAGTGTGGTAACCTAAACATTTTATTCTTTTTTTATAATAAGAACATATAGATAAATACTTTCAAATTGTTTGGCAGAATTCCATTATGTAGAACTTTACAAAATTCCAAATATGTGGTTGATATAGTGAGAATTTCTTTGGTTTTATCGGTCGCACCGAATATATAAAAATACGATTTCTTAGCATTTACCTTCTGTACTGCAATTTTTTGGTAATGTTTGTCTTTATTTAATGTTGTTTGCTATTTATAATCTTACATCATACCTAAATTTTTACATTTTCATCTTTAACTGGTGATTTTATTAAGAAATTCAGCAGTTTTAATGCATGCTATATACTCCTTATACCCCCAATGTTTTGCATTGACAGTTCCGAGGCGGTGACTCCAGTTGTAATCAGTTTTAACATGCATATAATAAAAGTTACTTTCCGACTAAAACTATTGTATTTAGCAGTTATTTAGCCGTTTTTACGATCTAGTGTATTCGTAAAATAACGAGTTATTGAATCTTAATTCTAACCAGGTACCGGGAAGCCGCCATAAGATAAACATGGTACTTGTAATATTTATGTTTTTCTTTGGCTGTCATTGTATTTAAAGTGTTATGATATAAATATGTCATTCAGTAATATACCTTTGTGTTTATCGAACTGGAAAACGTGCAAAGTTTACGCAAACATCATTCATTTGATTTACATGGCAAAATCCAAAATGACAACAGATGATACATAAAGGTATATGGTAGAGTTCAAGTTTAACTTTACATATAGAAAATACTTTCCACTTGAATAATTGAAATAAACCACTTGTGCGTAAGTGATACATTAATTATAGCATATGACTTGGATACGCTGAAGCAACATCTTACTTCAGTAGTCGGTGTTTATACAATTAGGAACATTTTGTTTCAGACTAAACTATATAAACTATAACAAAATATGCATCTCTATGCAAACATTGTTTGAGCAAAGCTTGAAGAGCGTCTATCAACGTGGTTAAACAAGCTGCTTGAGAACTGATGGAGATTATTAAAACGTCAAAATAATGTTTATTATTAAATTATGTTGGTGCATTTTATTTTAATGAAATCCGTTCTTGCATTCAGTTTTATAGTTCCTCTTCTCTTTCCGGTAGTACATAGGTACCGGCGCCTGGCTGTATTTGACCTCGCAGGCCCAGCAGTGGTGCTTCCGGATTACCGGAGCCTCTAGACGGTCAGGTGGCGCCGACGGTTCCTCCGTTGGCTTAACATCCGGTTCATGTTCAGGGTCAACATTTGGCGCAACCTTGTTTTCGGGAACATGAGCCGTTGAAGTGTTGTTCCCAATGTCCTTTTTCTTCAACAAACTACATAGGGAACGCTTGCTCAAACAATAGTCAAAGAGCAGATACAAGGCGACGGAAGTCAGGATGCCAAGTACGACGGATAGAAAGCCATATCCGGCGTGCTTGCCACGTGTGTACTTGTAGCACCTCTCCTGTCGTCTGTCACCCACCACACAATCGCAATCGGAGTAATGCATATAGGCGGACATCTGAAATATTAACCAATGTATACATGTAGGTAATATGTTTCAACGGATACTTGTTTGTAGATAGACATCTACACCATTAAACGAAGCATGCATTTAGATGAACATCTGAAATTTTAATCGAGACATACATGAAGGTGGAAATCTGAAATATTTATCGAGAATGCATGTAAGATGACATCTGAAATATTAATCGAGACATGCATGTAGGCTGACATCTGAAATATTAATCGAGAATGCATGTAGGCTGACATCTGAAATATTTATCGAGACATGCATGTAGGCTGACATCTGAAATATTAATCGTGATATGCATGTAGGTTGACATCTGAAATATTAATCGTGATATGCATGTAGGCTGACATCTGAAATATTAATCGTGACATGCATGTAGGCTGACATCTGAAATATTAATCGTGATATGCATGTAGGCTGACATCTGAAATATTAATCGTGACATGCATGTAGGTTGACATCTGAAATATTAATCGTGACATGCATGTAGGTTGACATCTGAAATATTAATCGTGACATGCATGTAGGCTGACATCTGAAATATTAATCGAGACATGCATGTAGGCTGACATCTGAAATATTAATCGTGATATGCATTTTGGTTAACATCTGAAATATTAATCGTGACATGCATGTAGGCTGACATCTGCAATATTAATCGTGACATGCATGTAGGTTGACATCTGAAATATTAATCGAGACATGCATGTAGGCTGACATCTGAAATATTAATCGAGACATGCATGTAGGTTGACATCTGAAATATTAATCGAGACATGCATGTAGGTTGACATCTGAAATATTAATCGTGGCATGCATGTAGGTTGACATCTGAAATATTAATCGCGACATGCATGTAGGTTGACATCTGAAATATTAATCGTGACATGCATGTAGGTTGACATCTGAAATATTAATCGAGACATGCATGTAGGTTGACATCTGAAATATTAATCGTGACATGCATGTAGGTTGACATCTGAAATATTAATCGAGACATGCATGTAGGCTGACATCTGAAATATTAATCGTGGCATGCATGTAGGTTGACATCTGAAATATTAATCGAGACATGCATGTAGGCTGACATCTGAAATATTAATCGTGACATGCATGTAGGTTGACATCTGCAATATTAATCGAGACATGCATGTAGGCTGACATCTGAAATATTAATCGAGACATGCATGTAGGTTGACATCTGAAATATTAATCGAGACATGCATGTAGGTTGACATCTGAAATATTAATCGTGGCATGCATGTAGGTTGACATCTGAAATATTAATCGAGACATGCATGTAGGTTGACATCTGAAATATTAATCGTGACATGCATGTAGGTTGACATCTGAAATATTAATCGAGACATGCATGTAGGTTGACATCTGAAATATTAATCGTGACATGCATGTAGGTTGACATCTGAAATATTAATCGAGACATGCATGTAGGCTGACATCTGAAATATTAATCGTGGCATGCATGTAGGTTGACATCTGAAATATTAATCGAGGCATGCATGTAGGTTGACATCTGAAATATTAATCGAGACATGCATGTAGGTTGACATCTGAAATATTAATCGTGGCATGCATGTAGGCTGACATCTGAAATATTAATCGAGACATGCATGTAGGCTGACATCTGAAATATTAATCGAGGCATGCATGTAGGTTGACATCTGAAATATTAATCGAGACATGCATGTAGGTTGACATCTGAAATATTAATCGAGATATGCATGTGGGTTGACATCTGAAATATTAATCTAGACATGCATTTTGGTTAACATCTGCAATATTAATCGTGACCTGCATGTAGGCTAACATCTGAAACATTAACCGTGACATGCATGTAGGCTGACATCTGAAACATTAACCGTGACATGCATGTATGTTGACATCTGAAAAATTAACCTTGGCATGCATGTAGGTTCACATCTGAAACATTAACCGTGACGTGCATGCGGTTGACATCTGAAACATTAACCGTGACATGCATGTATGTTGACATCTGAAACATTAACCGTGGCATGCATGTAGGTTCACATCTGAAATATTAACCTAGTCATGCAAGTCGTTGGACATCTGCAAACTTTACAGTGTCATGCATGTAAATTGTATATTCACATCTGAAATATACATTGGTATATTTTAACTGATGCTTCATGAAGGTGGATATCTTGAATATTAACCGAGACTTACAGGTATGTTGACAGGTAGGTGATTATCTGATATATACATATGACATGTGTCATAGCGTGAAAAGGGCACTTTTATAGCTTAATTATTATTGTTAAATAAACTTTCAAAATACCAAATAGTTACCTAGTTTAGTATAGTCTTAGTAGTCATTATTAGTCATTATTGGTAGTATGTAACCATTGTTATAAACTATTCTTACAACGGTTCAATGCACGAGCACGTGACACTTAATCCTTTCCGCCACTTTCAAAGGACAGCGATATTCCGACACGTCCAGACGCCATTTGTGCTGCCTTCACTTGAAGTTATAAATACCTATATTCTGCAGGTAATTCGACTATACTCGCTATTATTATTATTATTATTATTATTATTATGATTATTATTATTATTATTGAATTGATATTGTTCTTGGAATCATTGCATTTCGATGTGTTTACATTGTTTGCTTTGTTATAAATGTTTATTATTTAAATGATATCATCTATCATATATCATCATGTCATCTATAAAATATCATCATATCATTAAATATATTATTATTGCAGATGTATTCCTAATTACCTGAGTCTGAAAGGGCAATAGACAACTATCCATTAAAAGTGTGTCGCCTGTTTAACCCACAACGACTGAGTAGGCCGGCAACATGTGTGTTTCATCCAACACATGTTTGTAGTGGACATGTGAACTATTAATCGAGACATTAATGCTTCCATGTTGCATCACTGCGACGATGTTCTTAAACTCTTTCTGTAAAACAGTTTTATCGCAACCATTCGTTCAGTAACTATGTAAATAAACTCACTATGTCCGATTGATTGCCAACATAGAATGTGTCGTTCAGTAACTATATAAATAAACTCACTATGTCCGATTGATTGCCAACATACAATGTGTCGTTCAGTAACTATATAAATAAACTCACTATGTCCGATTGATTGCCAACATAGAATGTGTCGGTCAGTAACTATATAAATATAATCACTATGTCCGATTGATTGCCAACATAGAATGTGTCGTTCAGTAACTATATAAATATACTCACTATGTCCGATTGATTGCCAACATAAAATGTGTCGTTCAGTAATTATATAAATATACTCACTATGTCCGATTGATTGCCAACATAGAATGTGTCGGTCAGTAACTATATAAATATAATCACTATGTCCGATTGATTGCCAACATAGAATGTGTCGTTCAGTAACTATATAAATATACTCACTATGTCCGATTGATTGCCAACATAAAATGTGTCGTTCAGTAATTATATAAATATACTCACTATGGCCGATTAATTGCCAACATAGAATGTGTCGTTCAGTAAGTATATAAATATACTCACTATGGCCGATTAATTGCCAACATAGAATGTGTCGTTCAGTAACTATGTAAATATACTCACTATGTCCGATTGATTGCCAACATAGAATGTGATGTGTCGTTCAGTTACTATGTAAATAAACTCACTATGTCCGATTGATTGCCAACATAGAATGTGTCGTTTTCAAATCTGTACGCGCAGTTTCGTCCAATCCAATCATCTTTACACTCACACGTGTAGCCTTGGGTCACGTGGAATCTACACGTGCCATCATTCTGACATGGCCTTGAGGAGCACGGGTGTTGGTCTGCAATTTGAATACACCATACAATCGTGTATTTGGCTACTGCCTTTTGGTATAGCTGAACGTGGAACGTACAAGCATTTATTTATTTCATGCTCGGTGATGAAAATAAATATAAAAAAAGAACAAACTCCAAATCACAATGCGTTTCGAAGTTAATAAGTTTTCATCAGGTGTGATTAATGAGAGGTTAATAAATGGCGGCGCGGGGGCATGGCTCGATAATAGTCACGGCAAAGCGATAATGGCCCGAGGGCTTTAGCCCGAGGGCCATTTGCGACTTGCCGGGGCTATTATCGAGCCATGCCCCCGCGCCGCCATTTATTGACCTTTTTAATACATATGTTTTCATTATCATTCATATTTGTTTCTTATGACATTCGTGTTTTCTTTATTTCCTTCCAATTTATTAAAATTCTTGTCAAAAGAAATGTTAATGTAAACATTTTTCAAGCTTTATCATGTTTATTTACATCTTAACTTACAACCAGTACATGCTATGATATTTTAAGTAAGCATTTTTTTATTCTTAGAAGCGACCACAGACAATTTTCATGACGCAACATGGGTGAACGTAGGTTTAAAATGTATTTAATTTTACCTTGTCATATCTACATTTGCCATACATGTAGATCTAATTTATGTTGCATTTCGATAAACCTAAATCTCAGTTAAATATAAAACGTTTTACAATAGGAAAAATGCATTTGTAGATTTGTATTCCAATGTTATTCCTGTGTAGGACAAGTAATGCCCAAGCAATGCAAAATGGCTCAGATACGCCCGTGTTGGTGCTATCAAGGACATGCAGATTGTTTCAACAGATCTAGAGAGTTAGATTGCTTTTCTTTTTTCTTGTGGAGTTTAAATTTGGATGTATCATAATCTATCATGCATTGGTGTGGATTTATTATAAGATTTGTGTAAAAAAAAGCTGATGTGTCCAGGGTCGGGTTGAAAGCGTGTTGACGTCTTCACCTGTTGTGTTAATAAATCAAAAGGCGTTTACAAGACCTGTTAAACTTCCAGCCTAGGAATTGTAATGTAAACGTGTTAGAACTGTAGATTGGGTCAGGAGCATTCACGATGCAGATTTAGTCTTACTAGCAAAGTACCTCTAATGCTAAAGCATTGATAGTGTTTGGTGCTTGTTGGCTCTATCGGCGAAATAACAGAACTTCTTGATGCCACAGGTATTTTTGCCTCTCTTTACTGTCTATTTTAGTTTTGTGGCGATATGTTGTATCCAGTGTACAGCAGTGTCCGACATATTAAGCTTCGTATAGGTGAAGCTTCATATAGGTGTTTGAGACTGCAATAAGGCTGTCTCAAAATTTTGAGTTTCACGTTATCAGCCATATTTTTCGTGAAGTGACGTCAGAGGCGCGCGTGCGAAAGATCGGCGGGGCAATTATCATAATCTGCCCCGCTGTGGCGGGGCACTTTTCGATAATAACATTTGAGGAGCAATAATGTGGATGTTTTACGTTTAAAAATGTTACTATTTATAGTAACATATGTATTAAGACATGTAAACATAATACATTTATGACGTCATGACGTTACATTAGGTAACGTCATTTTGGCTTACTTTTGACATAACAATAAGTATGTAAATACTTTTATAAATTAAGCAATACAACTATGTGAACGTACATATTTACATGAAAAGTAAATAAAATGTATTATTAAATCTATAATTTAATAAATACATAACTTACTGAACACATAATAATGGGTCAAAGGAATGATAACATATTATCGTTTAACTCTGGGTTACATGGAACTATATATATTTTTCATTCCCTTTTTTTAAACAAGTATGTTCATTAACTAATTAGCAGAGTATACGTCGGCTTTGTAAAACAACATAAAAAAAAAACATAAGCAGAAAGTCCCGATTTCCTCAAATAACAATGCCTGTCAAATTTGAAATCATTTATGGAGTCGGAATACACACAACTTAATCGTGTTCTCACAGGATGTGAATGTTTTCGAAAAAAATGCATGAAATAAAAAAAAAATTGATTTCAGTGAAAACCCGTATTTTATTTCATCCGTGATCATAGAAAAAAAGATATTTTCACTCGTGACTGCGACATTTGTAAACATATGTCTTTTATGACCACTCGTGTAATAAAATACAATCTTTCAATTACATCAACAAATATCGTTTTTATAACTTTATACAATATTCAGGTGGCAGACCTGAAAAGGAAATCCCAAATGCATTACTTGAAGCACCATACCAGCTTCATTTAATCATTATTTAATAGTAATACCGTCGGAAACTGCAGCTCAATGCCGATATACAAAAACATACAGAACAACAGGCACCAATGAACATAGATTATTATATTCTGTGTGGTGTATTTTGGTATACAATCTTAGTCCAGTTTCCCTTGCGCTTACCAACTTGGCACACTTGTCCAGAATACCCAGGACTGCACGTGCATTCCGCCCAGCCCACGTGATCAACGCACATGCCACCGTTCTGGCAGGGGCGTGTCGCACATTCATCTATGTCTGAAAAATCATGTTTAAGGTTTGTTATGTGTTTATTATTCCAAATGTATTTATAATAGTTTAAAATGTTCACAGCTGAAGCGACGGGTGATCTGACTTACGTAAAGCTTCAGTGATATACGAAAATATCGTTAAGGAAAAAACAATATCATGAAAGTAGTCCTTAACACGATTTGTTTTTGGAATTTATGAATAAATTCAAATACATGTATATCTTATAAACGAAATATTTCGGGATCAAATGCATTTCGAAATAGAACGCGTGCCACATTCTTTTATATATTGTCAGATATTTATTTGCTTCAAATATACGTTTAGCTGCGGAACGTTAAGTTGCACTGGGTACCCAAAACACTTATCTCATAAAAGGACGGCTCTGAGTTGGCTGGCGACATTGGAACGCGACCTTCTAGTGATCATAGTATTATTTTTATAGCGTTTTTTCAAAGAGTATTGAATATTTGTCCTAGATGTGAAATTCATTTAAATTTACAACGGGCAATACATGAGGAATGTCGGTTAAGATTTTACAGGCTAGTATTAAAAGAAACAACGATACCTATTTCACACATTTCGCCGGTGTATCCAAGGTGACATCCACAGAAGAACTCGTTCACCAGATCAAAACACGTGGCATTGTTTTGACAGGGGTCGCTCGCGCATTCGTTGACATCTTGTGTTCGCGAAAAGAAAAAAAATCAGTTCAAGTTAACGTTGGCATCGTATTAAACTGAACATCAACTAAATATCAAAGACAAACATTGCGGCTCACTACATCGCTTTTTTCCATTAACACAGACATGACTGGCAGTTTTGTTTTACGCAGATAACATTATGCGCGTAGATTCATCATTGCTCATTGCTTCCAACTAATATAATTATATTTAGACTAACATATATGAGGCACGTCGTGTGAAAACCGGGCTTAATGCATGTGCGTAAAGTGTCGTCCCGGATTAGCCTGTGCAGTCCGTACAGGCTAATCCGGGACGGCACTTTGCGCTGTTATGGTATTTTCTGCTTCGAGGAAGTCTCTTCTAAACATAAATCCACTGTAGGCGGAAAGTGCCGTCCTGGATTAGCCTGTGCGGACTGCATAGGCTAATCCGGGTTAACACTTTACTCACTTGCATTAAGCCCGGTTTTTCCCTCGACACGCCTAATATGTTTTACCAATTTGGCAGACACCTCCTAGGTAACCTGGACGACAAAAGCATTCTGACCAGCCCACGTGGTCCGTGCACGTGCCACTGTGAAGGCAGGGGCGTAACGCACATTCATCTATATCTGCAATGAACAATATAAAGTCCAAATATATGAACCTGACATGCTTACATTATAGACATGCTTACATTATACATGTATAGTGTATTATTAGTAGTAGAAGTAGTAATAGTATGAGTAGGAGTAATAAAAGTAGTAGTAGTTGTAGGTTAGTAGTAGTAGTAGTAGTAGTAGTAGTAGTAGTAGTAGTAGTAGAAGAAGTAGTAGTAGTAGCAGTAGTAGTAGTAGTAGTAGTAGTAGAAGTAGTAGTAGTAGTAATAGTAGTAGTAGTAGTAGTAGTGGTAGAAGTCGTAGAAGTAGTAGTAGTAGCGGTAGTAGTGGTAGTAGTAGTAGTGGTAGTAGTGGTAGTAGTAGTAGTAGTAGTGGTAGTAGTGGTAGTAGTAATAGTAGTAATGGTAGAAGTAGTATTAGTGGTAGTGGTAGTAGTGATAGTAGTAGTAGTGGTAGTAGTAGTAGTAGTAGCAGCAGTAGCAGTAGTAGTAGAAGCAGTAGTAGTAGTAGCAGTAGTAGTAGTAGTCGTAGTAGTAGTAGTAATGGTAGTAGTAGAAGTAGTGGTAGTAGTAGTAGTGGTAGTAGTAGTAGTTGTAGTAGTAGTAGTGGTAGTAGTAGTAGTAGTAGCAGCAGTAGCAGTAGTAGTAGAAGCAGTAGTAGTTGTAGCAGTAGTAATAATAGTAGTATCAGTATTAGTGGTAGTAGTGGTAGTAGTAGTAGTAAACAGTGTTGCCTTTATTTACCAGTTGAACACGTGATTCCAGTGTAGCCCACGTCACAGTCGCAAATGAACCCATTTACGAGATCGATGCACGTACCGTTGTTAAGGCACGGGCCACTAGCACACTCGTTAATGTCTATATGGAAATGGGAAAGAAACAAATACTCATTTGATATATTGAACGAACGAAAGCAATGATATGTATTTTGTATGAAACTTTCCAGATTTTACCATCAATATTTTTATATCACATCCAGCTATTTAAAGGAATAATATACATTCATTGCTTTGGCAATTTATATTACACTTTCTTTACTGTTATATAGCCAGTAGTATCTATAAACGTATTTGTTTTTTACTTACTTGTTTGGCACAGATTTCCCGTATAACCTGATGCACACGTGCAAGTAAAGACGTCAGTTGAACCATGTCGGATGCACGTGCCCTGGTGTTGACATGGGGCGCTACAGCACGGGTCAACCGCTGTTGAAACTAAATAAAACCATGGCATAACATAGTCAAACAAATATCGATGTCTTTGATGTGTCCTTTACACTAACCTTTATATGGCAATCGCCACATTAGAATGAAAAGGGCCTATCTTACATGTGTTAAAGAAGCATATAGGCTCTTTTCATTCTAATGTGGCGCAATGGTCACTTGTATGATTGCACTAGTATCAATAACAGTGCTAAGAGAAGAGAATGTAATCACAATAATAGTAATAATACATATATTACGTTTGCTATGGTTAATGTGCCAGTGTAAACTTGTACGTAAACAATAAATGAGGTTTAAATAACAATAATGGTCAAATTCTTGATGTACATACCCACTACTGCCACTGTTAAACAATGTTGACTGCTTAGTCTGAAAAACAAATCCAAGCAATTCTGAAATTTTTATTACAGTTTATTACATGTGTCATATGTGATACTTAAATGTCAAGTGTAATATATCCTGAAAACAAATTTCGGTCTTAAACATTAAAATTTCAACAGTATGTAACCTTGCTATTCATTGCAAACACATGGATATTGCGCGCATATAAAATAGGGATGCAACGAATATAAAACCGACCACTTTCAAACATAGCTCGTATCTCTTACAGAAATAAGTCTGTTGCTTCGATGCACATGGTATGTGTGCCAACATCTGCCCATTTCGGCCTCCACGATATGTCAGTGAAATAGACACCGGGGCGGCTGTCAACCCCCAAAGATGATTGGACAACATTCTGCGGCGGGTCGATCAGCGTAAAGGATGTGATGCTGAAATAATGCTTAATGTTAACACACATAAACTTAGAATAAGGTACGGTTATTATCGCTCAAACAACAGGTGTACAGAGTGGTTTGAGAAGTGCTTTTGATGTTCTAAAGATACATGTGTAAAGGCTTATGAATGATTGGAGGAACACTTGTAATACCTGTACTTATAAAGTAACCTCCGCGCAGAGATTTGACTGGTTCCGAGCATAGCTCTAATCAAATTAACCGATAGGGGAGGTAACCGCTGCGAGGAGTTTGCTTATAAAGATGGACAGGCGGACACCATGCCATGGCACAAGTCTTAAAGTAAAATGGATGCCTCTTAGAGCAACACAATTACTAGCTCATCGTCTTCATTCGGATCGGACAAAACTTGCCAGTTTAACAAAGGTATCTTTTTATTCTTCAAATAATTACAGGCAAATGCGAAAGTGACTCACTTCGTATCAGGTGACGTTGCATAAAAACTGAGGGTCATGGTGTCTCCGAGTAGACACACCTGCACGGCGGTCTCGGGGGGCGTTGGGTCCACGAACACCGGCTTGTCCGTACAAGCTCTGTGTGGCAAGTCTGTGGTTATAACTACAAACTGAAAATTAGAGAACATTCAATATTCTGCACGAATTCAAAGCTTACGTCGAGGTATTTTCATTTATCAGCAAAGTACAGCGATGACGATGTTCTGTTTGTATTTGTCTACAGGTAAAGCTTTTTTTAACGCATCAACAACAGAAAAAAACGACTATTAAACGCATCACCTTGTATGCGACATATGACGAATTGTGTATACAACGACGAAAATCATGATTGCAACTTTGTTTATCGACTTAACTAGCTATTACCTGCATCGGAACAGAGGAGATTACGTTACTTGGTGTGTACGGCCTACCGCCAATGGTTATGTTTTTGAGCGGCTTGTCTTCCACTGTCAGTGCAACACCATAATACTTGTTATCTACGTTGGCATTGATCTTCAACGTACATGTGTTCTGCCAAAATTAAAACCAGATAAAATGTTTGAGTCGATATACATCTACCAGGTTAACAGGTCTATAAACTGGATAAGAACGATTTTCAGTACACCTGTTAGATTAATCGGTCAAAACTGCGGCTATTGGTATGACGAATTTAAGTATACATACGAAATGAACCGGTAAAACAGCCGAATATAGTGGTATGACGCGTTTCCGTATTCATATCAGATTAACCGGTCAAACGTCCTGATAATGGTATGACGTGTTTAAGTATACATGTCATATTAACCGGGCAAAGCTCCAGATATTGACATGACAAGTTTAAGTATATATGTAAAATTAACCGGTATAAGAGAAAACCTATGTATTAAATTAACACTAGTCTAGTAAACTTATCAGTCTAAAGACCGGATAATGGTGTAATTAATCAGGGTAAACCTGGTATATTACATGAAAGCAGTCTAAAATTCGGACGTATGTTTAATTGATTACCTGCTCTAGCGCGGTCGCTGGAATCTGTCCGCAGATACTCAAACACTCATTACCAATTGATAATCTACAACTGACACTATCACCGTCGGCGTCGGTGGTCGGCAGTTTTATCACGCCCTCACAACCGTACTTTATGCTGTTAACATAACTCAAAGTATTATATAGCGAAACATAAATAATTTAGGGAAATGACGCAATTTATTAGTTGATGCATTGAGAACATTATGATTGTTTTATTACGTTTATTAAATGGTATCTTCATGAATATATTTAATTTTATATTTACCATTCTTTTTTATACGCACAGCTCTCGAAATCAATTTAAACAATTGCACAAGGTCTTTGATATGTTGGCGCTGAACACAATAATTGATAGGGTTTATGATTTTAGTGTAAAGACGTGTGCATCATACTAGCACACAAAGTTCTTACTAGTACACTGGTTTGGAAATCACGACCGGACTGATGTTAGCGGCGCCTGTATCAGAACGCTGTCGTAAATCCACAGTGGTCTGCAAACGCCAGTTTCCCTCCCCGACCTCAGCAATCCAATTTCCAGAACTAAACCTGATATATAGATGATATTTGTTTTCGCGATGAATATATGTAAATTTTCTCCCGTTCCGAAAACAAACACATTTTATTTAACCATTTTATTGGACAATCTCACTGGACTCATAACGTCATGACGTCAATATAATGACGTTAGCTCACAGTTTTGAGCCCGGCTTCGTTATATAGATTGTTACGTACTCGTACGCTTATGATGGTCAACATATAATGCATGATTAATTTACGTGCAAGGTTAAAACATTTTGTAATATAATTAAAACTATCTGTACTTATTGACTGATTATTTTGTCTGGTATACTATATAATACGTAGACATATAATACGTATACGTAGCTACTTTTGACCATACTTAGATATACGTTTGTACCAACTTAGTACAAGTAACTCAGCGTCGTCGTAATAAATCCTAAGGGACCATCTTTTTTCCTGTTATCAAAACATACACTAATTTACAGTCTGAGTTTTTTTTTCACAAAGTGTCTTTGAATCGTTGCATATATACATTATAACTCATGTGTGACATTAAAGTGTGTATGTACGATCTTTCATATCAATTATTCAGTTCAAATGGATCAGATAAAGTGACAATAAAACTACAAAGCAAATATAAAAAACAACAATATAAAAATGACGAAGGAAACACTTCAATATGAAATAAATCAGTAAGTACTAGTGTCGACTTTTGCATCGTTTATTAGTGTTATGTAACCTAAACTAACTGTACAGTCAAAGTATGTAACTAAACTATAATGAAATCAAAACTAGGTGATTGTGCGTTTAAAAGCATCGTTTGTTCTTAACTTTCATTCCGTTTTAAATAGAAATATAGGTTAATTGACTGTATTTTGTTAATTGTATTTATATGCAACTATATCTGTTGTAAGATCGTTCATACACACTTTAAATCCATGTTCTAAGTTATATTTTATGTAAAAATAGGTTTACTAATTTGACAAGCGAGTCCAGTGTTTACTCGCCTACATATTTGCATGAAAGTTGTTTAACTAAATAATTGCGAAAACAATGAAAACAAGAGAATAATTCCTTATCTTCCACACAGTACAATGAAATACCTGGCATGAAAATTAAATTCAGCCATGAAACGAATCGCTACATTTGAAACATACTCTATTACAAAAGGCCCGACTCCCGGAAAAGTGTAGTTAAATTCTCCCTCGGTCCTCTCCCATTTCTGAGCCTGACTGTATCCTGTGCAAGCATATCCGGTTTGATTCGTGTTCACGGTAGCTGTCGAGGAGCAGCCGGACGTGCATCTCCACGTGGCTTCAGAAGTTTTCTTTGGTTTGAGGTTCGAATCACACCAAAAGCCGTCAGCCCAACCCAACTTTGCACTGAACTGCACCTGTTTAGAGCAGACAATTTAAAATACGTATACCGAAATGGCATGTCCGCAACATGAACATTTTGCAATTAGGAAGATGTGAGCATTGGGTATTGAGTATATACATAAGAAATAATAAGATCGAATAATAATGACACTTGATCCATCTGTGACAACTGTCAAACTGTACGTTGTGGCTGCCTTCAAAACACGAAACAAGGGCTCTGCATTATCGAAATAAACACGCACCATTGTATGTTGGGTTTTTTATATGACGTTCTATAATTTCTACAGAAATGTTGCTGAAAATAGAATAATCCTAGTTAAGCATTTTAAGCATTTTCAACGATACACGGTTCACTACCTCATAACCGACTCCTGTAGGTATCCAAGAAATCGTCCCTCCGCGAAAATGGTCTCCATGGCTACTCAACATCGTGTTGAACAGAATGAAACCTGAATGTATAAGGCAGTTCGTTCCTTCTTTATAAACACTTTCACACTATTCATGTACGAGGTTATTCATTAATATTAGTCTGTTATTTGTTATTTGTGAGTGTGTCATTAGACAACAGCCAAATTTTTTGGTATGTATTGAACCTTTAGCGACATAATGATATTTGACATACAAGTTTTTATAAATTATTCTATCACTATCACATGCTAATACATATATATAATACTTTTTTTTTTTTTTATGCATAATCGTCACCAGTTTCGCATATCAATACTTACCGATTAAATGTACGTTCATTTTCTTTTTCAAAATAATAAGAAATTCGTTCCGCAAACTTAAAATATATAATAAACGTCTTGTTCATTCAGCGGCTCGAAATTATCTGCTACCAGATCCTTAACAGTCTCTTGTAATCTGACCAAGTAGGGGTAAAACCAACTATCTACTTATCAAAAATGCTCTTCAAAAGCCTTAAGCACAGTGTATACTATTTCCTACTACCGTAATCCCTATATATATTAGTTTTCCCATTGGCCCAGTCTTAACACTTAAGATTAAAAACCATGTCGTAAATTTGCTATCAACATATTTATGAACGCTACAGACTATTCATCAATGACTTTATACCGGTTTATTGCATTTACCGTTCCAATATTCATTTTTATGTTTTGTTTAGTGTTGAGTGTATTGTCCTGTATTGTATAGGCAATTGGTCACTTGCCTTAAATAAGGGACCAACGGATGGTAATAAGGGTTTCTCTCCAGGTGATGTCTCTTGAGTTTAATTATTCCTATATTTATTTAAAATACGTTATAATTTTCTAACTATTACGAAGAGTATATAGAAATTCAAAGCTCTGAGGTGTATTATATGTTAAGACACGTTTCACGCTGAAACTATGGCAATCAGTAGGCCTAAAAATAAATCTTAATGTTTTTTATCAACTGAACTAGGTATCAGCACGGATTTGTAGATAAGTATCGTATACATTTTTTGGAAACGAACATACGATTGTCGTAGCATAAAAAATAACATAAAACATATACGATACTGAGATATTAACCTTAAGAAATACGTTATACCGGTGAATGAAAAATCAACTTAAAGTATGTTTAATTGTTACATTCGATTTGTCAATTATTCTGTCATTGAAAAAAAAACATGGGGCGTGTCGTGGGAAATCCGGGCTTAATGCATGTACGTAAAGTGTCGTCCTTGATCAGCCTGGGCAGTCCGCCGGCTAATCCAGTGGATTTATGTTTAGAAGTGACTTCCTTAAAACAGAGAATACAATAAAAGCGGAAAGTGTCGTCCTGGATCAGCCTGTGCGGACTGAACAGGCAAATCCGGGACGACACTGAAGTCTTTAAGCACATGCATTAAGACCGGTTTTCCCACCACACGTCTCATATTTACATTATAAAACTGTGTTAGTGTATAGTTTATGCACGGTGAATTCTGATTCATAGCGCTGTCTAACGTAACAATAAAAACATGCCATTTGTTTGCCACAAAACATTACACACTATTTCATAAATGTTTATGTTTTTAAGTAAGTTTGTCGCCTTTTCTTGACTAAAGTTAGCTGAGAGGTCATTCGTTTTGCCAGTTTTCAGTACAAAATAGTTACAATAAACAACACCACATCGTGCCGACCTACATCCCAACTAACTGTGTTGGTTTTGACAGTACATGGAGCTATGTAGGACCATATTTTTCACAAATCATATTTTTCACATCTTTGGATCTCATTTTCCACAGGTGTGAAAATTGAGATCTTATTCTTCAAACCGTACAGTCTCATTCTTCACATTTTCTGTGAAAGTTGTGATCGCATCCAGATTTCAATATGCAATGAAATCATATTCCTCGATGTTCGTCACGCAGATCCCGTTTTGAGCCAATCACATTGTTCACACTTAAAATCGTCACAAAGTAGATCCTATTCTTCGCAGGTTTGTGAAAACTGATTTGTGAAAAATATGATCAAACAGAGCCAATATTCGCGATATGTGATTTATCATTGGCCCTGGCAAAGAATGATGTAGATGATATTGTACGGACAGATTTCGATAAGTTGAATTTATTACAGCTGGAATTGCACTTAAACGTTCAGTAGAAATTCGCCGTACAAGAGTCGTAATAAAACAATCACTTTAGACAGGCGGAAGAAGGACGTCATTCATGATTGCTCTATTTAGTTTACATTTGCATTTGGCAAACAGGCGGAAGAAGGAAGTCATTTATGATTGCTCTATTTAGTTTACATTTGCATTTGCAACCGTACATGTTGATCTACTGCATATATAATTTACAGATCTTATTAATGAAATATTATTGGTACTTATTGTGAATATAATATTGGCTGATTTAGGCCCCGGTCCAACTGTCACGATTTTGGCTACGATAGCACACGCTTTATCGTGGAAGTGTTAGTCGTGATGAGTCGGGATGCACAGTGTCCCGATTGTATCTTCCGACGTATACCTACGGTTGTTGTAGGACGAGACTACGAATATCAACGACTCTTGTCGGTTTCCGCAGCCGATTCACCACGGTTTCACCAAGATATGATACGATCTGTTACGGTTGTAATACGCTAGCGCCAGGTATACGCTACGGTAACAGACGATAAAAGACGACTGTTAACGTTTCTCCTAAGATTGTAGTAAGATTAAAGAAGATTCATCACGATATACCTACGAGCACACCAATAATTCTCACGCTTCTCTACGCTTCAAGGCGATTTGGACATCACGATGCCCCGTGCATAATCGTGACACCAACGTAGGCAAATGAAGTGAGTGCGTAGTATCATCGCGATAAAACCATACAGGCAACGGGACCCAATCGTCGCGTTGTCGTGTTCCATCGTGTATATTCGTGTGTAGTCATGATAATTGTTGCTGAAGATCCTACTTGAATCGTAACTGAACCGTAGGGCAGCATATAAATCCGTACCATACACGTAGCAAAACGTAGCATAACGTAATACAGACTTGTAACATATATGTCATAAAATCAGTCACGATTTATCACGATTAAACACAAACGGCCACGAATGCCTCTACGATGGCTGTAAGAATAAGCCAGACTGAGATACGATGGCACTATGATTGTACTACGTTTTAAAAAAATCGTGGTGGCGCTACGATAAGCCACGAATGTTTTGAACACGTTCAAAACTGTCGTAGCGCTTCACGATCGATAAGGATCCCCCAAGATTCTTCAAGATTCACACAGATACCGGTACGTATGTGCTCACTTTTTACCACGATTCGCAAACATTTGGTAAATCGCGGGCAATCGTAGCCAAACATTTGACAGTGTGACCGGGGCTTAAGCATTGAAGCTTGTTCAGTGTTACGAGTATGAGCAACTGTTATGTTATGATGACTATCCGGTAAATATACAGTTACGTTATTGTGACTATCCTGTACAAAAATCAGCTGTAATGTTATGTTGACTATCCGGTAAAATTTCAGTTATGTTATTGTGACCATCCGGTTAATATATAGTTACGTTATGGTGATATCGGATAATCCGAACAGGCTGTTTTGGCCGAGGGCTAGGTTGGATAAGTTTGTAGTTATTCGGTTTTTCTTTCGTCGTTTGAAGCTTGAAGTAAATATAAAATAATATATAACAGACTCAGAAGTTTGTTATGAAACTGGGACATTCCGATTATCCATTGAATTCACATATTCTACAACGGTTTTCACGGATAATAACCACGATTCCCATGCACAAACACATTTGAATTATTCATAACAACGTTAGGTCGTTCGTCTCATTGCTACTACACTTAATGATCATATTCAATTCTTCACATGCGTCGTGGTTTAGAACAATACAAACATAATAATTGTAAATTTATTCGACGGTTAGTTAAACAATGACTTCGGCGGTTTATCATACTGACAGCCATATCATTTGCAAAACAAAGAGGATGGAAGGTAAATTGTTTGAAGTCATTTAATTGTTTATTAAATGTCTAGTTCTAAATATGTATGCTAAGCTATTGTTTACTATTGCCAAGCAAAACAGATAGAACTGCAAAACCTACGTTTACATAAATAAAAAGAACGTGTCAAGTTCGTTGGGAAACGGTCCACCACACATTGTCCGCAATGTGTGGGTTAAATAAACAAAGTAAAGAAACAGTGTAAGGAACTAAAATTAAATAAAATATAATTGTAAGAAAGACAAAGATACTGAGTTGGTAGTACATCATGGCCAGCCAGTCAGCCAAGTGTTACAGCCAGTGTTCCAGCCAGTTTTCCTACCAGCCATTTTGCCAGCATGCAGGTAGGTATGCGGGCGAGCGAGCTGGCAGGCAGGCAGGCTGGCGGGCAGGCGGATAGGCGGGAATGCGGGCGGGTGGCGGACAGGCGTGCAGGATGGGCGTGCGGACGGGCGTGCGGGCGAGCAGACAGGCGGGCCGGCGGGCGGGCGGGCTGGCGGGCGGTCAGGCGGACAGTTTTTATACGAAAAGTACAATTTCAAAATTCATTATGAAGTTAATATGTTTGTGTTGACATGTCTAGATATGTAGTAAAGCACATAACTTTACAAGAGCGAACATGAGGTTGAATCTTTGCTACCTGTCCTAGCACATTAGAGATTCTACATTACATACCTGTGTATAGACTATAAATACAATTTTTACTTACAATTTTTCAACAGTAAACTTGCATGGACTGTTTTTTGATTGCAGAGTTAGTATGTCACTGTTTTGAAGTGCAAACAGAAACAAATAATACTAAAATTTCAAGGACTGTTATTTAAAGTATTTCGTAGTTTCTGAAGAAAACTAATGTTGATATTATTCAGCCTCCGCGCAAGTCTGTGAGACCTTAGACTAGGCCAGTATAACATTACGAGGTCCAGTAAAAAATGATGAGTACACTGGCCTTCCTGGCTGGTTAACAATTCTGGTCAAGTACCTATTTGCAAGCAAACTGTTTTTGACTTTGAGTGGCCATCAAAATGACGTTTGAACATTAATAATTTATAAAAGATTACCCGACCTTGAGGCCAGTTACGGATTTGGGACTTCGTGGGGACTATATTATTAACATCAAAAACCTTAGAATTATTAATTTGGTAAGATAATTAATGAGAACAGTTGGTTGGCTTTCCATCCGGCTGCATTTTAGCAGCAGTGTGTTATATCTTCTGATTCTAGAAAAGTGTACCCAGTGCGCCGAGTTAGTGTTCAGGCGGTAATTTCGAGCCATGCACTGGGTACACTTTTCCTCCCAGGTTTACTTTAGTGCAAAGAATGTTTTTGATACCGCCATGGCATGATTGAAATACTGCTAAGAATTACTTAAATAAGTGTGCGTGGGTAAATAGCTACTATTTGTGTAACCAGGCGCCTGATTTTTACCCAAGTACACTACAGCATTATGCATTTCATACATGATACGGAAATATTTAAATGCGGCCCAGTGTATCCAGTACGACAGCAGTCTACACGAGCTGAACGTAGTCTTGATTCCGCATGAATTTTAGTAAATGTCCAGTTTTGTGTTTTGTGATTACTGCAGGCGTATAAAGTGTTTAAAAGAGATGTATTGATACCCTTTTATGATGTAACAATGTTTTCCGCATCCAATTAAACCAGAATTTAGTGTTCTCTATTATAGCAAGTAAGATTATTTCAATATATTTGTATCTGCTATAGACATACAATATCTAAAAACGTTTTCTTTTATTTATTAAATGTAATTAACATGCACTGTTTTATAGATAATGCAGAACTGTGCAAAGATTCAATTCATCAAGTTTGTCCCGCATTATAGCGGTCTATATAGCCTGCAGTTGAGTGCTTCCCTTATTTTATTTTTGAGACCGTGGCATGATTAACATACATTCAACCTTTACGTCTTTATAATTATTGAAAATCTTACACTAGTTATGAACGTCTTAACTGTCCATTAAAAGTGCCTTTCTCGATTTTGGGACGATTCAAGTAATTAAGCCAATACAAACAATCGCGAATACTACTGCAAACAATGCTCGCGAAATTTAATTACAAACTATCCATCTTAAAAACCGTTCATGTGAAATGTATTAATTTGAGAAATAAATAAACACCTTACACCTTTACAGATGGGGCAGCTTCCGCCGTTACATAGATATACAAACTTTAAAAGCCTGATAAATGAAAAAAAAAATTAAACAGATTTTAATAATTTTGTCACGTTATTTTTTACCTTCAAAATGGAGAGTAATTACGCACAATTTCATTACATTTTGTGACGTCATACACAGTATTGTCTAGTTTCTGGCCTAGGCCTTATACATGTTCCACCAAGCCTCGTTCAACAGTCTAACCCCATACCAAATGGTATGATGGTAATACCAGGTGACTGTCTGGACAGCGTAACTCCGTTAACCTAAAGACGTCTTGAACAGTATAACCCGAGTCGTATCGGGTGATCACAGACAACTCACTCACTTACGGTTCCATCACCTCAAAGCTCGATACCACAAGACAGCGCTGGATGGCAGCTTTAGCGAATTACAACTTCACAGTTCGCTATCATTTCGGAAAGAACATTACGTATGTTAACGGTTTAAGTCGCATGCAAATCGACCCAGAAACCATACAAGCCTTCTCAACATAAGTAGCTGCCACAGTGGAAAAGGTACCAGTAATTGTGAGTACAGTTACTTGCGACAGAGTATCAGAAGTTGCATTTCAGGAGGGTACAAACGTACCTGATGATATTTTGCTGTCATACGCATTGAGTTCCAATGACTGGAGACATGCTCAGCTGAAAGATTCCGTCATTTCCGTACTTATTGATCATATACACAAAGGCACCAGGCCATTTGCTATGCGGGCCTTGGGTAAAACTTCGGCGGTAGATAAGTATCGGTGAGACTGGGATAAACTGGAGCTTAGAGATGGCGTGTAATACCGTAACGGTACCCTTTTTGGTCACAGGTATCAGTTGGGAAAACTTTCCCAATCGGGAAATGTGGGGATTCCACTAGCTTTAGTAATATTGTTACTATTAATAGTATTTTTCTTCCTGATCGGGACACAAAACACAGTTTTTCAATAGGGTTACTAAAATGCGCCGCTGAAAAAGGAAATTTAAATGTACAAGAAGAATTGATATAAATCTCAACCGTTCAGAATTTTTTTGAAAGGTTTCATTAATTTTTAGTCAGTCTCAAAGTTTACACTTTAAAAAAAAAATCTAGCTGAAATGCTGATTTCCCAAATTAGAAACAAAATTTTCTGATCAAGAAACTGTACCTCCAGTAATATTAACATTAGAATAAATTAAAGCTTGCATATTGATCGTAAAAAGGACCAATGTGAAGACCATTGATAGTCACAATGTGAACTATATGTAAAGCTGCCTTGGAAAATGGTATTTCTAAATTGTCTCTATCTTGACAGTCGTATAAAACCAAAGTGTTAGACACATGTTGCAACCACAGCAGTTTGTGTTTCGCAATGTCACTGTTTGAAAACCGCTTTTTGTTTGTTAAATAACTTGAGCTATTAGTAGCGGAGAACACACAAATACATTATTTCCTTCTTAATACATAACAGTGAGGGGTTAAGCGTAATAAAATGTAATACAATTATGCCAGGAAGATTAGCATACATTGAAATCGAACTCTATACGACTATGATTACTATAGTTAACATTTCTGGCCCAAACACCGATGAGGAGTCTTTCTATGCAAAGTTACAAACATTCTTGCGAGATAACACTGACAAAAATATAATTATTGGACTCGATTTTAACACGGTACTCAATCCTTCAATAGATAAAAAGAATGGTATCATACATACGCACCAAAAATGCAGAACAATCATAAATTGCATAATGCAGGACCTAAACTTTAACGACATAAGGCGCAATTTGAATCCTGAAGAATACAAATTTACCTGGCATTCAAACTCTAAACCAAAAATATTCTGCAGACTCGACTATTTTTTAACTTCAGACTCATTATCAAATTTAATACACTTCTCTTATATTAAACCTGGCTTCATGACAGATCATTCAATATTGGTATTAAAACTTAATAAACCTCAAGCTGAGCGAGGCCCAGGCTATTTCAAACTAAACAACAGCGTTCTCAGGAGCAAATAAAAGAAACAATATCGAATACGGTTAGCAACAATAAAGACGCAATTCCTAATACTCTATGGGAAGTAATCTTGGTTTATTTTCATACTTAGTTTTGTCCGGAGCATAACTCTAAGACTGTGAAAGCTATTAAATTGAAACTTCACAGATACACAGATCTCATTGAGGAAAAGTGCAGTGCACAAGAACCGTTACTCTGCATCACATATTTTTGGAGTTATTGCCCTTTGTTTATTGTCGTATTTAATTTTTGTCCGGAGCATAACTCTTAGACTATGAAAGCTATCAATTTGAAAATTCATATGTAGATAGATCTCATTAAGGAGAAGTGCACTGCGCAAGAACCGTTACTCTCCACCTCATACTTCGTGAGTTATTGCCCTTTGTTTATTTTCATACTTAATTTTTGTCCTGGGCATAACTCTAAGACTATGAAAGCTATCAACTTGAAACTTCATAAGTAGATAGATCTCATTGAGGAGAAGTGCATTGCACAAGCACCGTTACTCTGCACCTCATACTTTCGGAGTTATTGCCCTTTGTTAATTTTCATACTTATTTTTGTGTCTCATTTTTGGTTTTAATTTGTCTATTCTTTGCAATAAGCCAGAGTGCAGCGCTTTTGAAGATTTCAATAAATCTGTTAATCAAATTTGAGCATTAACCTAAAGTGCTTTTTCATTTGGATTCACGTAAGCTATCCGGCGTCAGGCGACACATCCGACTCGCTGAGTTCTGGTTTAATAAAAGCAATAGTGCATTAGGTTTTTCCTGATGCATTGTATTAGGATTGCTCTATTTCAATATCTGTATGCTATACTCACCAAAGGATGTCGTTTAGTGTTTATTTGTTGAAAGGACATTTCTTGTTTAATTCTTAAAGAATGACCATCATAGTTATGAATAAAACGAAACAAAAACCTTATAAAAAATTGTTTTTAGCTATTTTTATTGTTACCATGATAAACATGGTAAGTTGCCAAATTGTCGATGACATAGTCCCTTTAAGTATTGCAACTCTTGCAATTAAAAGAGATCATTCAATCAAATTTTCAAATACTTTTGCAATCCCAAATTCAAAGTTAAGAGTAAGGAAGTATTCAACACATGCAAACACAAATACAGAAACTAACTGATCTGTTAAAGAATGTTTTTAACGAATGCTATTGCAGTACAGACAAACTGACAGGTACACAGTACATAAATGAATATATGAGGCATGTCGTGGGAAAACACGGCTTAATGCATGTGTGAAAAGTGTCGTCCAGGATTAGCCTGTCCGCACAGGCTAATCCAGGACGGCACTTTACGCTTTTATGGTATTTTCTGTTTCAAGGAAGTGTCTTCTAAACATAAATCCACTGTAGGCGGAAAAGTGCCGTTCTGGATTAGCCTGTGCGGACTGCACAGGGTAATCCGGGACGACACTTTACGCACATGCATTAAACCCAGTTTTTCCACGACGTGCCTGATAAGCATTGATGTATAATCATACAAGTGCTGTCACTATCAAGTGACAAATATAATCAGAAAATTTACAATGTAATAAAATGCAATGTAATGCCAAATATCCAACTACCAGATAAAACGTGTACACGTGTAATTTACTCACGGAAAACCACAGGATAAGCCCAGAAAATAAATCAGCGTGTGCATTTACAAGTTTCAATTTCTTGTATTCATATCATATTGAAACAAGTGCTGTCACTATCAGGTGACATATGCCCCTGAAAGCTTTTTCCGTAGTACGACATTTACACTAAAAGGGTTGAAAGATGGGCATAAATGTGTCAACAAGACTGAGTTTAAGTCCTATAACAAGAGGGCCAAATGGCTCTAAACTTCTTAACTGAGTATAAAGATGTGTGTCTTGCAGTTTCAGGAGATTTTTATAGTCTATATAAAACATGTGACCCACAGGGACTGGCCACTTTCTACTCCAGGGGCATCATTTGAACAATCTTTATAGAGGATCACTATACAATATTACATACCAAATATAAAACCGCTGGGCCTCGCTCTTTCATAGGAGAAGATTTTACAAGTCTTTTTGCTATTTAAGTCTATGTAAACCATGTGACCCCCGGGGCGTGGCCAGTTTTGACCCCAGGAGCATCATTTGAACAATCTACGTAGAGGACCACTATACAATGTTACATACCAAATATGAAACTTCTGGGCATTGCGGTTTCACAGGAGATGATTTGTTAGGTTAATTTGCTATTTAAGTCTGTATAATCAATGTTAACTCTGGAACGTGGGCAGTTTTGACGCCAGGGGCATCATTTGAACAACATTTGTAGGGGACCACTACAGGATGTAACATACAAAATATGAAACCAATAGGCCTTTCGGTTTCAGAAAAGAATATGTTTGAAGTAATTTTGCTATTTAAGTCTATATAAACAATGTGACCCCCGGGGCGTAGCAAGTTTTGACCCCAGGGGTATCATTTAAAGAATCTGTGTAGAGGACCAGTATGCAATGTTACATACCAAATATGAAACCGACGCACGACGGACGAATGGTGATCACAAAAGCTCACAATGAGAACGTTGTGCTTAGGTGACCTTAAAAAGTTATGTGGGTTACTTTCCCTGGTTAAGCCTTTGATAGTAAAGAAAGCATTCTCAGTTTCAATGAAATATCTTTGATAGTATTCAAGATATTTAACTGTATAAAAAATCTTTAACCTTTCCAGACGGACTTACGGACGGACGGATAAACAGACGGTTCGATTTTAATTTGCCCACCTTCGGGGGCATAAAAACAGACCAATAATTGATATCCGATCGTTTATGTGGATCAGTTATTTCAAACAGTTTTAGTACGTTTGTGAAATGTCTACTACATGACTGAAAATTACTCCAGTGCTTTATTTATAAGCTAACTAGTTTCCTACTAACGTACATTTAAACCCGAATCAATTTTGGACTGAGTGTATATTTATCTCCATCATTTCCGATTTTAGCGTACATTTACCATGTTCACAAAAACGTATATGGAGCACTGAAGTATAAAAGCTTGACTCCTTAAATGTGTACCTAAAGTAAACTTTATAACTGTGGGTAAAGAGGTCATGGATGAGGCATTAAACTATTTTATATCTACAGCATATACCAAATGTTCTTCAAACATCTTAAAACTATATCATACTGAAAATATTTAAACAGGGAGTTTAATAAACCTGTTTTAAGTTAGAGATAAGTTATATATATATCTTACACATTATAAATCCATGATAAACCGTCACGTGAGCGGATATCACCTGACACAGGTTCAAAAGATTGAATTTCATTTTTTAAGCCAATTACGAAAGAAGTTATCAAAAGGGACAAAAATGGCAAGCAATTTTGAGAGTTCAATTCACAGAGGATCAGATTTGTTCTATGACGTTTTTTGCTTCACATGTCGGGTAAATGACATAAATAGGGAGGCTGAATTTTACTGTGAGGAATGTTCCAAGTTTTACTGTGGTAAATGTGTTACGCACCATGACTATCTTTACAAAAAGCATGCAACTATGGGAAAACAAAACATCAGCAAGTGGCCTGTTTCCAATGCCGCAATGGATGTTTTAGAACACTGTCAGAAGCATAGGAAAGAAAAACTAACAGGATTTTGTGAGGACCACAGTGAGCTGCTGTGTCATGTCTGCCACATCTACAGTCATCAGTAAGTACAGGTGCACTTTATCCAGTTTGTAAGTCAATAAAAATACTGAGATAATACCGAGATTGTTACTCAATAAAAATACTTAAATACCGATATTAATTAGACTATTGATAATGCCTTGTAAAACTACTTATAGGATATAAACTGGATTAGTGTTTTATCCAGACCTAATCAGCGCAGCGCCGCGCCACGCCCCTTTATTGATCCGCAACACTGCCCTTTTCAAAGGCAATTAGCGCCTCGCGGCCTTTAATCTATCGACTGTATTGCACTTAATGAGGGCCCTTTGTGATGGCATGTTTTGGTATATTAATTAATCTGTGACCAACTGATAAGATCAGAACAGAACAGAACAGAACAGAACAGAACAAGACTTTTATTTTCACCCAAGTATATAACATATACAATTAGGGCAATATAACAAAGCAAAATTGTTAGTAAATTAGTAACTTCCGATAATTTTTACGTTAACACAATTGTGTAGATGATATACGGGGGATATTTAAATAATAAGATACATAGTCGGAACATATGATAATAATAATAATAATAATAATAATAATAATAATAATAATAATAATAATAATAATATTAATATTAATAATAATAGCAATAATGTGAGATCTATAATCAAAATCAAAATACCAAAAACTTGATAAAATTATCAAAATCACAATCATTATCATATCATATTCAAAATCATCATACTAATCATAATAATCATAATAATGATAATCGTCATAGTTATCATAATCATCATAATCGTGGCATTGAAGAAACAAATAATAGTACAGTTCTATAAGGGCATTTTAATACTAGCACTGGTAAAAATAATTAGTGGTTTGTGATCATAGTTGTGCGGTGACGTATTTTCGTTTGCACGCGGCGTTTCGGATTGAGAAATTGAAACGACTACGCGTTTTAAAATGTTTACATTTTGCGTCAGAAATTTAATTCATTATCAATACTTAAAAGACATGTTGTTGCGAAAGACTGTGTGCGTTAGCGTTTATGGTGCTGGAGCTAGCTTTGTAACGGTTTCAGTCGACAGCAGTTATTTTTGTCCTGATTTACGCTTGAGTGCACCTGCACGCGAGGTCGATGTTGAACACAAAGGCAAGATGGAGGACCTATTGTGTGTGGTAATTACTCTAATCAGCTTTGCATTGCAGGATTACAATGGAGAATGCCGTTATCTGAGGGGTTAACATTCAATGACTGATGGGGCAAAAGCAAATTATAATTTGTGTGCTGGATAAGTTTAAAGGGAAGTGACAAAAGTATAATTATTAATTTATGTACTAGAACTGCTAGATTAATTGGGATAAAGAAACAGGATTGTAGGTGAAATATAGGTATCAGTAATACTCATTTAGAATGCAACAATTGTTTCCATTGCCTTAATTGAAATATAATATCAATATAGCAGGCAAAAATATTTAAAATGTTAACACTTGTACGTGAGTGGTACCATTTTGTACTACTCTTATATAATGCTGCAATTATTTCTGTTATATGAGTATAAGTATATAGCAATCTTACGTTAATATTGACATATAATTATGCAGTTATCATTTGGTACAAATACAGAATGAAGTTATTATTTACATTGCACAGTTTATATTTACATGCATATATTTCTAATTAAAGTAAATAATGTGATTAGTATATACATGCAAAAATATATACATTTGTGACCAGACAAATATTTTGATATATTGATTACACAAGTGTAAACGGTCACTTATATTGAGATAATATGTAAATATGTTATGCTGTTAACAATAAAAATACATTGAAATAAAGGCAGTATTGTTACAAACTACAATATTAGAGTTGGTGTATTAGCTGGTGGCATTGGTAAAAACAGGTAGTTAAATAGATAACTTGCTATCGCTTAAACTTACTGAATATGAAGCGAATAAATTTGCTTGTATTCTGTAATAGTTGTAAGGAATTAGATGTTAGGATTTTAATAAGAGTAGCATCATAAAGATCATGTCCTAAGAATTGTTCTCTTTCAGATTTAAAGAAATCGCAGTTTAGTAGATAGTGATGTTCGGAGCCAACTTGACCAGAGTTACAAAGGCTGCATATTCTTTCCTCAAATGGGGTTCCATCGTATCGACCGGTTTCAACTGGTAACCAGTGATTTGCAGTTCTAAATTTAAAGAGGTATGTATATTCAGTTTGGGTAAGTTTTATAAAGTAGTCTTCAAAGGATGGAGTTTGTTTGAAACTGGTATATATTTGTCCCTTATGTGTTTGCTGTAGTTGATTGTGCCATTGGGTTTTGAATTGGGTTAATAATTTGGCTTTGACTAAGCGGCAAATATTATTTTGGGTTGTTAGGAATTGGTTATCCCATAAGTTACTTAAGTTTACTGAGGTGAGGATTTCTTTAATTTTGTTGGCCCATTTAAAATTTGAGATTGGCAAGTTCATCATGTATTTATAGATTTGGATAGATAATTTCTGATCTTTGCCTATTAAGATTCTATTCCAAAAAGAGATCATGCGACTTTTGATGTTAATTGCTATAGGGTATCTGCCAAGTTCACCATATAAAAAAGCCATTGGGGTTGATTTCCGAGCATTCGTAATTTTTCTAAGAAAGTTATTATGGACCAGCAGCAGGGGCAGTCAGATTAAAGGTTTTGCTGATTATGTTTTAAAAAATGAGCGTAAATTGTCTGCTTTTAACAGCCTCGTTTTCATATGGAATTTCTAACATGTTTTTGTTTCGTAAATTTTTATGATAAACGTGATAATACGTGATATGCAGAATGCATATGCATATAAATGTAGACTCAATGTGGTCTTTAATCCTTAATTAAGAAAAAAAAATAATATTTTTTACAATCATAAACAAACATCCCTGAAACAAGTTTTGCAAAACTAGCTATAATTTCGGACAAATATATTCGGATAAATCATTTCAATCCGAACTTCAGAGCTTGTTTTCTAATGTTCTAACTTGTCTTTAGCTTTTCATCATTAATCAAAATACAAGTACCACTGTCATCATCAACAGCAACAACATAAACCATAATGGTGAAAATAAAAGTTTTATTTCCTACAATAAAAAAGATGACAAATAAAATAATATTTTATTATTAATAAGCATCATTTTAACTTGCCCATAACTAGTTTTCGTAGACAGTTGGTATGTTTGACTGTCCATTGAAAATGAATAAATATTTTTTCTGATCTTTGCAATAACATAACTAAATAATAAGAAGAAGATATAATATTGGACATTAAAAATGTGTTAATACTGGTAGATTAATTTGACTTAAAAAAATCATCAATCTGATAAAAGGAATCAGTCAGTAGTACTTCAGAAAAAAACTATTTTAAACCTATTGTGCCCTGTTTAACAGTGTCACCACGCACAAAATGCCCCTTTTCCAAGTCAAGCGCCATGACCCTCTCTCCGTTTAGATTAAACACTATGGATTCTTTCTTTTTTTGGCAGTAAATGCAGCCATGTTGTACTCATAGCTGATAAAGTGAAAGCCCTCAATCAGAAAGGAGATTTCCAGCAGTTCAGTTGTCAACAACTATCGATACATTACATGGGCATTTGATTCAGAAGAAGGATGACTTTGAGGGAAGGATGCAGTCTTTTGCGAAATCCTACAAGAATATTCTGGAAGCAATCAACGCTTTACGCAAAAAAAGCAATGATTCTTGGAGAGGAATACGATCAAGGAGTTGGACACATTACTGGCTACTATGAGGACATCTATTCAAACTGACATTGAGCAATGCGCTTATTCTATAAAAACAATGACATGTGCACAAGACGGTTGGCAGAAAATAAAAGACAAAAGTGAAATTCAAAGTTTCATAATGTACATAAAATGCCTGGACCAGTCCGTGAAGACAGAAGCAGTTTTACAAGAAATTACAACACAGAATGAGGTGACACTGACCTTCAATCCTGATACAACCATCGAACAAACCCTGTTCACTCTCTCGGGATTGCGACAAATACTCAGTAATGTAAAGCAATCACCAACTGCTCATACCATAACACCAAACATAGTAACCAAACATACAAAATCTAAATCATGCATATGAGTATCCGGCAAGTCTGACCCTGGAAACCAAACGAGTGCTATCAACAAGTCAGGCCCGTTGTCCAATCCAAAATCAAGTCCATATAGACAGCCTGACAATGGAAACCAAACAGGTGCTGGGAACAAGCCAGATCGTGTGTCTGATCCAAACCAAGTCATCAGAGTGAAAAGTAGTAAGACATATACAGTGAGAATGAAGAGTGAATCATACACATGCTGGATATCATGTATCTGTGAATCAGGCACTGGAGAACTCCTCATCACAGACTGGTTCAACATGAAAGTGAAGCTGCTGAATTAGTCCTACAATCCGGAGGCGCACTATGCATTGCCTGGTACACCACAGTCCATGTGCAGTATTGACTCCAGTCTGGTGGCTGTTGCTGTGGATAACTGTGAGATTTACTTCATCAGAGTTACCAACGGTCGGCTGGTAGAGGACAGGACACTGAAGCTCCAACAAGACTGTCTAGGTATTGCCCACCACCAGGGCAATCTGTACATACATCAGGTAGATCGCTGAACCACTACACTGTGGATTGGAGACTGGTGAGCAAAATGTATGAGGATACATCAATTAACATGACAGGTAATTATTAACAATGTTTTTTTTCCCATATTTTTTAAGAACATCTTTTTATTGTTATTAAAATCAAGAAGCAATAAGCTATTTTATACAACAATTTTAGTTTTGTTAATAATAAACTGAACATATAGTACCAAGTCCTAACCTGTATTTTTGTATGCATATTCATAAATAGAGATGCATTACAGTCAAAAAAGTATTTTTACCAGAATAAGTGTAAAATATCTATTACAGCTAGACATACATGTATATGATAAGTATTGCTATTCCTTTTTCTTTAACACTTAATCAATGTTACAACAGTAAAGAAACACAATTACTAGATAAATTACATTCATAATACTACTTGTCTTTAAATTGTTTTCTTGAATTACTTTTTTTTTGTTTAAAATGTAATTCCATTTTATTTTTACTGATATTTTAGTTTTTTACGTGTTTTATATCTGTATTATATACACAAATAAATCTTGATTTTATATGGTCGCATAGCCATTGGGTCTATTACTGTTTATTTCATTACCTTGTATCATGTTATCATATCAAACAAATCCTCTTCACTGTCTTCCTATACACAGTTGCCTCCTGTGCAGTCAGTCCAGATGGAGACAGGATATATGTGGCCAACTGAGCAAGCGACAAGCTGGTCACACTGTCCAGGGATGGCACAGTGATCTCCACACTGACTGAACCGGCACTGCAGTGTAGCAACATATTGATGTTAAATTATGTCCTACCAGGCCTCCATGTGTCCTGGTGTGTGAAAGTGAGTCCAACACCATCCTCCAGGTGGACAGAGATGGGAGACGCAGACTGGCAGAGGTGGTCACAGAGAAGGTTGGTGTGACTCAGCCAATATCTGTCTACTACAGAAAACACACAGGCTCACTCATTGTGGGAATGTACCGTAATGAGCACATAATGGTGTTCAAGACAAAGTGACTGTTTGTACTGTCTACTACAGAAAACACACAGGCTCACTCATTGTGGGAATGTACCGCAATGAGCACATAATGGTGTTCAAGACAAAGTGACTGTTTGTACTGTCTACTACAGAAAACACACAGGCTCACTCATTGTGGGAATGTACCGCAATGAGCACATAATGGTGTTCAAGACAAAGTGACTGTTTGTACTGTCTACTACAGAAAACACACAGGCTCACTCATTGTGGGAATGTACCGCAATGAGCACATAATGGTGTTCAAGACAAAGTGACTGTTTGTACTGTCTACTACAGAAAACACACAGGCTCACTCATTGTGGGAATGTACCGCAATGAGCACATAATGGTGTTCAAGACAAAGTGACTGTTTGTACTGTCTACTACAGAAAACACACAGGCTCACTCATTGTGGGAATGTACCGCAATGAGCACATAATGGTGTTCAAGACAAAGTGACTGTTTGTACTGTCTACTATAGAAAGCACACAGGCTCACTCATTGTGGGAATGTACCGCAATGATCACATAATGGTGTTCAAGACAAAGTGACTGTTTGTACTGTCTACTATAGAAAACACACAGGCTCACTCCTTGTGGGAATGTACCGCAATGAGCACATAATGGTGTTCAAGACAAAGTGACTGTTTGTACTGTCTACTACAGAAAACACACAGGCTCACTCATTGTGGGAATGTACCGCAATGAGCACATAATGGTGTTCAAGACAAAGTGACTGTTTGTACTGTCTACTACAGAAAACACACAGGCTCACTCATTGTGGGAATGTACCGCAATGAGCACATAATGGTGTTCAAGACAAAGTGACTGTTTGTACTGTCTACTACAGAAAACACACAGGCTCACTCATTGTGGGAATGTACCGCAATGAGCACATAAAGGTGTTCAAGACAAAGTGACTGTTTGTACTGTCTACTACAGAAAACACACAGGCTCACTCATTGTGGGAATGTACCGCAATGAGCACATAATGGTGTTCAAGACAAAGTGAATGTTTGTACTGTCTACTACAGAAAACACACAGGCTCACTCATTGTGGGAATGTACCGCAATGAGCACATAATGGTGTTCAAGACAAAGTGACTGTTTGTACTGTCTACTACAGAAAACACACAGGCTCACTCATTGTGGGAATGTACCGCAATGAGCACATAATGGTGTTGAAGACAAAGTGACTGTTTGTACTGTCTACTACAGAAAACACACAGGCTCACTCCTTGTGGGAATGTACCGCAATGAGCACATAATGGTGTTCAAGACAAAGTGACTGTTTGTACTGTCTACTACAGAAAACACACAGGCTCACTCATTGTGGGAATGTACCGCAATGAGCACATAATGGTGTTCAAGACAAAGTGACTGTTTGTACTGTCTACTATAGAAAACACACAGGCTCACTCATTGTGGGAATGTACCGCAATGAGCACATAATGGTGTTCAAGACAAAGTGACTGTTTGTACTGTCTACTACAGAAAACACACAGGCTCACTCATTGTGGGAATGTACCGCAATGAGCACATAATGGTGTTCAAGACAAAGTGACTGTTTGTATTAGAAAGCTAGAGCATTATATCAAACTATGAAAAATGTCACTTACATAACAATATCATAGCGAGTTTTTCTTATTGTTGAAAACGCTATAACAGCTGGCATAGATGGACCATATGTTATATCGTTAAGTTATTATTTTACTGACATTTCAGAGAATATTGTACTGGTATGAGGTTGTCTGAAAGAATTAGTTTGAATGTTAATAATTTTTAAAACTATTATATCAGTATTTTGTTAATGACTTATATTAAAGATTATTTTTTAATGACTTTGTATGTTAAATAATGTAATAACTATTATAATTGAATTATCTAATATTGCGATGTATCTCGATTTGCATGCACATATTGTCAGACCTGGTCTCGTGAAAAATACTAATATTTTGGCTTGAATAATATTAAATTAGCTGTAAATAGAAATTTGTTGTTATTCTGCAAAATGAGGTTGGTGTAAAAAGATTATCGACTAAACATTCATTATAACGCAATATACTTTGTGTGCAACTACATAATCTGCATCATTTCATTAAAACTTAATGAATACTTAATTAGAAATAAACAAAATGTACGGAAGGTTTTATACAAATTCCTTTTTTTTAATTAAATGTAAACACTTTGTCATACCAGATGTTCCTATAAAATGATAATCTGTAATTACACACATCTATATAATGTAGAGAAAGCTATACAAATTCGATATTTTTAATTAAACGCAAACACGTTCTCAAACTAGAAGTTACTATAAACTACCAAGAATTTAAACATGTTAACTAGTGTTCCAGACAAGCGCCACGGGATAGTTCTTAAAGAATTGCATCAACCTAAATTCACCATAGCAGAAAATTCACAATACCAACATGTGGAGGTTACTTAGAGCTTTTATATCTGTGATCATATTGGGCAAACTCATCGGCAATTGAGCCGTCGTGTCCAGTGTGCTCCAAATTCGATTATGAGGAAAATATGCTGGAAAGAGTGACCCGAAACGAGAAAAAATAACTGAAACCAATGCAAAAGTGGCAGATACTTTGAGAGGTATACAAGCGGAATCTGCAACACTCAACGACTCCATGCGCGCGCTGGAAGTACAAAAGCAAGTTCTCGATGATAAAGTGAATGACTTCATCAACTCTGGAGTCCAAAATGTCACTGAAACTTGTATAGAAATGAAATCAACTGTTCAGTCACTCGTGAGACAAACGGCGAAGGAGTTGGAAATTATGAAAGGTAGCTAGGTTAGGTTATATAAATAGGTGCTTCTATAACCGAGAAAAATATGAAGGTAATGTCCAGCATATCCACACATGTTTTATTGTTGAGAATTATTTATTAACACCATTTTAGGTACTTCTCAATGCGAAATTATTACTGCAAATACTTAAATGATATACAAATCACCGGGTTATGACGTAACTGACTTCTGCATGTCATTTCAGTACATGAATACAGTGTACACAATAAAAGTACATGTGTATACAGTCATGTCAAATGATTATCTGCTGAATGTTCATTATATATAATACCCTAGAACATATGGCTATAAACACTTATGGTACCAAAGCGTTGTCAAATATATTGGCAATAATTAATCATAAGTAAACCCGGACACAACATGTGTTTAAAACAATAAAAGCACTCATTTTTGTTTTCAGAATAAAGTGTCGTTCCCATGGTATATATAAATATACAAACAATCAAGACGTTGTGTCCCGGTCCTGGTCAACGAAGGCGGGGGCCATGACCCTGACACTGGACACTTCACGGCGTCCGTAGCTGGAGTGCATGTGTTCACGGTGCAGTACTGTACTTGTAGTTACAAATGGGCTTACATTGAAATTGTTCATGAAGGCAATCTGCTTCTGAGATCAAGAGATGCGTCGACGTCGAGTTAAGTCTGTGTCAGCATGCAGGCGTTCGCCAATGTTGCCATGGGAGACAAGGTCTGCGTGCGGTCTACATATACTAGTGAGATCTACCAGGAAGATAGTAACACATGGAACAGCTTTGCTGGCTTTTTTACGCACGTTTAAATTATACGTGATCATTAATAAGAATACGCTGCCGTGTCATCAGAAAGTTAGCACCAATTTGATGCAGTTCTTACACGTTTAAATTATACGTGATCATTAATAAGAGTACGCTGCCGTGTCATCAGAAAGTTAGCACCAATTTGATGCAGTTCTTCTTTATACACGTTTAAATTATACGTGATCATTAATAAGAATACGCTGCCGTGTCATCAGAAAGTTAGCACCAATTTGATGCAGTTCTTCTTTACACACTGTGCGATCATATATTATTTTAAACATATGCATTTCGTATGCGTTGGGATTGTAGCTGGCATAACGGATACACGTTTGATCGAAACATCTCATATGAAGATAATTGTTGTTCATGTTTATGGTTATTTAGATACGTAACATGCACTAA
>CM051029.1:61164877-61179877 GCA_027627225.1 Congeria kusceri | reverse complement strand
CGACACTTTGCGCACATGCATTAATACCGGTTTTCCCACGACGCGCCTCATAAAATTCCTAATATAAATGTGATTTGATTCGAATTGCATTGATCTGATTGTATGCATGTGTGTATGGCATACCTCCATAGGAGTTGAAGAGATAACAGCGTATGAAGAGTAAGACACGTCTCCGCTCGCGCTATAACGGTTACCCTTTGAATCAAATACAGGAAGTGTCGATACCGATATGATGCAATGTATAAGTCATACAGGAAGTGATAATACTTATCGATATAATTGAATGTATAAGTACCACAGGATAATTTCTTCAATATCGGTCGAAATGTTAAAATTAGATAAACAAATTAACTTGATGCATTAAGGGAAATTAGCTCCATATTGCTATACTATTGTTTCATTGATGTCTGTTGATTGTGTAAATGCAATTACATATACGATATTTAATTTGCGCTAAATGTTTTATAATGCTAGTTTAACATGTCTGTGATTTTACGTGACGATAACTTCTAAGATCAAACTGCATATATGATGGCAAAATGATTATTTGTATGATAAATGTACATATAATGTGTTTTTTTTAATAATTATATGTACAACGCCATTTAATATACGTATAAGAACAAGGTAGAAAAGAAGAACAAGTTGTAGTTGATTTTTTTTCAATAAAACATATATATTTTTTAAGTGTCCGGATTTAGGTACTCTCCATCTTTATTTCGATATGTGTTACAGTCCTTTTCTCAATACATCATTTAGCGACTTTTTGATAGCAGATATTGACCAAAGCTTAAGATTAAACCCTACTTATTATGATTAACTTTTTATTTTCGTTTGATGCAATTATCCAGAGAAATCAAAACACCTTCAAAGGTGTCCGGATTTATGTACTTCACCAGTAATGTTATTTGTTAACGGTCAGGCAACGTTGCCATATAATTGCTAATAATAGTTCTATAAACTACATTTTAATTATACCATGCCTCTGTTACTTTAAATTGAATACGCTATGTGTTATAAAGTGTGTTTTAACCGGAAGAAATTGATATAATCTTTTTTTTTTCAGTAAACAAAGAACATATAATGAAGAGATATGGAAAGAAGGACGTACACAACAACAACAATAAAATGCATCTAAGGTTTTAAACGTTATGAAACATACCACTGTTCTTGTATTTTATTTTAAAGGAAATGAACTTTTGCAAATAATTTGTGACATCAGTTTATGTGTTCCGTGATTCGTAAGAGTTTACAATTTTAATTATACTTGATCTACACTAGACCTAGTTAAACATTGATAAATTCCATTCTGCACACTTGCTTTACATAACACATATAGTTTTGCTAACTTTCTATTGGCGCAATGATGATGCCGATTTCAAAATTCGACATTCTAATGACATCGCGGAATCTATTTTTAGCAGGGTGATATGAATAAATATCATCCTGTGACATGACTTTTGGTCTCTGGACAAAATACATACAGAAGTCACGGGAGGTATAATAAAAAACATTTCAAACGTTATTTATTACATGCACAACCCATCTACTGAACTATACGGATCATATAATTCCTCAGATTTATTTCTTATACGTCCTAGACCCATTTTCGTACCAGGCTGGGGCAGGTGCCTGGTTGTACTTCACCTCGCATGCCCAGCAATGATGCTTCCGGATCCGTGGTGCCTCAAGTTTCTCTTGCGTTTCGACTTCTGGTTCTGGTTCCGTAGCATCAACTGGCTCCACTTTATTTTCGGGCATCGTTTTCACCGTTTCGACCGGATATTTCTTCTGATAGCAGAACAGCTTTTTGTTCAATACACCATCGAAAAGCATGTACAACAACATCGCGGTGATAATTCCAAGAAAAGCCGACAGGATCCCGTACCCGGCATGTTTGTTGCGTGTGTATTTGTAGCATTTCTCCTGTCGTCGGTCACCCACTACGCAGTCGCAGTCAGAGTAGTGCATGTAGTCGGAAGCCTATAAACATGACGTAAAACATAGCAGTACTCATTTTGAGGGTCTGTGTCCTTTAAAATAATAATAATAAAAGGGAATAAATATTTCATAATTAGCGAATACAGTAACTTTGTTTTTTAGTATATATGTACATAAATGATACATAAACATAACATACGTACAAAACAGTGTTATCAAATATATGTAAACTGTAAATTACTTGTATAAAAGCATTTCTACATGATACGTCTTTCTATTTGTATGCAATGTGCTTTTACTATAACATTCGTATAATATTTACTCTGCATATTCAAATATGCTTGAAAGATGTGCTTATTGTATAAACTATGCTTATTTCGTAATGGTATGTAGATATTGTGTTCTGAATTGAATGTTATCAGAACAAACGGCATATGCCTGTCGCATTGCATCGAATACCCATGGAAAACTACAACACATCTGTTTTGAAGGCGTGTTCCAATAAGTTACACATTTTTATTTGTTCGTTTTGGTAAATTATTTAGTTCGTCTTGGTAAAATATGCAGATATATAAATATATGGTCACAAAATGTAATGACCTCTACCAACCATATGTGTGAGGTTGCCCAGTAAGAACCTGCTATCTTCAAATCGGTACTCGCAGTTATTTCCAAGCCAGCTACCTGCGCACTGACACGTGTAACCAACAGTTACGTGGTAAGAACATGTACCCCCGTTTTGACATGGCTTGGATTCACACGTGTCGAGTCCTGCAATATTGTCAAAGAAACTTTCTAAACTTTAAACGTAAGCATCTGTGACTGTATAAGTCATATGTTTTAACACGTTTCCAATGTGGTATCCGCGTGTTAAAGTACCTCCGAGTTCAATTGTACTTACAAGTGCGTGCATTGTTATTAATTCTGGGCTAAGTGTGATGTTTGGCATGCCTTTAAACCGGTTTAACCTCCACCACCACCCCCCACCCCCAAATGCTTTACATTACCTGTTCCAAGGCGGTGACTCCAGTTTTAATCATGTTTATGTTTTGTTTTGTGTTGTGCGTTTTGTCCTGTATAGTATAGGCAATTGGTTACTTGCCTTAAATAAAGGACCTGGGGATATTAATAAGGTTATTTCTGCTGATGATGTAACTGGAGTTTTATTATTCTTATATTATTAAAGCACTTATTCATGTTCATTTATTTAACCTGTTCATCCACACGCTATCTAAGTAAACCATGTATATTATTAATCGAGTAATAACAAGTTTCAACGAGATCGAAGTATGACTAATATTGGTAGATATGTACATCATTATCGAAACACAAACCTTATATGATTCTTTAAGACAACTATGCGATTGACCTCATTGTCATGTCTGTACTATTTCAATTCTACTGCCTATTGGTAAATAAACTAGGAACTATTAATTGTCAAACTAACGAGCCTATGAACATGTTAGGGAAATAACCATTTAAAGTTATAAAATTTGACTGTCCTAAATCCAGCAACCTTATACTGTTTCAATAAATCGTATTTTGATTCACCAATGTGTGCTTTCTACAAATCAGTTGTTATTTGCATTTTACTGATACTGAGTTTTTTTTAATAATCCTTCCCTGCGTTAATCTTATGCAGAAAACCACTTCTTTACCTGTTTGGCAAACCTCGCCAGTATATCCAGGTTTGCACGTGCATTCTGACCAGCCCACTTGATCACTGCACGTGCCACCGTTTTGGCATGGGTGTAATGTGCATTCGTCTATATCTAGAAATACAAACAAGAAGCATTCATAAAATGTATAGTTTCTGTTAGTATGTAGCTTAACGGTTTACAGTAAACAAGGATTGTCCAGACGGATTACCTTTGCTAATATTATCTCTTTTTTTTAAATAATCATAGACCCTTGATCTGTAGTCTTCTCATCCTCGCGTTCAAAATGGAGTATAAGATGTGTTGTGGATGCTTACTGCCCGAGTTTCTTTTGTTGTCGCTGCTGTAATGAGTTGTAATATTGAACGTAAACAATGGGAAACGCTCTACACATTTCAATGCGAATATTGCCATATGGAGTAGTGTCGTTCGAATAAACTATGATTTATAGATATGCCTAAACCACGGTAAAGACTAAGTCGCATTTGAAAATCCACGTTAATTCTAAATGCTACTGATCATGTGATGTGCAGTGTTAACATCCATCATACCTATCTGACAGTTAATGCCAGTGAAACCGAAGTGACATCCGCAAAAGTATTCGTTGATCAGATCAAAGCACGTGGCGTTGTTCTGACATGGAGCGCTGGCACATTCGTCAATATCTACAACATACCATTAGCATGTATTACATCGAAATTAGTTTTAATTATTACCTTCACCAATGTGGTTATGTTTTTGCCGGTATTTGTTATTTGTTTTCTGTTTGTCTTTTTGTTAACAACTTTGCGCAAAACTTTTATGAAAGGATTTACGTGAAAGTAACTCGAAAGGTTCGAAATGGGCCAATGAAAACTGGAGAATATTTTGTCTGTGATCACAGTCTTGTTACAGAAATGTTGTAGATAAATCTTTATTATTCGGAGAAACGGACAGAATTGCTGACATGGCGGAGGCCGCAGAGGGATTTTCAGTTTACGACATTAGTCCTTATTCGTAACACGTTCAGAATTTCATCATTGCCACGAATTCGTACGTATAGAATTCCGACTGAATCGCATCAGTGCTCTATTCAGTTATGTTTTCTAAACTATATTATATAAAGACCATATCATTTCTTCGATTTGCTAATTGATTTTAACTGTTTAGCAATGGACAGTATATAATTGAACAGCTATACATGTGCAATATATGTAATAATGTTTGACTTATAACTTGTTCAAGTTCGGACGTTACCTGTTTCACATCTACTTCCTGTGTACCCTGGCGCACATGCGCATTTGAAGAGTTCTGTATATCCATGTCTGATGCAAGTACCGTTGTGTTGGCAGGGTAAACTGAGACATGGGTCAACGGCTATAACAAATAGTTGCATTAGAACAGTATGTTTTACGCTATTTCATATGTAAAAAACGAGTTATTTATAATTATTGCCACATTTTAGGACGAATATGTGTATCGCATTCATCTGAATACAGTTTTATGTCTGAAATATATACTATTTTTCGAAAGACATACAGTTTTTGTTGATAGTATTTATAAGTTGATGTACCTACTGGCAATGGTAACTGTCACGCAGTGCTGATGGCTCAGTCTAAAATTACATACACCCATCGTTAAATTTGCTTATAAAACACATTGCGAATATTACATGCTGCTAAACGTGTGTGCGCCTTTATAAAACATGTTGTGTCCAAAATTATTAGTAGCAACGTAGTTATTATGTTTAAATCAATTTGACACGTATTGAAAAACGTGTACTTAAGAATTATAGTTGCAAACACCATACGCGTGTACAAATTAAAGTGCTTACAAATATTCGTCCGTCGCCTCAACACATATCTTTTTCTGCCCCGTATCGGTCCCAGACGGTGTCCACGAGAGGTCAACAGCAAACACCCCTGAGCGGAACCTATCGTCGTTTCTCAGAGTTGACTGCTTCACATTCGGGGGCGGGTCTAACAGTGTGAATGCGGTAATTCTTAAAATAAAACATAAAAAAACGTTGAAACCTGGCTTTGATTTGTTGTTATTATTTGTGACAGATTGTGCTGATCACTACCAGGAAACAAGCACTATAACCATAGTGACCACTTCAAATTCCATACCCTGTACGTTGAATATTGGCATTCTAAAATACAGAACAACGCACTAGTTTTGTTCAAGGTAAGTTCTGTCCTAAAATGTAAATACCCTACACATGCTAGACTTAATACTTGTAATACTTGTTATGTGAATCATATTATTGTTTTTGTAAGTACAGACCTCGCTGCACGTGACGTCGCATAGAAACTGAGGAAGACTGCGTCTCCGACCTGGTAAACAAGAAAGTTGGTCTCTGACGGTGTTGGGTCTACGAACTCGGGTTTGTCGTCACACTTTCTTGAAGGCATATCGAGCGTGACTAGAATAAACTGTAGTTGGCATAATAAGTTCACTATTTTAAAAGTAACAACCATATCTTTTACGACTCTATATAAATGCAGATCACTGGTGTTTGTTTTATTTTAAAGTAATTGATTTCGCTGCATATTGTGAAAACATCAGTTAAATTTTTGTATTGTTTTCATCCAACATTTTGTCCTATACGAACGGATGTAAAACTAGTGTATTAAATCCTGATTTTTCGTCGGATTGGTTCAATGCTTGCATTGGTGAAAACTTGGCACTTGTTTGTTAACAGTGTTTATAGTTAAACATAATATATTGTTGAGGAAACATACATGCGTACATCTACAGACCTGTAGAGGGACAGATGATATTAAAGTGCCAGCAGCGTACGGGACTCCTCCAATTGTTATGGACGACTTTGGTTTGTCCTCAATAGTAATTGCTACTGCATAAGTACCATTTACCATCAGGTTAGCGTTTATTGAAAGTGTGCATGTCTCCTGTAATTCAATTAGATTACAAATTAAAAGCATAAAATGCATGATGCAGTCTATACTATTGTAACATGTCACGTACGGCTCATTAAGAAATTTCATAATTGCTTAGTGTTCAGAACTGTTATTATATTTATGCATTTGTCACCCAGATCAATATTATTTTTTTTAACGGCAAGAGAAATACAACCACAGAAACATCAGCAGGATGGTGACTCTTATTCACATGAACAGGTCCTTTATTTCAGGCAATTGTCCAATTGCCACACTGGAATATATATTTAAATCGTTGCCACGCAGTTCATAAATAAAGCTTTCAACAGGTAGATCTACATATGTTAACATGTGGACAAATGTCAATACTTCCTTTCATATTTAGAAGCAATCATAGCAGCACTTTTTGCCGTCTTTGAGGTTTTAAAGACTTGATTAGTAAAAGAGTGTCAATAATTATAATAATTAGCTTTCAATCCAATTTCCACAACTTCAACAGCATAAACAACCTGAAACGGCTTAACAAGATGAATAATTATTTTATTTTGGTGAAATTTCTAATCTGTTGGTTTCATCAAATTGCACTAGATTTGATTTTGCGATTGCCGTGTAATTCAATTCAGTCTAACACAGTATTATGCCAACCTCATTCAGGGTTGCAATCTGAGCATTCCCTTTGTCATGGCATATGTCCACGCACTCGTCTCCAACAGACCATCGGCACGTCACGTTGTCGTTGTCCGCATCAATTGTCGGTAGTACAATATCACCAATACAACCATATTTGATGCTGAAAGTAAGCAGAGATCCAAACAAAGCTCTAACACGATACAAAAACACATATAACACATACAGAACTCAAAACAGAATTATGATATTAAGCTTTTCGAACTGCTAACCGCAAGTTATCGCTTGAAAAACAAATCAGATGAACTGTTACATAAAATACTTACAAATAGACAGGCTTTGAAGGTATGATAGGGCTATGGTTAGGAGCCCCAGTGTCTGAGCGATTTCGTAGGTCAACAGTGGTCTGAAGCTTCCAATTCCCTGAACCAACCTCGATTATCCACGCTCCCCCTGAGAACCTTTCAATTAACATATGCTGTTATTAGATGAAAAGTTATGCAAAAGGAACACACGTTCAAATGAAAGAGCGAACTAGTTTATGACATAATTGAACGAGTTCTGATTTATAATGCAAAAAATAAACCAGTATATGATGTTGAATCATATTTTATAATGTGAAATGATAATACCGTAGTAACTAAGAATGGACGTTGGGAAAAATACTGTGTTCATGATGCGGTTTACTAAACCAAAATGTGTGTATATTCTTCAATATTACATTGTATCATTGAACTGATGTTCTGTTTTGGTATTGGTTATAAACTTCACCCAATTTAATGTTAGAGAAAGTGAATAGAAGCAATGTCCAAATATGTGAATAATTATAAAGCATAGACAATAATCTGAAATAAATAATTGCTTGCTATTTGATATTGACGATTTGATATTGTTCATTAATGATTTACGACACTTACTCTACTAAAAACGGTCCAGGTCCGGAAAAGGTGTATTTAAAAACACCCTCGGTACGTTCCCATTTTTGCGCCAAATTAAACCCAGTGCACTCGAAACTTGTCTGATTGGCATTCACGGGAATGATTCCTGAACAACCTTTCACACAATTCCACGTGGCTTCCGTTCCGCTCATTTTAACACCGACAGTAGCAAGCGAACATTGAAATTCAGCCGCCCATCCGAGTTTTGAACTAAATTCCACCTGCCAGACAAAGAGCCGTTTAGTCTCTATGGTATAGTCAGATATATAGAATACAAGTATTTATAAAGCCAGATGTTTTAATTAGTTTTAACTGATTTATTTCATTATGTCTATTTTCGAAAATTATTAATTCCTTCAGCTTATTTTCTGCTAACGTATAAAACAAAATTAAAAACATATTTGACGTTAGTTGCAACAATCATTTACAATCGAAATGAACATTTGAATAACCCATTTTATAAAGCCGTTAAATTTCCTTCATCTATATAATAAACGGCGATTAAGTACAAAATATGATTAGCTAGCATAGATGCTTTATTGTTGCTCAACTTACGACAAAATTCAAGATATAAGTTACAACAATCGCCATTAATCAATCTATAATAAATTATGATATTTAGGAGTTGCATCTGAATACATGTTAGACATTTATAGAAACAATCGTTTTTTTAATTATATTTTATAGTTTTGCTCATATTATTCTAACTATCAAAACATTATCGATCTAATTATACAAAATAGAGAAAACATGTAATCATATCATGGAAAGTGTAGATAGACGCGCCATTCCATACCTCGTAACCTTTCCCGGTAGACTTCCAAGTTATTGTTCCTCCTCGGAAATGACTTCCAGAGCAGAGTAACAGAATGTTGAACAAAAGAATACCTAAATGAAAAACCAATACGCAAAAGATTTCATGTATGCAGCTAGAAACGTGATTTTGGTTGGAATTGTATTCAATATGAATGTATGATACGAAGACAAACTTGAGCTTTAAGCTAGATATAGTATTCTATAATAATCACACACATGCTCATGATAAATACAACGAACTGCAATTGTCGTTATACATTCAATATATATGTCCCATACATCATATTATGGTTTGTGAAATCCTGGCAAAATACAAGATTCAAACAATATTCAGAACGTAAATGCATTCAATGCTAGCAACACAATATAAAATAGGCGTTACCACGAACGAGCCCACACATGTTTGTCAACTAATGCATTTGTTTGAAGACTGTTTTATTTGTGGATCTAAGCATCGCCTTTTATACCTGTACACCGCTTCCTAATGTTGAACCAATCAAATCTTCGTCCGGGTCCAACCAATGCAAACGTCAGTGAATTAACTATAGATAAAGGCGTAATGGATTGACTGTCTGGATCACATTTTGATTTTAGTTAACGATCTTATTTATTTTACAACATGTCAGTGAAAACATACTATTGTATTAAACGTAGGCCTAATTAAAAATATTACTTTTCTTTGTACCACGTATAACAAAAACAATTATCGTACACTGCAAAAAACGTATTGTCTTTGATTTGATGTTTATTAACAATCAAATAATTCAATTGCGCCATTATTTTCCCATGATGAGACTGAACTGTTGCAATCAATGCTGCAACACCATAATTAAGTTTGACGCATTTAGCGGTTCTATAGACCCCACTTTTCATTTACCTTATTTTTACCTTTACCACCGACGTATGCATTATTGTACCTCTTAAATCGGGAAATCGCAGGTTATGGAAATAGAAAGCGGTGTCGAGTAAACCGAATTACACGATAACATTTCAACATTCCACGATCAAAATGTTAACAGGTTTTCACAGACACACTGTGCATTTTCAAATACCATTGCTCAACAGAGATTATTAGTGCCCCTGTTATATTCAAATAATGTCGTAATGGTTTCAAGGAAAACAAACATGAGATTTGCATTTTTTCTATTTTGTGAGAGAGCTGCTGAAGTATCAGGATGTACTGTGTATTAACACGTGTAATAAAAGCATACGTTTATTAGAAAATAAAGCAGATAATGGGAGTCAAATTATGTAGTGAATATCATTGACATCCTTGCCTGGATAAGACAATGGTATAGTTAATATGTATGCACGATTTTAACAAAACGGATGCCAACATCAAGCTTTAAAGAGCATTGGCTTACTTCGTAAGTTTCTTGCAGATATATTTCTATCGAATACTAGGGTTAATAATGTGGGTTAACAGTTATACAGAAATATAGACAGTGCAATGCAATTAGGTTAAAAAAGGTACTTGGCTATTGTTGTTGAAATTTCCGTGATATTAATGGAAACATGGTTATATATTAAGGTAATGTAGGTATTGACATTTCTTAATATGATTAAAAAAAGGAATGGCGTTATGTTGTGTTAAGTTCTTATGAAAACAAAACTGTACGAATATCAATAAATAAATTATGCATATTTATCGTACGGATTCTGATCCATGTGATATCTGACATTTTGTAGGAAGTTATGATGAGTAAATAGTATTACTCTTCAAAAATATCAGAAACTCATCTAACTAATAATAGTGAAAAGCCATATTCAAAGCCGTATAAATGACATAATATTGGCACTTGAAAATACATCAGACAACTACTGGGAAGCACTTTGATAATATATAAAGTGTATGTGTACACGGAAGTAGATTCAGACCATGTTATTAGTCGGTATTTATTTATTTATTTTTTTTGTTTGAAAATGTGGGGCAGTATAATTAATCTACAGGTACTGAAGATAACAGTAAAACGAGATTGCGTTGAAGTAGGAAATTGTATTTATCTCGTTGGTAAGATTGTCCATAGGGTCATAAAGCGGAAGTTATGTCAACGGTTGTGTATTTTGAGTGATATTGGTCGTATAAATATAATTACCTTAAACATTATTTCTCTACATATTTATCATAAACATATAATTCAAACATTGCGTTAAACAGTTCAATATAGACATGTGTGCTTTGAAGAACACTACATGTAACATGTAAAAAAAAAATGACTTAAATACCGGTGTTTTTTTTTTTTATCAAAACAAGAATATGTTATTGAACAACTGGATTAAACTGAATGTCAGTTTGAAGTGGTTTTACAAACATCAATCATTAAGTATGCACAACTTTTTAAATGTTTGTCCTGATAAGTGGTTCGTTAACTTATACAAGGAAGCTTTTGAAATTGTACCCACTTACAAGTGACATGAGTACATACAAACTGCACCGAATGCCGTTACATGCCAGGCCCGGCTAGCTCAGTTTGTAGAGCGCTGAACTGTCAATCCGGCGATCGTGAGTTCGAACCCCAGCCCGGCCACATAACTTGGCCATGACATTATTTCTACGGCCATTCTCCTCCTACCTCTGATTCAAGTAGGGCAGTTGTCAGTTACTCCATATGTATGTGCACTTAGTACTGGTTAACCGCTTACATCGGCTGAGCTTGCCCAGAAAAAGTGTGAGTGGGGGTTAACTAACCGCCGTGATATGACTGAACTACTGTTAAAAACGGCGAACAATCCAAACAAACAAACACAACTTTCTAGTGCAATGTTCTAGCGAAAATTATACTAAGTAAAATATGTTTAGCTACAACGACAATTATAGTCAATATAAATTCATCTTAAAGTGAAACATACAACATTGTAATGGTCGTATTTTATTGTAACATTGCGATATTTATACCAAGCACGAGGTTGATATTAACTAGTTAACTGTCTTTAAAAAGACGAAACGAAATGCTATTTGTTAAATAATGACTCCTTGAAATATTATCAAAATTTATTTGTGTTACAAAACTTATTTGACTTAGTACCTTTGTCAACGGTTAACACATATGTACAAGTGAGAACCGTTGTAAATATAAAATAATTGATACAGGTAAATCAGCTAATTTATAAATACAATTACACACTCATTTCGTGAGTAAATTCATTATTCTCTATTCTTAAAATACTGAGAAATAGAACTATCAAAAATACTTGCAAAGACATCACCATCATCAGCATCATCATCACATAATAATTATGATAATCACATCAATATCACCATTATTATCACCATCACTGTCACCATAATCATCACCATCATTATCATCACCATCATCATCATCATGATCATCAATTTTCATTCATATCAATTCAAAAACTCAAACACAAATAGCAATGGGTATTTGTATTTGACAGCATTTTGTTTTTACATATGAAACGATGTTCTTGTATCATAGCGCCCATGCAACAACTGTAGCATCGATAGAGAAGTAGGTTAGACGTCTACTGTCGACACGGTAGATTTGGTGAGGAAGCCAGGTGCGCCGTTTAGTATCGACTGGTCAAACATCTGATCATTGGGTAAACCCTCGAAAGGAAACCTTAAATGAAAATAAACTAAAGTGCGATTGAAATTTTGCAAAGTCAGTATATATATATAATCATTAAAATTTATAACAGTGAGCTGTGACACGTATCATCTGAAAACTAATTATGGGTGGGCGGGAGGTAATACTGCCTCTTTCTTTATCCACCTTGTTGCTGCCACACACAGACCTCGAATGTCGATAAATTCCCTATACAAGGCTCATATACCCTTGCACGAGAATTTCGCGCATAACCCGCCAAACTTTGATGTAAACACTCTAACATATAAACTAAATACCTTACAATTCCGTATTTTTCGAAATGAGAATAATTTCATACAGCTGCAGTGTGTTAAAACAGGAAATCACGATTCCCATAATTTTCAATAAATGGATTAGCCCCTCATTATCAACAAAAAATAAACCAGTTATAACACATTGTTATTGTTCAATTATATTGAACTGTCATTGGTAAATAATTTCACGGTCATTAAACCCAGTTATTTTTTTATTCGGTTTTATTTCGAGAGCTTTCGTGAAATTATAGGTATTATTGTAAGCGTTCAAATTACGTATGTGATAAAATTGGACAATGTCTTACAATCGTGTTCATGGCCTGGTAGTATAAATACTTGTCTAACAACTATGAGGACCCTCTTCGAATCCCGCTTAAGTACTTTTTATTTAATAAACTCATTTTTTTTTTTTATAGTTTTCTTGTACAGTTTTACCGTAACTCATATGAATAACTCACATAACTATATGAATTAAGCCAAAGAAGGTTAAGTTTACAATGACCACATTTATTATTGCATTTGTTATAAAATGTTCTTACGTAAAATCTATTAATAGCCATGTGATGCAGAATGAATAATGACAAGTAAATGAAACACCTTCTTACGGTTTACACAACTGTATCGTAATTAATTGCGCTATGGTATCATCTTATGTCTAAGTCAAACATTCCCGATTTGTACTACCGTTCTTGAGCCGACAGCGTCTCGAATCAAATATGTCAAAGTCGGGACAATATTTTGAGAATCGGGGCTCGAAATTCAATTTTTGATCATAAGATCGAATATGTTCCGACAGCGTCCAGACAGCGTTTCGACAGAGTCCCGACAGCGTTCCGATCCTCCCGAATGCAATATGACAGTGTCCGAACAGCGTTCCGACATTCCTGACTGTTTGATTATTTGTTTCGTTGCGCTATCGGGACGCTGTCGGGAGCCATAATCGAACATTTGTGACTGCCGCAATAGTCCAGACGACGGTGTCCCGACATTTCGGTCTGTTTAATTATTTGTATCGTAGCGCTCTCGGGGCGCTATCGGGAGCCATAATTGGGTACAGTGGGGTCAGCGATTGTGTTCCGCAAATAAGAGATTAATTGCGCTTGCGTTTTAAACCGTTTTAATCCCTTTAATTCCGATTGTCAGCGTTTGTTAGCGGTGCTACCGTAGTGCGCATGCGTAGCGGTGAAAAGCGCTGAAAAGGCGTGGCTTGGTTATTAGCACACTCTAAAGCCAATACAAATGCCGATAGTGGGAAGATAACACCGCCCCCTGGTCACGTGGTCCTAATTGACTAGTTATCAGCGGAATTTTTTTTTGTCATTCCAATGTTATTTCTTTTCAAACCGAAATATACATATTACATCAAATCAGTTTACAGTACTAAGTGTGTTTTACAAAGAACTGTTTATCTATACAACATGCCCTTGTATAATCAAGAGAAGAAAAGTTTTTGCTAAGTTTAACATGGATGGGTTCGTAAAAAATATTAGATTGAAATAAAATGAGTCCAGCGTGACAGGAAATGTTCATACTTATTTTGTATGTGTGATATTGTTTCTTCTAATTGTATTCGTTTTCTGAGGACATTTTTAAACACATTTATTTGTGGCACACTGTTTTCATTTTTACATTTAAATATATAAAATTTTACAAACACAATTATAAAGTTAATGCAGTATGAATTCATTTTAGTAACAGTTTGAATATTACAAAATGATATGTTAGCATAATTCAAATCTAGCGTATCTCCCATGCCCAACATGTCCTGTATAAATTTTTGAAGGCATGTCCAAAACATTTGTACGTATTGACATTCCCAAAACATGTGGATATTTGAATCAGGATACATTGAACAAAAATCGCACAAACTTGAAGACTTTATTTTGCATTTATGCAAAAAGGTTTTGTTCGGAATAATTTGCATTAAATATTTGTATTGAAAGCTTCTCAATTTAGTATCAATAGATAATTTTAAAGGTTGAGTGAAAATTAATTTTGAATTAATTTCTTCCAAATTTAGTAATAATTTCCATTTATTTATTTGTTTAAAATCCTTTGGTTTTTCTTTTAATACTAGTTTTCCATATACTAGTTTACATAATTTGGTTGATTCTGTGATGTTGGTGAACATGTATTCTGGAGCGGAATACTCGATGTGGCTTTGCTGTAATAATTGTTTCCATTCAATAGGAATGCTGTTTATGAAAGCGTTATATTTCAAAAAATCATCTTTGTTTACATTATAAAGGTGAACGATTTCTGGAAAATTGTAAAATTGA
>CM051029.1:60917377-61154877 GCA_027627225.1 Congeria kusceri | reverse complement strand
TTTAATGTAACATCAAGGTAGTTAAATTCATTCACGTTATCAATTAATTCGTTCCCGTAAAACAATGTCTCACCCCTTTTTAGTCCGCCCATTTTTCTGAAAACTACAGTTTTCGTTTTGGCACCGTTTACCTCTAATCCCCATTTGTTGCAATATTCATATAATTTATTAAGAGACAACTGCAACACGTGGCGACGAGCCTAAAACTGCCATGTAATCCGCAAATAATAACAGTGTCAAACATATATCTTGTAAGCTTAGGCCACTGTGAATAGTATGCTGTAGATGCATTTCTAAGTCTTCGACGAATAGAGAAAGTAGGATCGGTGAGGTTATCTTCTCTTGGCATAAACCTATTGATAATTCAAAGTAATCGGAGACTGAGTTACAATGTTTCACGCATGATTTAACCGATTGGTACATGTTGCGTATAATGCGAAGTAATTTACCACTTAATCCTGCTCTGTGGAGCTTTAGCCAGAGGGCATTGCGATATATTGAGTCAAAACAAGATGTAAGGTCCACGAATGTGCAATATAAGCGCTTATTTTCCTGCTGTACTAATTTTTGTATCAAATATTGAAATATAAAAACTGCGTCAATGGTTGACCGCCCCTTTCTAAAACCGAACTGGGCGTCGGAAATTACATCGTTTTCCTCGCACCATTTAGTGATCCGTTGGTTTAATACGCAAGTAAATAATTTTCCAAAATTGCTGAGCAAAGTAATACCCCTATAGTTTTTCGCCTCATTTTTATATCCCTTTTTAAATATCGGGTTGATTAATCCCCTTGTCCACGCATCTGGAAAAATACCAGTATTAAATATAATATTAAAAATTTGTGTAATGTAGCCTACTAATATATGGTCTTATTGCCCCAAAACGGAAGTCACATCCTCAGGGTTACATACTGTCAGTTAGATAATAAGCACATGTGGTTGAGTGCAGGATGCATATAATTTGTAAACTACAGTTTAAATGATATGTTTTGGTATCATTTTAAAGGTATATATGTAAGCTATGAGAAAAAGGGCTGTTTTGTGCACTACTTTTTGTCTAGTGGTTCCCAGCTTCATAACTTTTGGCCCATGTATTCATGCGCAAATAGCAGCCTCCAAGCCCGTCAAAACCGGTGTGTTTCTTCTAAGGTAAATATTTTGAGTTAAAACACAAAGAATTGTTTGACATGCTATTTTTTCAAAAGGTTATGTCCTCATCTTTCCAACAATGTTTGGTGATATATTGGAAAGTAGCTTTGTCAGGGTGAAAAGTGAGATCAAATTTTGAATATTTCATATGTAACAAAGAAGGAATTTATTTGCGCATGCGTAACCATATCTCTGGCTTCGAGGAAGTATTCGTTTAAGAGTTTATCAGCCCAGGGTGATTTATTACGTTTCAGCAATAATATTGCCTTGGTGACTTTGTCTAACGTAATTGGTGTGTCTAATTCGGCAAAGACTGGATTAGAATCATTGAAATTGTGATTAATATTACAATCTTCCGAATTTTCATCCATATGTTGGCCATTTGTCGTAAACATTGATTTGAAATGGTTTTCAAAATCGTCGAGGCGTATATTTGGCGTAGGCATACTTTTGGTATTTTTAAAATAATTCCAAAAGTCTTTGGGTCTCTTTGATCTCAAATTTTCGAATTCTTGTGTCCTTTTAGCTTGTACGCCCGATGTTTTTAATGTTTTCGTTTAGTACATAGCTCTCGGCGATCAATATCTGTACCTGTCCTATTATATTGCCTTAGCGCATTTTTATATAACATTTTGGCTTCTTTGCAACTAAAATCAAACCATAGCTTAAGAGTCATTTATACCTGTAGAAACAAACTTATTTCTAGACGTAACACGCTTAGAGAACAGTGGATCGGTAACCTCTCTTAAAATGTTTGTAAATGTATTTACAAGGTCAGTGATATCATTGTTATTATCTGACTGATTTGTTAGTAACATATTTAGATCTGGCAATCTGTCAATAATGGTGTTTCTATAAATTTCCTTTTCGCTATCCTTCCATTTTACAAATTCATGATGGTACTCTTCATTTTTATCCACAAAGAAATTGTTGCAGAGTAATTCGAATGACAACGGTGCGTGGTCACTATATTCGTTAAAATCGCATACTTGAAAATTATTAATAATACGACTTAGTTAGTTTATTTATCCTCGGGACCGCGGTTAAAAACCATATGCCCGAGCAGACAATTTCTAAGATACATTCGGTGAGTACCGACCAGCTAGCTCAGTTCGTAGAGCGCTAGTAGTACCGACCAGCTCGCTCAGTTGGGAGAGCGCTAGTCATCCGCGATGCCGTGACATACACGTTGGCTGAAGGCTGGCGACGGCTGGCGATGATGTATTAATAATAGAAAAATATTTTTCTTTTAATAACAAAAAAAATTATCTATTACACTCGCCCCCATTCTATTATAACAAGTTAGTTTCCCAATACCAAAATCATTCCTAAACGGCCGTTTGCAACCCTAAGCGAGGTAGCTTTACAAAGTTCAATTACTATGTTGCCATGTGAATTGTGTCCCTTATCTAATGACTGACATGGCAGCGGATTACCGACCTCGTACTCAAAAGTATCGATATCGGGTACATATTTATCACAAGCAATATAATGAAACTTGCCAGATATATCCGTGCATTTAAGTCCCCAGCCACTAGTACAGTGCACAATGATTCGAAATTAAGGATGTCATTTTCTAAGGAAGTGAACAAATCTTGATCAATAAGATAAGATATAGGCGATCTTTCACCCCACATATATACAAGCTGCAAGATAAACATCAGAAGGTTGATTAAAGAAACCAAATAGTAGTATAATGCACAGTTTGTACAACAGAAATACCATTCGTTAAGTAATCTCTTACTGTCACTGAGTCCGTAACAGTTCCATATCAGCACCTTGAGCCCATCCGGCACTCCCTACGTGTCTCGCACCGGCTTCCAGTTCACATACAACGTGTCGTACACCACGTAGGCCTCGTTTCCGGCCGCCTTTTCTTGCCGAGCCTTCCTGAACAGGATTCGTCGTTTCGCTGTTATTTCCGGTGGGAACTGCTCTGCTACATAGAAGTTGGTTCCTGCGAGGTTTCTGCTGCATTTCCACACCAGCTCCCTGCCGGCAAAAAAATTAAACTTGCACACTATTCCCCTGGAGCTTCTCGTGCCGGAAGTCGCGACCCCAGTCGGATGTGACGCCTTGACGGGGCCACCAATTCGATGTGCTCTTTCAATGTTTATCCTGTCCACTATATTCTGGGCAAGCTTGAGTTTATCAACCATGAAGGATCTAAGCAGCACTTCCGTTTTGGATGGGGTTTCACCGGCCTCCTCTGGTATATTTCCAAATATATGATTGTTGCGCATAGACCGTGAACGCAAATAATTCAAATCGTCGGCCATTTTGTTTTTATCTTTTTCCAAGGACTCTATTTTGCGCCGTGCTTCCTCTAGGTCCATTTCTGCCGTGTCCAGTCTTTGTCAATTTTATCGTTGGTAACTTTAGACGTTGCATCTATGTGTAGCCATAACTTTTTCAGTTCATTTTCAAAATTATCAACTTTCTTATCAAGCGACCCAAATATCGCTCCCATTTCCATAAGTGTTATGTTCATTTTACCCAGCAGTGCACCTAGGTCCGCACTTGAAGGGCAGTTTCCCTGCCTGTTTTCGGCCATGTTCCTCAGCTCCGATGTACTACTTGTAGTAGATAACACGCATTTTTCTGAGTTGTTGTCAGCGTTCTCATTCAATAATATCTCGAACGGATTAGATGTTGACACGTTTGATTGTTGGTCGTACAAAACTGAGGTCGTCTCACGCAAAAGCTGACTTATTTCGACCGATTAATTGCCTGGGGGCGAGTTTCCCAGTCTGGATATTTTGCTTACAACAGTCACATCAGTATTAAAATTGTAATTGAGTACTACTGTATGCACGAGAAAAGACACAATTAATTACTTGAGCAGGTGTGAAAAAGGAGATTAAAAGTAGCCGATAAAGAAGCATTAATGCAATATGCTTTCAACGAACATTTTAACCATAGGATTTAAATATCTATGAAATATCTAAATTTATTAATTCTATAAATAACATAAAGTATAATGTACCCAAAAAATAAATAAATAAATAAATAATAAATAAATAAACAAACGAATGAACGAACGAACGAACGAACGAACGAACAAACAAACAAACAAACAAAGGCGCACGTACGGACGAAAACAAATGCCTCTGGGGCAGACTATGATAAACAATAGATGTGTGATGTGTCTAAATGAATATTTAATGATAAATTTGTGACAAATGCTTAAATTTGTAACTACATGAAATTTCGCTGATAACTGGTGCCGGTAAAAATATGTAATCGCTGGTAACTGGTGCCATTTTTTGTACACCCCTTCACTTCAGGACGTTATATCTCTAATATAAAACAATGCACAATTCTGAAAATTGGTGTGGTTACTGGTGGAACAATGCTCAAAAAGTCTGTCGATTTAGATTTTTGCAAAATAAGCTATTTGCGGCGATAAAACTATATAAGCTTAACAAAATACCTCGAAAACACATAATGTTCGATTTTAACTCGCCTTTTCTTGGAAAATATAACGTTCTGTAACTTTATATTTTCTGTGATGACCCTTTATTGCTTCTGACATCTTTATATAATATTATTTTTTTGAAAATCAAAGCAAAATCGTATAAAAACCAATATATACAAACCCACCGTCTCTCTTTCTTCGTCTTCGCTATAAAGTGGTGCTTTCGCTGATAAGGAGCCGGTACTATGAACGGTATGTTGTTTCGTTCAAATTGACATTTTGTTGTTGCTGAGCTAAAAATAGAGTATACTCACTACAATGGCGGAAAGCACCGCACAATGACACAATACCGACACGATTAGACATAAAAGCATGCGTGAAGGACATTGAAGTCGATAAGTTAATTTGAGTTGTAGACATATAATGACACGTCTTCTTGAGATAATAACATATTCTTTTGACAATTTCACGCGATCATAGCACACGATGAAACACTATTTTAACATAATAAAACGTCTTTTTGACATAATGACATATTAGTTTGACAAGTTCACTTGATCATAGCACATGATGAAGCACAATTTTAACATAATGACACGTGTTTTGACATAATAACATATTCCCTTGACAAGTTCACCTGATCATAGCACATGATGAAACACTATTTTAACATAATGACACATCTTTTTGACATAATAACATATTAGTTTGACAAGTTCACCTGATCATAGCACATGATGCAACACTATTTTAACATAATCACACTTCTTTTTGACATAATAAAATACTTCTTGACAAGTTTACCTGAGCATAGCACATGATGAAACACTACCTTAACATAATGACACGTCTTTTTGATACAATAACATATTCTTTTAACAAATTTACCTGATACAACATGATGAAACGATATTTTAACATAATGACATGTCTTTTTGACTAATAACTCATTACATTTACAAATTCTCCTGATCATAGCACATGATGATTTAATATTTTAACATAATAACACGTGTTTTATATATAAGACAATCCTGAACAAGACAACACGAATCATGACGGCACTGTCATGGCGTTCCATACAACGGCGTCATTTAGTAATTTGTTTTATTTCAAACATTTACGTTCTTGGACGGTCAGTCTGAAAACAGTCCCATAGACAGCTACAGTAAGTAGGAGCGTCGTCTGTTTTTATATTATTACAAATTAAAATATAATTATCGCCAATGTTAATTTGAGATAGTATGCTGATTTAAAGCGATTTGTTAAATATATTTTAAGAACAAAAAGTAAATACTTGTACCAACGAGATATGAAACAGAAAAGATAGAATAACATCAGAACATAAAGAACACACTTTTTTTTCAAAAATATTTGACATGATAAGTCGATAACTTGATCACGATTGTTTACCATTGAACCCACAATTGGTTTGTTGAAATTGTTTTAATATCGTAATATAACAGCCTGATGGATTATCTTATATTTATTTAAATGTTAAAATTTAATTGATACATGTGTATTCCAAGGGGCAGCCGCAGATTAATTCGTCGATGAGTTCGAGACAGGCGTTATTGTTCTGACATGGAGAACTCGCGCATTCATTTATGTCTACAAACACAAATGTTTCTATCGCATGTTTGAACGCCAGACTCTCTTTTTGTACTACACAGTATAGGAAAACGGCATTGTTGATACTGCCATTACATGTAACAGAATATACACATGTGCTAACAAACGGTGTTGTATTTACTAAAATTGTTGCTTTTATATTTTTTTTATAAACTGTGCATCATACAAGCATACACAAGCTTTGACCTGAACAAAAAACAAGTCAGCAGCATTTATTACAATAGTACTCTATTCAAAATATGTTTTAATGCTTTGATATGAGGTATGTACACTTAAGTGTGAAACCTTTTTCTGAAATAATGATCATGAACGTTTAAGTATTGTAACAATAAATAAGGAATATAACACGACTGTGGTTTTTCGGTGGCTTGTATCGCTCGAGTTGATTGTGTAATGCTGTATTCAACGAGTCCGCAGTGCGAGTGGTTTACAACTTATAAACAATGAGAGCGATACAACCCGCCGGAACACCGCAGTCATGTAGTATTCCATTTATTATATACCTTTTTGCGATCAAATCACCATCACAAATATGCTATGAAACAAACAAAATAATAGCAAAATAGTACTGTTAAAGAACGCGCATGAACACAGTAATGTCATGCACATCAATAACGTCATTCAATTCAAAATCAAAATGTTGTAACGGCTTCTCATTGTCTATAAATAGAATAGTGTGTTTCCCAGTGTCGCTCGGAGCGTTACGGAATTGTACGATACTCAACGAACGTAAAGGTAGTCCTGTTTTTCCAGCCGTTGAATACGGAAAATTATTTTACAGTGTGCAATACGGGAAATCTATCTGGCTTATTATATTTAATACCGAAAATACGCCAGTCACACTATCTATAGGTATAGAAGAATGTCGAATATAGTGCTTGATCTCTTCAGTTTTTTTTACAAATGTGTGTGACACATAAAAATGCACGTACGGGCAATACCATTTCCCACATGCGTCCTGTGAACCCGGGTGTACACGTGCCTGAGAAGCTTTCAGAGTATCCAAGTCGGACGCACGTGTTGTTGTGCAGGCACGGAGAACTGATTAAGATGTCAACGGTTGTAACAGAATTTTTTTTCGAATTCATTTCCCCAACAAATGTTATCGCATTTACCACACTAGGTCTGTTCTGACAAACAATAGTTTCATACCTACCTATACAGTCTATGTATGGCCGATAATAAACATACAACTACGCATTTATTATTTTATAATATTACTTGTTAACACAGCACGTTACGCAGCATCAATACTGAGATATCCAACGTTAACGATCTGGTACACAAGAAGGGATGTCTCTGATGGTGTTGGATCTTCAAATTTCGGCATGTCGCCGCAGTGTCTGTTCATATAAAATAAACTGTGATACACAACATTTAAATGATCAGTCTTCGAACACCACTGCTTATGATAGTATGCCTAGTAATGTGTCGATTACTTGCATATATTACATGATGATAAAGGTAGTATTTTCTATAAACAAAATAAAACTTATATGAATATATTTCAACGTAAACCATTATCGTTGATCGCACATCTAAATAAAAAACGCCAAGTGTCTCCGTATTACCTCTTATTTTAAAAAGGGAACGTAATATTAGCTTCACAGTGTGTAATTCAATTATACGGGTTAATTTCCATCGTAATATGCGTTTCACAATTTCAGCTATCAACCACTCTCTTTTATTGCGTAAAATAAGAGCTTTCGTCTTAACATTGTAGTCTAAACATTATGGAAAGTGTAACATTACCAATTTTGTGGTAAACACACATGCATATGTGACTGTATCAAATAAATTATAAGCTCGTATCGCATAGGCCGCCATCTCTGGTTTATTTAAACATAAATCCGTCCAGCATAAAACTATGTTTGTTTTTATAATGGTTATTAATTACTCACTGTAAACATCACATACACCTACACTGCTTTGGACCTCATAGACAATAAGCTTTCGGGCTTTCGTGGGTCATCCTACTGAACATCATCTCTTAAACTTAACCTTAAATTAAATCAAATTAAACTAATATTACAAAATTGCTTTTTCAAATGGTGAGTTCTTACAATTTAAGAAACAAAGTGGCCATTTAATTGCTTATGATAATTTTATCAAATACATGTTAATAATACAATCTTAAAGTTGAATACGTATGTATTGTAACGTGCGTTGTAACCGGAATACATATATCAAGCATAATGTGCTCATTCAAGAGAGTTAGAAAAGGGGGGGGGGTAAAAAAACAACAACAAAGTGCATATAAGGCATTTATGCATTATAAAAGATAAGCCGGTTCCTGTAATTTATAGTGAATAGGAAATGAACATATTGGATTAATTTAAATATTATATTTAACTATATTAATTTAAATATTATATTTAATTATGAAACTGTACAAAGAAAACAAGTATAACGATCTTAAAGACATTAACCATTCATATACTGAACTATACGGATTTTAATTCAAATAAATTTGATATTTTAAACTTTTTTCATTAAATTGTACTAAATTGTAAAATATAACATGGCAATTAAAAATATATAATAACACAGCAATTCTGGTATTCCGTTATTTGTACATCATAGAAAAATACCAGCACCAAGTTAAGCAGTTAAGCATATGCAAATACATTACCAGAGCATTATCATGCGATAGCCAAATTGGGAGAGAACGTACGGAAGCACCGACTAATCATATTCGTTATCCTACCCACGTGCCCATGGTATAGTATTTAAGAACTGCGCACGGCTTATCTAGCTGTGCGTGAACTGGTACTATTTTAGTAAGATTATTGTTATTCTTATGGTTGAAATACTTGTGAACGATTGTTGTCTGCTGTTACTTTTACTAAGTACAAATATTATATTTAAAGATGAAGATTATTTTACTGAAATAAAATAATGATCATAGCAGTGTTTAGAAATACAATTGTATGCTAATTACGTATTTATTTTCTCTATCGTATTTATTAGTGTAATACATTGAAATGTTTATATGAACTTTAAAGAATTAAGTATTATGCTAATATTGTATAAACGAGTTTCTAATAAAAATATTGTTATTATTACAAATATTAAATATCGACGTGACAATGATGATATATCTTAATAGGCAAATAAGTATATGTGCTATGTGCATGCATATATTGATATTTTAACTATTTTATGAGTGTGTGTATCTGATACTATTTCAGAGAATAAAATGGACTACCTCACACAGACTTAGTCGTTTGAAACCTCTCAAAATCCTGTTAATGATATAACAAATAATCCAATTCCCTGGTAAGCGGGTAAAAGACCTGCCAAACAATATGACGGCAAACCCCGCCTTACACAATTTCTCAAATTTATTTCTTATACGTCCTAGACCCCTTTTCGTACCAGGCTGGGGCAGGTGCCTGGTTGTATTTCACCTCGCATGCCCAGCAATGGTGCTTCCGAATCCGTGGTGCCTCAAGTTTCTCTTGCGTTTTGACTTCTGGTTCTGATTCCGTTTCTTGAACTGGTTCCACTTTTCTTTCGGGCATCACTTTCACCGTTTCCACCGGATCTTTCCTCTGATAGCAGAACCGCGTTTTGTTGAAAATACCATCGAAAAGCAAATACAACAATATCGCGGTGATAATTCCCAGAACAACCGACAGGATCTCGTATCCGGCATGTTTGGTGCGCGTGTATTTATAGCATTTCTCCTGTCGTCGGTCACCCAAAACACAGTTGCAGTCAGAGTAGTGCATGTAGTCGGAAGCCTTGAAACATGATGGTAAACTATACAATTATCATTTCAAGTTGTATTGCACTTCAAAAAGTACCAAAATTAATACATAACTACATGTATAAGACATTATCGTAAATTAATGTAAATGTTATCACTAGCTTAAAAGAGACCATCTTGTTAAAAGTGTGTTGACATTTCCTATATAATTACAACATTCACGTCTCTACGTTAAAATCACCAACCGCGTCGTCACAAATCGCTTAAATAATGTACATTTCTGCATTAGTTCCGCTTTCAAACAATGTTTGGTTCCAATAAATTACACACGATATTTCCTCGAATTGGTATATAATACATAATTAGAGAAACACATTGGACTGGTGAATTTATTAATACATTAATTGCTCATGTCAATTACGAACCATGTGTGTTAAATTGCCCAGCAAGAACGTGTCATCTTCAAAGCGGTACTCGCAGTTCTTTCCAAGCCAGTTGTCCGCGCACTGACACATGTGACCGGTAGTCACGTGGTAAGAACAGGGGTGCCCCCGTGTTGACATGGCTTGGTCTCACATGTGTCGAGTCCTGCAATATTGTCAATGAAACTTTTAAAACTGTAACGTGGATTTTGTGACTGTATATTACAGTGCATACGTTAATTATGATTCAAATGTGGGATCCGCTTAGAAAAAGTACCACCGAGTATATTGTTCAAACAATTAATTACGTTTATCAGTTTCACATATGCACCACAACGTAGCAAAACCGTTTTGGTGTGTTACCCATGGAAAAAGTTATTCGGCAGTAAGTTGCAAAGATTGGGTGGGTCACCCATGAGTACAAAGTATGACTGACATTAAAGGGTATGTTAATATATTGCTGATTATTAGTACACATTATGACCAAAAGACACGGCTCCCGTAACACTCTAACAACTAGGTGAATGATGTAATGTAAAGTGTATTTATTATTTTTAAATGTACTGCCCATTGTACAATACATTTAGAATTATTTGTTACCTTAAACTGTTAATGCAAATTAAAGCGGTGTTGTACTGCCCTAAATCAGACAATCTTATCTTGCTGTTAGACTGCGGCGATAGCCTGAGTCTTTAGTACCGTAAATCGAAAGCAAGTATCGCTTTTGACACGGCAATTGCACAGTGACCTCCCCTGCTTCACTGCTTTCAATATCGTGGAACAGCGGAGATCACTGATTACACGGCGAATCAGAACCGCGAAACAATTCCTTGCCATCAGGGGACTGGTCTATCAATAAACTAATTCAGAGATGAGAAGAAATAGATCCGATTAAAACAATGACGAACAATCAACATAGTCTTTTCTTCCAAATTTACCAGTACATAAACTATTCTGCCAATTCGGTATGTTTCTGTGTGTGTTGTTTACGGGTAAATTGCGTTATTACGTTACATTGCGTCAGTTCCAGTCCGCGACTCGAGGGTCACGCGCGGGCGTCGTGTATTATGCATTGTGGTAAGCTTTCGAACTTTTATCCAAAAAGTGGACTCCATTGTATCAATGTCGGCTAGAAATAGCACTTTTGAAATATGCAGATAGGTTCTGAAATGAAATTTAAGCCAAGTACCTGTACAGACAATGGCGCATTTCGCTCGGTCTTTTAAGCTTATCACATACACGTTTCTTTATATTAACACTATATTTTAACGTTTATAAATGAAATCGAAGATCAATTTTATTCACATTCTGTTTTTGTTTGTTTTATGCATTGTCTTATTTTAAATAAAATGTTAAATAAGACATAAAATGTTAACAACTTATCGCCTATAAATTACATCAATTTCAAACATTGTTAATGAAGAACCAGTTTTATAAAAAAGGGGCTAATAACTTGTCGCGACCTTAAACTTAATTATGGCAAGCCGCAGTCTTTCAGCGTTCGACGCTTTGAGTAATATCTGCATTTTGCATTTTTATTCGTCAAGGTATGCGTTTAAACACAGGAGTTGTGTGTTGGCTTTGTATGGACTTTTATCCATGCGTTTGTCTCATGCAGAGAAACAAAGGCTTACCTGTTTGGCACACTTCGTCAGTAAACCCAGGTCTGCACGTGCATTCCGCCCAGCCCACGTGATCTGTGCACGAGCCACCGTTCTGGCATGGACGTAATGTACATTCGTCTATATCTAAAAATACAAGACATACAAAAAAAAAGACAATGTCATCAAACTGGCGCTGATGCTATTAAACTAAAATGTTTCAGCTGAAAAGTAAGGCGTTTAAACAAGTATTGTCCAAACTGATTTACTTTTGCTTAAGTTATCAGATTTGTTTGTTCTGTGGTATATTCATTCTTCCAAATGCAATTAGCAATTAATGTTTAGCTGCCGCTGTTGTTTCTGTTGTTGCTGCTGTAATTCGTTGTAAGCTTACACGTTGAACATGCGGGCTTGATCATAAGGAGTAGGTTTGTTATAGTTAATTATTGGTAAAGATATCCCTACACACGAAAAGATCGCATTGGAAAATACCCTTAAAATCTAAATGCAATTGATCATGCGATATGCAGCGTTTATATCCAGCATACCTATCTGACAGTTAACGCCTGTGAAACCCGCGTGACATCCACAAAAGTATTCGTTTATCAGATCAAAGCACGTGGCGTTGTTCTGGCATGGAGCGCTGGCACATTCGTCAATATCTACAGCATAGCCATTTGTTTAAAAATATGCAGTATATGTGTATTTCAAAGTTTATGAGGTCCTTCCGAGCCGAACCTGCATTATGTGAGTACCCGGGAGGTATTCCAGCCTCGCTGTCTAACTTTTAGAGACACATCGAAAGTGTGGACGAATTTTGAATCACATCTACAATAGCCAGCTTTTGATTTGTTTACTGAAATATTCTTAATTTTGGTTTGGTCTCATGCTGTGGGGGGGGGGGGGGGGCCGGATTATCCGGAAGAAACCCCACCTGTACGGTATGGTGACCACCAACCAAACTCATATGCGCCGAGTGGCGAGCGAACCCGGGCCGCCTAGACGAAACGCGAGTGTACGTGTACCAACTACTGCGCTAACCGGAGTGCCCAGTATATGGTAAATTGAAGCGCTTGTAAGGTGAGATTAAGGTAGATGTTTAAATACGTTTGCCAGGCAAAATAGCGATTTATCCATCCTGCGATGAAGTCATAATGCCTAAAATGAGGATGATCTGTATCAAGAGACACTTGTTTTCTGATAGATTGTTATACTTCACCGGTTTTAGATAATGCCGTTTGTTTACAAACCTGCATTATACTACTTTTGTTTCAAGAAATAAAAAAGATGGAAATTGTTTTTATTTAATATGTATTAAAATAAGTATAATTACAATATTAATGTAAAATCCACTAGAGTGTGATTAAGAAACAAGCCGGATCATACCTATTTCACATATACTTCCTTTGTACCCAGCTGCACATGCGCATTTAAAGATTTCTGTATATCCATGTCTGATGCAAGTGCCGTTGTGTTTGCAGGGAGAACTGATACAAGGGTCAACGGCTAAAACACACAAACTCGTCTTTAAATCAAATTCACGCACACATTTACATATTAAAAATAACAATATTCATTATCATTTATTCAATATGTAAGGGGGATAGAATGCGCATTATTCAAGGTTCTAAATAAGTGTTACAAAGACTACACTTTGTCTTGATAATGTTTATTAGTTGTACGAGTACTTACTTGCAATTGTCAAAGTCACACAATGCTGATGGCTCATTCTAAAATTATATACACACACCGTATGACAAGTGTATACCTTTCGTTTAAAAAGGCGAATCTAGCACCTTTATTTCAAATTATCATTCTTAAAGAACGGGTGTCTTACTGCGTAAGATTTGTGATCTCAAGTTATATGCTGCATTAAAAAAATAAAATTGTGTTGTGATGACTTAAACGCGAGTACAAACAACTCAAGAACACTGTACGATACTTTGTTTGATCTAAATAGTGTAAGTTTTACAAATACGTATGTTTGAATTATACATTATAACATGTTTAAAGTCACTAAAATTTAGTTCAACAAACACTTACAAATATTCATCCGTTGCTTCAACGTATATCTTTTTCTGCCCCGTGTCGGCCCCTGATGGGACCCACGAGAGATCAACAGCAAACACCCCTGTGCGAAACCTATCGTCGTTTCTCAGAGCTGACTGCTTCACATTTGGGGGCGGGTCTACCAGCGTAAACGAAGTTATCCTTAAAACAAACATTCACTTTGATACGTGTTTTGAAACGTTGATACAATTTGCGATAGATGTGATTGACCAATTAATATACGAACCACTCAATACTGATCACTGCAGAGTCCATACATATGACGTTAAATACCGAGTAAATTAGCTGTGCTGCCCTGTGAAGATTTATACTGACAGAGACAACCCATACATACATATATTATACTTAATATCGGCTGATCTGCCCTTTTGGCTTTCAAAGGACGATAGTTAGTATGTGAATGAGAGTAGTTATTGTTTTGCCAGGCTTAGCATTTGTTATATAAAACATACTGGCGTTTTTGTTTGTACAAACCTTGCTGCCCGTGACGTCGCATAGAAACTAAGATAGACATTCCCTCCGACCTGATACACAAAGAGGTTTGTCTCTGACGGAGTTGGTTCAACGAACTCGGGTTTGTCTTCACACTTTCTCGAAGGCATATCGGGCGTCACAAGAATGAACTGTTGTTGACATAATATAATTAATCCATCATCATCCGTTACACATATATGGATGATATAGAGATACAGTAATGTCATGTGAACGAGAACCAATTGTGAAGTAACTTATGTCGTTGCACATTGTGGAATCAACATTAATTAAATTACAACATTCGTTGCATCCTTTATAAGCATTTTGTTGTATGAGCAGGAATGTAAAAACTAGTTTCACAATCCTGTTTATTTTGGATTGGGTTCATTGATTTTTCGACATTTTGCCCCTGTTTGTAAAGACGTAATTAATGGTTAAACAACGGAAGTTTCCTAAGAAGCTGCAGGTACATACATAACAAAACAGACGCAATTACATTTACGAACCTGCAGAGGAACAGATGAAATCAAAGTGCCAGCAGCGTATGGCACTCCCCCGATTGTTATGGACGCCGTCGGTCTGTCTTCGATAGTAATTGCTACTGCATAGGTACCATTTATCTTCAAATTGGCGTTAATTGTAAGAGAACATGTCTCCTGAAATTCAGTTCGGAGAATAGAACAAAATGTGTTCCTGGCAAATAACAAGAAATGCATTACCCCTAAAGTACAGTTTTAAACGACACGTATGGTCCATTTGGTAAGTCAACCATTCTATCATAGTATTTTTAACTGAGATTTATGCGTATTCCACTTAGATGCATGTGCATTCCATTAAAACAGTGTAGATATATTATAATCAATATTACGCAATTCATAAATATAGGGATAATACACATTCGTTCGGTCGTTATCGTCCGCAAAGGTCCGAAAACAGGTTTATAGCCCGTATGCGTAGATAGAGGTATTTTAAAACATTTTCTTCCGACGTTTACGACCGAAAAAATGTTCATTTCTATCATAGCATAAAAAACATACATTCAGAGTAATAAATAGGTAAACAAACTATAAATTCGTATTTTTATAGTATCAAGTAACATACAATCGATCTCCTATTTGTATTTTTTAAATATTACATTACCAGAGCTGGAATCGAAGTAGTTAGTCGCAATTTCGGTATTTTCCTCGATTTGAATGTTAGAATTAGATTTTACACGGATTTAAAAGTGCATCACGCATATCGTACATATTATACTTATCATGATAGCGTGAGCTATAGATATCGACCAAAAGTACGAACTTGCAAGAGTTTAATAAGGGACTATTAACTATTAACAAGGAAGACCGGTTGTCGCATTAGTAAAAGCCGGTCGATTTTGACGAGTTAATTTACTGAAAAAAACACACAATTTTGACTATTTTTCGTTACATCACCCCTATTTATAACCGACTGAAAATGAACTTTTCATGATATAATGAAGCTTAAAAAGGAGTCACACGTTGGATATTTGCTACATTTTAAACATGTATATATACCAAGGAGAATAAAAACAATGCAGTCTAGCATTATTTAACGCTTTCAAGTTTTTAAACATATTCGTTATACTCATAGGTAGTTAGTTTATATTTGTAAATCAAATTTGCAGAAATTACGAAGCATTCACAACGTAAAGAAAATTAATAAAAAACAACAACATTTGTTTTGTTTCTTTTGTTTGTTTTGTTAAAATGTAAGAAGCTAATTTGTGTTACACCGTTAAAATACACTATAGAGACTACAGTATCAAAGTATCACTTGTTCTCTATTTGCCATAAATAAAACATACATCTATTTTTTAAGCGTGAACGCTATATTTTCTTATTGTATAATTATTAAAGAAACATTGTGTTTTGTATAAGATTATTTAATTAAAAATTTAAGTTTAAAGTGGAATCGGATTATATTTCATGGCTAGCGCATATCACACCTCGTTTATTGTTGCAATCGGTGCATGCCCTTTGTCATGACATATATCAGCACACTCGCCTCCAACAGACCACCTGCACGTCACGTTGTCGTTGTCCGCATCAATTGTCGGTAGTACAATTTCACCAGTACAACCATATTTGATGCTGAAAGGATGATCTGATCCCGAATATGCCCTTACACAATATGAACAAAACTCAAATAGGATGACTACAGAAACCTAATCGAAATGCTAATTTCACATTAACATTCGAATATGGAGCAGATGCAATTGCTAAAAATATACAGGTTTTGAATATGAAATAAAAACTAAAATGAAAACACTATTTTATTAAAAATAGAAAGGAAATACAGTAACTGTACTTACTAGTACACCGGTTTTGATGGCACGACAGGACCGTTATTTGATGTACCTGTGTCGGAGCGCTTATGTAGATCTACTACCGTACTTAAACGCCAGCCACCTGTGATCTCCGGAATCCATTCTCCACTAGCATACCTTTGACACAAGGTTATTGCACCTAATTAATAATTAACAGACCATTCTACCAAGCTTATTATGTCCATCATTTACAGTGTACCTGTAATTAATTGTGTTCTCTATGCCTAAAATATTTTATTTAAAAAAACAAAATAATGGAAGATAGGTCGACGAGAGCAATAATAAAACCATTCGATTATAGAGAATTAATACTGATGTGTTGGTATCTTGATGGTAGTGTTAATAGTAACACTTGATAAATTATATTGACATACAAGATCGAGAAACTTCACACAAAAAGTCTACTTCATTCCAAAAATGTGACAGAGTTATGGTTCTTTTCATACACGCTTAACTCATCATGCTGAATAAGTATACATAGTTTAAATGTTGTAGGTCAAATAGCTTTTAAGAAAAATGGATTTTAAAACAAAACTTCAAAAACTCTTAGAGAAAAATAATTCAATCAAAATGTCAGGGTTATGGTTCTTGTCGTTCACATTCACATCATCATCCGAATAATTATACCAAGTTGAAGGTTTTAGGTTAAATATTTTTCAATTAAAGTGGTCATTAACAAAACAACTAACATACCAAAAACGTCTAAATCGAAAAAGGGCCATACTACAATCAAAATCCAAAAAGTTATGGTTCTTGTCATACAAGCTAGTGTTTGGATTCGTTTCGCAAAGTACGTTTTATAAACTACATCGTTATTATAATAACATGTCTTACTCGACAACGAAGGGCCCCGATCATGGGAACGAATATGTAAATACACTTTCTGTACGGGCCCAGTTCTGCGGCTCATTATACCCGGTACACACGCTTCTCGTTTGCTGTGCATTTACAGTCACGTTACTGTTGCAACCAGATGTGCAGATCCAAGTTTCTTCTGTTTTTCTAACATATGCATTTACAGTTGTTGCAGAACAGTAACTATTGGTTTTGGCATACAATGCCGCCCATCCTAGTTTTCCACTAAATTCCAACTGTTAGAAATGTAGACACAATTTACAGGTTTTTAACAAATTAGATCATCTTTAATATATTGCTGACTCGTTTGAAATAGATTCAGCTACTTGATTAATACTAAAATTTTGTTAAAACTAAATACATAAATATGCTGTGAATGATATATGTTAGGATTAAAAAAAACAACACATATAACGGATTAAATACCTCAAAACCATGACCTGTTGGTTTCCAAGAAATTGTACCTCCACGAAAATGGTCACCATGAGTTATCGACAGAGTGCTGAGAATTAGCAAAGCTAAAGTGAGAAAAACAATCCAAATGTTCATACTAAACCAAATTTGTGACTGACCTGTGCTTTAGAACAAAAGTGTTTAACTAAAAACGATTTGCACATATGTGTGTCTAGCAATATCAAATGAATCATCTTAGTGATTAATGCTTTATTACTAAACAATATGTATCGAACAAAGTGCATGTACAACAGTTGTCGAGTATCAGAGCTATATATGCATAACGTACAATAATATATCAATCTGATATATAATATACAGTTACCAATCAACGTCGGATGCATTTTTCTATCCAGCAATAACACAACTAAGGAAGTACAGGTCCAACGTATTTATACCAAATGACGTGCTGGCAACATACCATAACTATTATTTAAAAAGTCCCATCAACATTCAAAAGGTCGGACAAACAAAATGAAATGACGTTAAGATATGTTCAAATCCATATACACCTACAATACTTGATTAAAAAGCTTACCTTTTTTGTTCTCAATCGGGCTATTATATTAATTAAACAACCATATATCAAACACAAGCATTTGAAAGTGTGTTTAAATTAAGGCCTTAAAATAGCATGCGATAACTGGATTCAAAGCATTTCTTTCATCTCCAAAACTGATAGGTTGTTTCTTCTCATGGACCCTATTCAGACAGCTAATCAATGATAAATGGATTAAACCAGGAAGAAAACACAGTAAAGTATTATATTCGATCTATAAGCTTCCAAATAGAGCAACTTCCGTGTGGCCATTGAAGATTATTTTGGCAACTCCTACAGTACGATAGTAGTTAATTATTTAAACTATTTAGATTTTCCACGTACCCATATGGACGTGTATTCAAGATTGTTTTAATAAGACACCTGATGCGTACATTTGACTATTGTTATTCATTACAACTGACTGACACGAAATTTTCACAAAATGTTCCTAAAGCGTCGACCGTTAATTGTTCTACGGTACAAAACAGAATTTTTGTAATAAAAAGAATCCACCCTAATGGAAAAGTACAACGTACAGTTACCCCTCACAGGTTTTGTGATGTTACATTTAACATATATATTTGCATATTTAATTCAATAAAACCTATTCACATGGTACTGTTGGTGTAACATAATTCCATATTGAATCGTGTTTAGTTGTATACGAATTTACGTGTGTCATCCACAGTTTGCATCAAAGTGAAATTGTACATATGTTCCAAAAGTAATGACTTGTTAGATCGTATAAAATTTATTACATGTTTATGATGCATACATTTCGTCAATGGTGGTAATTAATATTATATTACTTAAAATGCTTCTGATTTGTAATTTTACATTATATCTATCAATACACATTAATGTGGGTAATTCTAAACAAACAATACAATACAATGCATAAAGGCCTCCAGCCCAGAACAAACAGTTTCAGTACATAAATGTATGTAATATATAACATGTTCGTATACTGACAACACAGTAATGTTTTAAATCATATTTACACAATATGTCTGCTCAAGTACTGTCACGAAACCGCGTTTTGCGTGTAAATGTCAGTACAATAGTGTTGTCCGTTGAGTATTTCCGTCGATACAATATTGTCTTAGCAAGATTGCCATATACAAACCCTTATATTAAGACCAGGGATTGTTTGTCTTTACTAACGTCAGACATCATGGAATACAGTGCGAGGCTTCAAATTCTGTTAAACCAGCTACAATTTAAACGTTCAACCTGAATGGTTCATACAACCAGCTACAATTTAAACGTTCAACCTGAATGGTTCATACAACCAGCTACAATTTAAACGTTCAACCTGAATGGTTCATACAACCAGCTACAATTTAAACGTTCAACCTGAATGGTTCATACAACCAGCTACAATTTAAACGTTCAAAGTGAATGGTTCATACAACCAGCTACAATTTAAACGTTCAACCTGAATGGTTCATACAACCAGCTACAATTTAAACGTTCAACCTGAATGGTTCATACAACCAGCTACAATTTAAACGTTCAACCTGAATGGTTCATACAACCAGCTACAATTTAAACGTTCAACCTGAATGGTTCATACAACCAGCTACAATTTAAACGTTCAACCTGAATGGTTCATACAACCAGCTACAATTTAAACGTTCAACCTGAATGGTTCATACAATGGACAAATTGCAAGCAAGTACAATTCATCTTCTATGGTACAAACATTAGTTACGCAAAATACACAAAATTTAAAAGCTCAATCATTATTTCAATCCTCCCTTTTCATCATCAGCGTATGTCCAGAACATCCGAAATTTTACAGCGTTCCTTTTAACGAGAATTGCAAATCTAAAAATAAGTATCGTTTAATATCCTGCATGGTCTTGTATTCCTTATAAAGCATCGCGTTTTTGATTTTCGATTAAGGTTTGCGGATCACAATCTTTCAGCCTGTTCTTGGACTGGGTATATACAAGATATTCACTAGTGTTTCCAACACCATTGGCTATCCAGGCAGAGCCAAATCAATAACTAAACTGCATCCGTTTTAGGTTTGAGGTCCAATTTGATATTTCAGTGTCGTCATGTTTTTTTTAGCACAGTATATAACTGTATTGGATTAGGATTTTCATCCATCTGAGTGAGTCGAATCCAATATTTAACGCACATCGTCAATTAGTTTACTGAAATTGACAGTCGACCGCATTTGTTTAAAGCAAAGAATTTGCGATCTTTTTGTTTAACCCGCATATATGTTTGCAAAAGTCAATACGCACTTTCTCTGTATAAGCTGAGAGCTCATAACCCCATATTGCTGCTGAAAATAACACTAGCTAGGGACTACCATTGAAACAACACGTTAAAGGGCTTGTTAAAAATTGAAAAAACCAAAGTACTCAAATTAACTATATTATAAACTGCCATTTGAACCTGTCTATCTAAAATATCCATGCTCCATAACAATTATGTCATAAAAAATGCCACGAAATACTTGTAGTAAGAAACTGTTATATTTCCGTTCCTTTAAATGACCAACGTTCGTGAGCTGTTTCTTACATCAGATATTCCAAGCATTGTGCCATAAAATAAGACGGTAATAGTTGTCATGACACTTGAAATATGTATATACGATACGTAGACTAAAACTAGATTGATACAAGTACGCACAAAGTTACAATCACAAGCATTCATTAATACTAGGCCTGACTGGGATCTTGGGTATCACTGATCGTCTTGTGGATACCAGTAGCTAAGGAACCTTCGCGTTCAGTATGTTCAAAATACGAACTGTGGTAGAATGTGTGAGTAGGAATGAGTTAGCTCTGAAATACACATTGATTGAAAATAACTGCAACACATTCAAATAATAAAAGCGGATTCGGCAAAACTCAACGAAGCAATACACGATCTGGAAGTAAAAAAGGACTATATTAATTATAATGTTGAAGCCTTCATCGACTCTGCGATACGGAATAAAAATTTTCTCTGACACTGACTCGGAAATAAAACCAACTGCTATGCTCATTGCTGGAAATACGTACAAGGACTTAGCATTTATGGCTTTTGACTTAGAGTTTATCGAGATTCCAACAAAAGGAGTTAGATTGTTCATGTTCGTGTGAACTTCGACACGACACATTAATAATTGTACCCATGCGTATTAAGGGAGAAATTAAAACTAAAATAATACTTCGCTGCGAACTATTATCTACATCTATACACAGCGCCTAGACGAGTCAGATCGATTGATGCGTATTCGTTATTTTCTCATTCAAAACCAATTCTAGCCGTTGCTGTAGGATCAACGAGCATGTATTGACAAAAATAAATTGTACCATTTTTCGATAAGAGAAATAGTTTTAATCGATGTTGACGTTCAGTTCTGTTATATAAAACGGGTTTATTGTGGGTAACGAAAGAGACATCAAATAAATCTATAATAAAAATCATACAATCCCTCTTTAAAACGATCATGACATCAGGTTTTAAATAGCTGAAATGTACATAAAAAGTGGACCAATTTACGTTTTGTATATATTATATATTTTATCCTATTACTACAGCCGAATCGATCGAATAACAACCCATCGTATAAACTTTAGCTTCATCATATCGCTAATTTTAGCACACGTTTATTCGATCGTTATTTTAAGAACGCATTGTATTTCAATTTCAAAATTACTTTGGTTTCATTCCAACTGATGACGTTTGTAGTAAAAAAAAAAACAACCTGGGAAACCAAAGTATTTTTTTTTTCATTTTGACCTATATTTACGCCGTTTGCCTGATTTCTGAGCAAAGCATAATTGGATAAGTGGAATATTATGTGAGTGTTGGATAAAGATGAAGTTTATAATTTTGATTAATTCTGGGCTAAGTGTGAGGTTCAGCATGCCTTTAAACAGGGTTAAACCCCCTATGCTTGCATTGACCGTTAGAAGGCGGTGACCCCATTTTTAATCATGTCTTATCTTCTGTGTTCTGTTGTGCGTATTGTTCTGTATTGTATAGGCCATCGGTCACTTTCCTCAAATAAATTACAAGCGGATGCTAATAAGGGTTTCTCTCTCTGTAATTTCAGTATTCTTATATTTAATGATTTGCTGGAATAGCAAGACGACCGAGAACTAAAACATGTACATTAAATCAAACAATATACACACTTGTGTTTGTTTGTAGAACAAAACGTCGTATCCCCGTTTGCTCCACATTCGACATGCTGAACTTATAAAGTGAAGGTTCGCACAAATATGAACCAAGCCGTTGTATTCAAGACAGTCCTGGTAAACCGTTCGTTCGTTCGTTTATTGGCAAAAACGCCAAAAGCATCGCAATTTACATAAACATTGTGGCCAAGACACACAAGGATACATATATAAATACAATGTTATGCAATACAATACAACAGAGTATATTAAAATATAGTTAATACATTCAGACAGAGAGCAATTCATTGCGTAAAAGCATTTCATTATAACAGTACTTAGTAATATATCTAATTTTTCGTTTCGACTTAGATGACATGAAATAAATAAACATATTTATAGAAGGCCAGGAAGTATTACCTATATATATTTTTCTTATGTTTGTAAAAACATTACAGCATACTAAACATGGTATTCGGATTCAACAAAGTTTGTTGAACACAATCTACACACTCTAGTATTCCTTCCTGTATTTGTATACCTGCCAGTTTCAATTTGTAAGTTATGTGAGCTCAGACGTAATCGTGTTAGAGATATTCTTGATTTATCATGCAATACATAATCTAAATAGTGTTCGTATTCAAATTCACTTTTAAATTTGCAATAATATAATAATTTAAGCATATTAGAAGTGGATTCTAACCATGTGTGTTGAAATTGGTCACGAATCCGTTGTCTAAGAATAGCAAAAGTATTGATGTTAACATTAAGATTATCAAATACGTCACCAAGTCCAAGAATTTCATGATAAGATTTACATGCTTTAAACCAGCAAAAAGTATTTAAGTTTCGTTTGGCAGCATACTTTCTTTCTTTATCTTTCTTTATTAGGCATAAAACAGCACATTGCAAATTTATAGCCTATACAACAAATATAGTTTCGAGAAAAAAAAGAAGAAGACATGGTTAATGTTTTGGGAAGTACAAGAAGTGTAAATGGCAAATGCAGTATTAATAATAATACAAGAATTTCTATCGTTTAACATTTGACATTAAATATTGAACAATATTAATATCCATACAATAATTCAGGTCAGATAATATTTAACATTAAATATTGAAATGTATTAATGTCAGTAAACATTTATTGAAATGTATTAGACTAGCTAATGTATACAAAGCATACCCAAGTGTCAATAACATTAAATACTGAAATATATTAATATCAGTAAACATTTGTTCAAATGTATTATACTAGCTAATGTATATAAAACATACACAAGTGGGTATATTTGTGTTACCATATATGAAAATGGAGATATATAACATTCAAAAATTGCTTAGTACATTGCAAAGTTAACATAAATTAACATAAAATATTAGAAAATTTATTAATTGGACTGAAAATTCAATTAATACTTGATGTTATCTATAGTATTAACATAACGTATAGATATGGTTTATATTTTAGTGTAACTAAATATTTTACGAAATTTACAGAAAGTGAGTGTATTAGTGTACTGTCGATCTTATTTTAAGCGCGGTGTATATATATTTTGATAAATTATTTAACACTTTCGGGGATTTTGCTGTCATTAGGCTTTCAAATTTGTTCAATGTTGGCCAGTGGCAATAATACGGTTTCAGGTATTGTTTTCTTATGTCTTTATATTTGGGGTATACTAATAAGAAGTGGTATTCGTTTTCTAAAACATTCATGTTACAGTAAATACATTTTCTATTTTCTTTTGGAATATTTTCATGACGACCTTTTTCTATAGCTAAACTATGTGCTGAAATTCTAAATTGTGTAAGTAATGCTCTTGATTTATTATTGTTAATGCATTTCAAATATTTTTCTGAATCAAAGTCGTGTTTAAAAAGTCGATACGATTCTAACCTATTTGAGTTGTTTATATTCGAGTACCAGGTCTGTCTGTATATATCTAGGATGCGGTCCGATATGATTTTCAAGTCGTATTCGTTCGGTGTATGTAAATGATGTTCTATCCATATTCTAGATAATCCGATGCGGTCTAACAGTACTTTGATTTGGTAAGCCCAGTTCTTACCATCATATGTGTTATTATTATCTATATCGTTTTTAAGCATATTATATATATTTTTAGTAAGTAGGGTATTACTTGGATTCAATATTTTTATCCAGTATTTAATAACTATAATCTGACGTCTTATAAACATTGGGTATCGACCTAGTTCACCGTAAAGGCCATCTAGGTTTGTGGATTTTCTGACTGACAGGACCTTTCTTAGAAATTTACAATGGATGCGTTCTATATCTGTACCCTGATGGAAGCCCCATACTTCGGCAGAGTAGTTTAATTTCGACCCGACTAGGCAGTCAAAGAGGTTACATTTTTCATTTATATTTAACTCAAGTTGATTAAAAACTGTGAACAAGTTATGTAGTGCAAATTGTGAATGTTGTGCAATGTATTTTTGTGTACGATTCCAGTCACCGTTTTTGTATAGGCTAACACCTAGGTATTTAAATGAATCTACAATATCTAAAACTGCACCGTTAAATGAAAAATTACATTTCGTGTGTCTACCCTTTTCAAAAATCATTATCTTGGTCTTTTTAGTATTGACATTAAGTTTCCATACGTTGCAGTAAGTTGCTAGGTCATTTAATAATGATTGGAGCGCAGTTTGCGAATGCGCGAATAAAGCGGCGTCGTTTGGCAGCATACGTACTATACATAATATAGTATTGATTATTCATTAATTTTATATAATATTTCAGAGATCTTTCCTTACACAATACCGATAACGGATATCTGCCAGTTTCTCTCATATAGCCATATTGGGAGTTGATTGTTTTACACCGAGAATAATTTTAAGAAATTTATAATTTAAAGCATCAATTTCTTAAAAGTTAGATATTCCCCATATTTCTGAACCGTATGAAAGAATAGGTAAAATCATACAATCGAATAAGTGTAATTTAGTCTTAATATACATTTTGACATTATTAAATAAATAGGCAAAGAAGACTGTGGTATCCTTTAACGGCTTGATCAGACAGAGCTTTCACGGCATATCGCATGCTTCCAGTGTAATAAAACTTAATACCCAAGTAGCAAAAGCTGTCTACAATGTTTATAGGTTGCTCATTTATAAGCCACTGGTAAGTATGGCGACTCCTACGTTTTTCAAATATACAAATCTTACTTTTGTAAACATTAATTTTAAAACCACGTGATGTCGAGTATTGCGATATGCTGTTAAGTTGTGCCTGTAGACTTATCGGATTAGTTGTAAAAAGCGCTATGTCATCAGCAATTAACAGAAGATAAAATGATAACTGTTCAATATCTCGGTCCGATAAACTTATAACATCAATATGATCAGTAATATCGTTAATAAAAAGTATAAATAAAATAGGAGAGGGCGTTGTTATTATCCTAAACATAGGTTTTACCCTAAATTCATGGCGTCCGTAGCTGAAGAGTACATGTCCACTGTGGAGTACTGTCCTTATACTAAACATGGGTTGACGTATAAATTGTCCATGAAGACAGAGCGATACGAAGATGGAAACACATAATAAACAAGAGAGCAACAAGGCCCTAGGTCGCTCACCTGAGGGGCTAAGAAACTAAACTGTTTTTCCCAAGTTTCATGAAATTTCGGCTACAAATGTGGCCTCTAGAGTGTTCACAAGTTTTTTTCAATATGGCCTGGTGACCTAGTTTTTGATCCCAATGTGACCTGGTTTCGAATTTGTTCCATATATCATTGTGACAAATGTTCTAAGCAGGTTTCGTGATGATTGGCCTTTAAAAGATGGTCTCTAGAGTTTTCACGAGCTTTTTCTTCTATTAGCTTTGTGACCTAGTTTTTACCCCATATAACCCAGTTTCGAACTCGTCCGAGATAACATTGAAACAAATATTCTGAACAAGTTTTAAGACGACTGGGCACAAACTGTGACTTCTAGAGTGTTCACAAGCTATTTCTTCAATTTGCCCTCGTGACCTTGTGTTTGATCCCACGTAACCCAGTTTTGAACTTATTCGACGTATCATTGGGTCTAATTAACTTTCATGATAATTGGCTATAAATGTGGTATCTAGTGTGTTTGCAAGCCTTTTCTTCAATTTGAACTAGTGACCTAGTTTTTGACCCCACATTACCTAGTTTCGAACTCATTGATGATGTCCTTGGGACAAATATTCTGATCAAGTTTCATGATGATTAGGTTACAAATGTGGCCTTTAGGGTGTTCACAAGCTTTTTCTTTAAATCGGTCTGGTCACCTAGATTTTGACTCCACGTGACCTAGTTTCGAACTGTAACGGGATATTCTTAAATTAAATATTCTGAGTGATTTTCAAGAAGATTTGATAAAAAATATGACTTCTAGAGTGTTCACAAGCTTTTTATTCAATTTGACCTAGTGTTCTAGCTTTTGATCCCACATGGCCCAGTTTTGTACTTGTCTGAGATATTCTTAAAACAAATGTTCTGGGCGACTTCTACAGTGTTCACAAGCTTTTCTATAGCCATATAAGGAAAATTGCCCCCCCCCCCCCACCTGGCGGCCATGTTTGTCAACGGAGCCGAACCATTTTCGAACTCGGCATAGATATCATAAGAACAACTGTTCTGAGCACGTTTCGTGTTGATTGGGCAAATAATGTGACTTGTATAGTGTTCACAAACTTTTTCTGCAATTAGACCTAGTGACCTAGTTTTTGACCCCACATGACCCAGTTTCAAAAATGTCCGAGATATCATTGGGGACAAATGTTCTGAGCAAGTTTCATGACGATTGGGCAATAAATGTGGCCTCTAGAGTGTTCATTAGGAAAATGTTGACGATGCACGATGGACGACGTCTAGGGGACTGTGTAGGGGACAGTGTTTTAGACCGTCCAGACAGAATACCTCTAATGTTTTGGAAACAAAAAATAACTTCTTTAGAACGCAGCTGCTTCTTCAGCGATATAATATGATGTTAAAATTAACGTCGCGTATTTTCTTCAAGGTAACATGTTGTCTTATTCATTTTAATTGAGGATGTAGTTATATTAGTTCGCATCATATAAAACATGCGTTTTGGTATTCTCGAATACATTAACATCGTTCAAATTTGGATACTTATACTGTTTATACATCATTTTACAAGTTCTTAAGTCTAAAGACAACACGTGAAATTGAAATGAAAAAGGAACACGAAATGCTTTTTACCAAAAGCGTTTGTATGTTATTGTCTTGAATCGATATTAATAACATCACTGGATTGGAAAAATAACATCAACGCTCAGATTATTAGGACAAGTATACTCACACTCAAACGCCAAAAGTTTATACACAAGTTGCAGCAAAGGTCAATGCAAAATTCCAAAATGGCGACCACCGTTGGCACGAATTATCTTCTAAGAGATCTTTTGGTATCCTGTGTAGTGTTGTTTTCATGAACTTATCAACACGATGTAAATACACAACTTAACTGTAAGCTTGTAATCGTAGTGAAATAGTCAAGTTAACATAAGGATAAATGTTAACATCTCCAGAAGCGTTAAGAAATAAATAACTGCATGAACGAAAACTGTATTGTTTTAATCCGTCTGTATGCTAGCTTATTTATACATAAAATATAGTTTGCCAATATATTTAGTTCATGAAGTATAATTAGAAATATTATTTTGATATCTTTTCGCTGCTTTGTATTATTATATTGATAAGCAATACCTGATTTCACTCACATTTCCGATATATTCGGGCTGGTAGGTGTATGTAAAGATTTTGTGTTGACGCTGAAAACTGACTGAGGTCAAGGGTTGTAAACAAACATTTTAAGTGTTCCACCTTACAAACAAAGTAAACCAATGTGTTATGGTATTGACCACTTCAGGTTTTATTTGACTAACATGAATCTATAAGTCAAGTTAAAGATTGTCGGGAAAAGCATAATATATACAACATATGTATACACCTAAGCCAAAACAGCGTTCATTCGTGTAAACATGAGTGTCTGTAGCTTCGCTTTAAATATAATTTTCTGCGTTTGAGCCCAGCTAATCAGACACAAATTGATTTCTCTATGTCAATGTAGATCCAATAGGTGGCGCTGTAAGTGCACGTTGTCTTCGTGCATATGTAGAGCTGGATTAGGCATTCAGCGTTGGGTTGGACTGACGGATACACACGTTTATTTTCACTGAATAAACTCTTATATTTGAAATATGACCACGCGGACGGTGGAAGACTCTTCTTCGCAGGAAAATATGGACTTGCATGGCACTATTAGATAACTTTTAGCAGAAGTGCGTGAGCAAAAGCAATAGATCCGTTCTTTGAAAGATGAAGTTCGAGGCAATTCTCTGTCCGTGAGGTCGGAAGTGAAAAAAATCAAGACGGAACAAGAACTAAAATGGCGCTTCGAAAGCAACATAATTCAACACGAGTTTAATTCTGAAATGCACGAGAACATTAGCCATGTGATTTGGGCACTTGACAAACAAGATTACGCCCGCGAGGTAGTTAATGACTGGTGCGAAATGCTGAGTCGGCGTAATTCGTATAGCAGATATTTCCGAGGGCGGATGGCAGACCGTGCGCCAATATGAAGCTCATCCCGTGGCCTGCGACTCGGATGATGAGTCCAGGATCAACTGTGCGGAGTCGAGAGCTGTTAGTAAAAAGAAAGCGCTTCAAAACTCAAAGAAACGTTTTAAGCCTTCCGTCACAGTTACTTCCGGTAGCCTGCCTTCCTACGGCGGAAACATGTTTAAATTTTTGTGGGCAGCATCAGCAGCCAGAACAACTGCAGCTACAACAGCTACAGCAGAATTGTTGTCCCTTCCAGTATAAAGGCATCGCCAGAGACGGAATCGGTCCCTGTTTCGCTTGTGGAGAAGCGACCCAATTCAGACGGAACTGCCCCTACACCAGGCGGGTCCCGCTGTCTGACACCCCCGCCAAGTAAGAGACTCGTTGCACAGAATCCTGTCACAGCCGATATTGACTTAAAAGATGAGTATGCTTTAAATTTGACAACGATCAGAAAATATTCACTTAGGACTATTTTGAGTAGGGTCAAAAGGAAATACTAGTTAAAAGTAGGCTTAAAATCATATTCAGTGTTGGAAAAACATTGACGCCAACCAATTTATTTTGGACACAATTAAAACGGTTATACAATTCCGTTCAATTCATTACCAGGTCAATTACAGTGTCGAAATAATCGATCAGCTATAAATGAGAATGTATTTGCGACAGAAGCCGTACATAGTTTATTAGATTGCGGCCTTACTGTGAAATGTGACAGTGCACCAAAAGTTGTTAATCCGCTAACAGTTTATATTAATAATAATGGAAAAGGCGACTTATTTCAGATTTGCGTAACGTTAATTTACACGTATGGAAGCAATCAGTGAAGTATGAAGACTTGCGCCTAGCATTAATGTATATACACAAAGATTTTTTGATGATTAAGTTTGATATCTAGTCTGCATACCATTTTGTGGATATTTTTCTGCTACATACATACTATTTAGGTTTCGCATGGGAAGATTGTAATGGAAATGTTGGTGCTTGTATTACATGTTTTTGGTGCTCCCTTTTGGTCTGTCGTCCGCATGTTATATATATACTAAATTTATGCGACCATTAATTGCTAAATGGAGAGGTGAAGGCAAAAAGATCATAATGTTTTTAGATGACGGGTTCGCTATAGCAGCGACATAAAATAAAACAATAATGACGTCCAAAGAAATTAAATTAGATTTGGTGTTATCTGGCTTGCTGCCCAAAGTTGACAAATCCTATTGGGGATCATTCAAGAATTATAGTGGTTAGGCTCTCTGTGAAATACTGAACATTTTACTGTGAGAATGTCGGAGTGTAGGATTGATAAAGCACTACAAACTCTGAATTTATTGCAAAGTTCCTGCGAGAAAAATCGCCAGCTTTGTGGGACAAATCATTTCTATGGGCATTGTATTGGGAATTGTCTCTCAAATAATGACTAGATGTTTGAATATAGACATTCTTAAAGTAAAATCCTGGAATTCTTATATTCAGTTGTCTGAAGATAGTAAGATACAACTTTCATTTTGGAAAGAACATTTACAAAGTTTAAATTTCAGAAACTTGCCAGTAAGTCATTGCTGTACTATAATAGTTTATAGTGACGCCAGCAGTACTGGCTTAGCAGGGTACGAGGTAGAACCGTATAGTGTTGTGGTGCATGATACGTGGCTTGCCCGATGTCTTGGCGGAGAAGGTGCCCTCGCTGCCCGAGCTGCTTAAGGAAACCAAAACGGAAAATACGTACATCAGCTATAAGAGGGGCCAATCGGTGGCGTCGTTGGGGGTATTCTAATGGGCTTACAAGCGGGAATGCCTTGCCCGCCTAGGCTTTTCACGTGACGCTATATTTAGCGTCGTTAATGCAGACTGCTTATAGTGTAAGTCCGATCATAAACGCATTTTATAGCATAAAATATATCCATGATTTGTTTGATTATTCTTCACCTACAGACTCACGTCTTGTAATCAATGTGTTAGGAGCTGCAAAACGTAGGTTAGAAAAAAACCTGTGAATAAGAAAGAACCAATGACTGTATATTTATTGCAAAAATGTATACAAATATGTACGTTGAAAACGATGTTATGAAACGAAGATTTATTTGGATATGTTTATTATCATATGCTGGTTTTTTTTAAAAGCTCAGAGGTACAGAAGCTGAGAATGAGTGATATTTGTATTTACAGTAGTTACTTAAGTGTATTTATTGAATCTAGTAAGACGGATAAGTTGCGTGAAGGAGAGTGTGTGCTCGTAGCTAGAACAGGCACGCAGTTGTTAATTTGGAAAAATACCTTTCTTGGATCGGAATATATCGGAGTCTGACAGTTATCTGTTTGGTCTGTTAAGTACTACAAAATGTGGACATAAACTGAGAAAGCAAGATAAGTGTTTGTCTTAAAGTAAATTTAGGTAATTGTTTAGATGCATTTAAACGTTATGTTCAAGACATTAGCAAATATTGTGTTCATTCTTTGAGAGCCGGTGGCGCTACTGCTGCGGCGAACAATGGCATTCCTCACAGACTGTTTAAAAGTCATGGAAGATGGATGAAGGAAACAGCTAAAGACGGTGATGTCAAAAGTTCTGTTGACGAAATGTTAAGAGTTTCCATGTCACTTGGATTGTAACTTCATATGTGTTGCTTTCATTTAGCTCATTATATTTATATACTTTATTGGCCCGTCCCGTTCTTTTAGTTCAGTCGGTCATACTCACGGCAATACCAAACAATATGTTTAGTTTTTGTTGTTGCTGTTTTCCTATCGGGAGCATAGTTATAAAGGGAAATACAATTTTCGGCGTTTGAGCAGAGCGAATCAGATAAAAATTGATTTCCCTATGTCAATGTAGATCGTGCATATGTAGAGCTGGATTAGGCATTCAGCGTTGGGTTGGACTGACATATACACACGTTATTTTTTATTTTATTTATGGTAAAATAATTTGAAACTTTTTTTTTTATAAAAGCGGGCCAGTTTATTGGCTCTCATAGAGTATAAATGCTTTCAATCCATTATGATGTACACTGGAACACGATAGTTATCCCACTGGGTTATTTCGTCTCCGGAAGAGACGATAGGCGTGGCTACCTTAATAGCTGATAACGAGCGGAACTCGTGCTGGCATACAGCATGCCGTGTCATGTTGTGGAATATGTTGTAAAATGCGTGTTTGTATCATGATGATTGGTGTACATGTATAATTGTATCACGTATGTATACTGTATGTATAATGTGTACGAAGAGGAGACATAATACACGGTATAAGTCATTCGGTCATACCCACGGCTATACCAAAAAATATGTTTTGGTTTTTTGTTGTTGTTTTCCTATCGGGAGCGTAGTTGTAAAGGGAAATATTGTTTTGTTTAGAATTTATATGGTGTAGTGTGGGCTATAAAATAGACTAGACTAGGGTCAAATGCGCACACTGCAAATAGCTTACGGTTAATATAATGTTTGTTCATCAAAGTGTACACTTACCTGCAATGATAACACACATTCTAAATTCTTGTAAATTCCACAACATAATATATGCACAACTGTTATTATGCATGATGAATAAACATAAACTTACTAGCATCCAGTGATGTCAAAACATAATTAACCCGAATGCGATTTAAAATAACATAATTAAAGTACAAGGCATATTTTGAGCTGAAGTGACTTACTAACTTGTGAGTATATTGTGCATAACAATTCTTGGATTTCAAAGCACATTAATGCAGATATAATCGGCTGATTGTTATATAGTTTTTTTTGCAAAAACTGAAGTCTGTGTCATATTAAACGTGACTTACAAGTACCCATGGGGTCCACTGCTTCACATTCTGTCTACCAGCATAAAGGCGGTGATTCTGGTACCGAGTATTACATGTTTTTGTATTAGGCTAAGTCTCAAAACCATACGTCCTAGAACTCATGCCAATTTTTATAACACATTATTATGTTATTGTTATGCTGTAATGATTGTATTATATTACTTTTGAACATACTTCGCAGAACGTAACGTCGTATGGAAACTGAGTTACACAACGTAAACGATCTGGTGCATAAGAAGGTCTGTATCTGACGTTGTTAGATCAACAAAGTCCGGCATATCACTACAGTTTCTATTTGGAAAATCGGAGAGCACTAAAATGAACTTATATATACACCACTTAATTGTTCTGTAATCGAACGTGGCCGTTTACAGCTTGTATAGTATATAGTAGAGTGTCGATTAATTGGCATAATACAACTTTACGGGGTAGGTGTTACTTGCTATGAAAACAACTTGCACCATACATGACATGTATATTTAAAGGAAAATCATAAGCTATAATCAGATATTTGAATGAGCGCTATTTGTCTCGTGTTTACCACATATTTCAAAAAGGAACGTAACATTAGCTTCACAGTGCAATTCAAGCATGAGTGTTATTTCCCATCTTAATGTTTGTTTCTCAAGTTCAGCTATAAAAACGTTGTGTTGTTAACTAGTATTTATAAGAGCGTTCGCCTTATTTTATTTTGTTAATATATTACAGCGGATTCATACATGTATGCATTGCATATTGTTGCAGGATATCAGCTTTGGTTTGACAATAAACATTTTTTTCCGAATCTAAAAACTGTTTTAGATATCTCCTTAGAACTCGAATAATATTGGGCTTTTCACGCAGGTAAAGCGGATAGTTCTCAATCACACAATTATGATTATAGTTTCTTATTTAAATGTGAATAAATTTTAATGACATTCATCTGAATGTGTGCATCTGTGTATGTCATACCTTCATAGGAGTTGAAGAGTTAATAGTGTTTGCAGCGTAAGACACGTGCCCGTTCGCGGTATACAAGTTACCCTTTGAATAAAATACAGGAAGTATCAATACGTATCAATATGTATCAGTCACTGTGTTATATAAATTATAATCTCTTATCGCATTTGCTGTCGTATATATTCAACATACATTTGTCGATGGCTCGTTGATAACGGTAAATAATTACGTCACTGTAAACATACATGTAGTTCGATAAAATTAGTACAGACATTGTTTTTATTAGTGTTGAGTCAATGTTCCGCAATAGGTAATATAGATTTGCATTTGCATGTGTTAATGCACCTAAAAATGGACCGGATGGGTGCATAACCGGTTGTGTGACAATTGCAGAACACCACCTGAGAATCGTTCATGTATGGAGTAATATAATGTGGTCAAACATAACATTTGTTTCTTTGAAAGAATAGAGCTAACAATGGCGTTTAACTTCGTATGTTCACTTTCTTCAATATTGGTCGGTTTGATAAAATTTGATTAACCAATTATTTTAAGTAAAATAGGCATTTGACATTTAAAGAGTGTGTAATAGCACGCCTGAACATATAACACCGTGCTTTGTCCAGCAATAAATGAATCTGTACAGAAATGTCTTAATTTTACTATCGATAAAAAACCGCGTTCATTGTAAATATATGAACTGAAGTGCAATACTGTATAGCAAAGTCAAGCAAGGGTGATATCAATCATGTTTGGTGGATAATGCCGACGGGGATACGGACAGCCTTGCAAGGTCACTATCGTTTTCTCTGATCGTAGCACAAACTACTATAGTATGGGTTATTGTTCCCCAAAGACTCATATTTCAATATGGCCCAATATGTTCTATAAATCAAGTCAATTAAATGTATTTAGGAAATCAGCTTAATTTATCTAGGGCAATTAATTTCATTTTTCAGGCAAATAGCTTAATACATTGACGTTGGACGTCTTTCCGTATCACACACAAACAACTAAAGGCTTAATTTAAGTACTCGTACACCTGATTTAAAGCTTGTTGTTACAATGTTAAAATGTTTAATACAGAGTTTTGATAATGCTATTCCTTAAACGTAAACCAGTAGGCAACTGTCATGACTCTTGATAGCCCCGTCGACAGCATTTTGACTGCCCTGCTATGCATCCAATATGACGGGTTTTATATTTGAGGCTATACAGTCAGTTGTTGTTGTACACAACTGATGTCCGTCGCACACTTACACAGCTTTTGGACCTCATAGGAAATAAGCTTTTGGGCTTTCATGGGCCATCCTAGGTTAATACACACGTTCACTGAAACTTCATCTCTTAAAGGTTACATTGTTTGAAATATATTTGAACTAACCTTACAACATTTGCTTCTTTCAAATGGTAAGTATTAACATTTAAAGAAGCAGTGACCATTTAATTGCTTATAATGCTTCTATCAAGTACATGGTTAACTGTTAATTAATGGTTAATTATACCATCTTAAAGTTGAATATGTATGTATTGTTAAGTGCGTTTTAACCTGAATAAATATTATCTCGTATCTATTTGCTCATTCAAGAGAGTTAGCAAGAGGGAGGTAAAAACAACAACAACAAAAGCCATATATGGCACGTATGCGTTATGAAACAGAACTTGCTATTTATAGTAAATAGGAAATGAACATATTGTAATAATTATATTTAATTATACAAATGTATATATTAAACAATTAAAACGATTTTATTTACATATAATAAACTATACGGATCATTTTATTTATCACATTTATTTCCTATATGTCCTTGACCCCTTTTCGTACCAGACTGGGACAGGTGCCTGGTTGTACTTTACCTCGCATGCCCAGCAATGGTGCTTCCGTATCCGTGGAGCCTCAAGTTTTTCTTGCGTTTCGACTTCTGGTTCTTGTTCCATTGCTTCAACTGGCTCCACTTTATTTTCTGGAATCGCTTTTACCGTTACAACCAAATCTTTCGTGCGATAGCAGAATACAGTTTTGTTAAAAACACCATCGAAAAGCAGATACAGCAATATCGCGGTGATAATTCCAAGAGCAACCGACAGGATCCCGTACCCGGCATGTTTGTTGCGCGTGTATTTGTAGCATCTCTCCTGTCGACGGTCACCCACTACACAGTTGCAGTCAGAGTAGTGCATGCAGTCGGAGGCCTGGAAATAAAGTGGTAAACAGTTCCAATTTTAGGGACATTGATCATCATAATCATAACGTACTTAATAATTAAGTGTGTTGTAATAAATAAATGGCGTAAAATGTCATTAGAGTGTAGATACGAAAATACAACGTTTATTATATAATTATATGGTGATTTTAAAGGGAAATTGACCGCGTCGTAGCAAACGGCGAACCCCTGTCCCATTTTTCTGAATATCTAAGCAAAAATGAACAGCACAAATTGTAGATATATAATGTTTTTTGTTGCAACATATCTGTTTGCAAACAGCCCTTGATTCCAATAGTTTACAAAGTTAATTGTTCATCTTTGTTACACTACTTATAATACAGGTATACATATAGACTTATAGACACATATTTTAACGAAATATACCAACCATATGCGTTAAGTTTCCCAGCAAGAACGTACTATCTTCAAAGTGGTACTCGCAGTTCCTTCCAAGCCAGCTATCCGCACACTGACACGTGTAACCAATAGTCACGTGGTAGGAACAGGTGCCCCCGTTTTGACATGGCTTGGATTCACATGTGTCGAGTCCTGCAATATTGTCAACGAAAATTTGTAAACTGTAAACTAGGCATCGGTGACAGTATAATACAGTTTTAACTGGTTTCCAATGTGGTTTCCACTCGTTAAAGTACTTCTGACTTAAATAGTATTTACAAGTGTGTGTATTGTGATTAATTTCTGGTGTAAGCGTTAGGTTCGGCATGCATTAAACAGATGTAATCCGAAATGCTTTGCATAACCCGTTCCAAGGCGGTGTCCCCAGTTTTAACCATTTTTATGTTTTGCGTTGCATTGTGCGTATTGTCCTGTATAGTATAGGCAACTGGTTACTTGCCTTAAATAAAGGACCTGTGGATTTTATTAAGGGAATTTCTGCTGATGATGTCTCTGAAGTTTTATTTTTAATTATTATTAAAATACTGATTTACGTTGATCACTTTAACCTGTGCATCACACGCACAGCCAAAGCTTAGTTTGTAAACCATGTAAATTGTAAATTGTCTGATAACAAGTTGCAATGATTCAATTAGATCGAATTATGACTAATTTTGGTCGATATGTCCATATCTCACATACATCATAAGCTACTTGACAACAGCTGCGCGATTGACGTCATTGCCATGTCTGTTCTGTTTGCTATTCTACTGCCTGTTGTTCAATAAACTGGGAACTATTAATTGTAAACCTTACTTGCCTATTGATCATTTAAAGTTATAATTTGTGACTGTCTAACAATCTAATACTGTTTTAATAATTAGTGTTTTGATTCAGCAATGTATGCTTTTTACAAATCAGTTCTCATTTGCATTTTACTGATACCGGAATTGTATTTCTATGTTTATCTGCGATTATCTTACGCAGACAACCACTCGTTTACCTGTTTGGCAAACTTCGCCAGTAAATCCAGGTTTGCACGTGCATTCCGCCCGGCCCACGTGATCACTACAATAGCCCCCGTTCTGGCATGGGTGTAATGTGCATTCGTCTATATCTAAAAATACAAACAAGAAACTTGTATAATATGGTTTCTGTAAGGACGTAGCGCAACTGTTTTCATTGTTAACGTGAATAGTAAGTAAACAAGGATTGTCCAAACTAATTTACTTTGGCTTATGTTATCAGCTTTGCTTAAACATCACATTCTCCTGTTCTGTAGTCTTCTCATTCTAGGGTTCAAAATGCAAGTTACAATGTGCAATGGATGTTTAACTGTCCGAGTTGTTTCTTTTGTTGTTGCTGCTGCAATTAGTTGTAATATTGAAATTCACCCATGCAAAAAGCTCTATAATGGCCATAAAGAGACGTGTTGTTCGAGTTAACCATGGTTTAAGATACGTGTTGTTCGAGTAAACCATGGTTTAAGATACGCCTAAACTAAGGTAAAGTCGTATTAATATCCACGTTACATTTAGATGCCACTGATCATACTAAATGCAGTGTTAATATCCAGAATACCTATCTGACAGTTAACGCCAGTGAAACCAAGGTGACAACCACAAAAGTATTCGTTGATCAGATCAAAGCACGTGGCGTTGTTCTGGCATGGAGCGCTGGCACATTCGTCAATATCTACAACATAGCCATAAGCATGTCTGATATAGAAATTAGTGTTAATTATCTCATCCACCAATGTGATTATGTTGATCCATGGTAGGTTTGTTTGTTTTTCGGCGTAGCTGTCTAAGATCACTTTTGACCCAGATTTTCTTGCGATACTTATGCAGCGGGAAAATTAAATGCCAATAGAATTGGGCAAATTTTCTAATTCTAGGGAATGCAAACTTCAAACAATGGTTTAACGTATACCAATAACTGTTGCATACTTTTGGTGAATAAAAATTTACATAATTGTTTACATAAGCGGTTAAAATGAAGTTATAAACATATCCTCGCGTATACTCTAGAACTGAGGCTAATTATGAACGTATTTTATCATGGTATGCCATAAACAGAATGATATATTCATTCACGTAACGAAATAACTATTTTGTTTAGCCTACATTTATATAAGCCTTACGCTCTATAAATAGCAATTGTGCAATGTTCCCATGCATAAATCTCACTCACAGGGTTGCCGTTCCATGTAGCCATTGATTGTAGCGAGTTCATCGCATTCCACAAAAAGTAGTGGCATTCTAAAAATAGCGCGCGTAGCTAGCAACGGCTGTATAGCTGTGTTAACATACTCGTACATGCATAAATAATAGCGTTCAGAAAATCATAAACTTAAAAATTTCAATAAATGTGGAATTTACATTATAAACTGTAGCGTGCACTGGCCACGCCCACAGGCATGACACGCCCATTGCTTGAATGCCTCGGCGATAGCAGGGGGTTATAATTGTATGCTCGTGGAGTGCGGATGTGAATAAAAAGAGAAAAATGCAGAAAGGAGCCGAGGATAAACGGAGCTATATGCATATGGCTCCAACGAACCGCTAAAGACAGCCGGAGTGTTTTGGGCGACCATTATCTACAAGGAAGTAGCGGTGGATGATAACGAATTTGTGGTCATTGAAAGATCTGGACAGTCCTTATTAAGCTATGATACAGCTATGAGGTTGGGCGTTCTCAAAATTGTGCGCCAAATGGAAAAACCGGAAGTTCCAGATGTCGTCACTCAGTACAGCGAACTATTTACGGGGCTTGGAAAACTTAAAGATTATCAACTTGAAGTGTCAATCGACCAGTCTGTGAAGCCCGTAGTACAAGCAACAAGACATGTGCCATACCAGTTGCGAGAGAAGTTGGACGCTAAACTCAAGGAACTACTCGACTTAGACGTCATTGAACCAGTAAGCGGACCATCGAAGTGGGTGTCACCTGTCGTCATAATACCAAAGAAGGATGGTGACATTCGTATCTGTGTGGACATGAGACAGGCAAATCGCGCCATACAACGGACCAGGTACCCGATACCGGCAGTAGACGAAGTGTTGCAGGAACTCAAAAACAGCAAATATTTCAGTAAACTGGACATAAACAATGCTTACCGTCAGATCGAACTTTCCCCAGAATCACGAGAAATCACGACGTTTACAACACACAGTGGATTATACATGTATAAACGCATGATGTTTGGAATTACGTGTGCGCCGGAAATGTACCAAATGATTATGCAACAAACATTGCAAGGCTGCGAGGGTGTGCATAACATTGCTGACGATATTATTGTCCATAGTTCTACAAAACAAGAACATGATAAATGTTTAAATAATGTGCTACGTGTACTAAGAGACAAAGGGTTTACGTTAAATAAGGACAAGTGTCAGTTGTACATGAATAAGTTAGTGTTTATGGGTCATGAGCTATCTGAGCGAGGGATAGGGGCAACTCAGGTCAAGGTCGACGCTGTAGTGAACGCGAGTGAGCCACGAAACGTAGTTTCCTCGGTTTAGTAAACTATTGTGCGAGATTCATACCGAATCTGTCTACAACAGCCGCGCCGTGGAATGATCTGTTGAGGACGAATCTGTCTAGAACAGCCGCGCCGTGGAATGACCTGTTGAGGAGAAACGCGGTGTTTAAATGGGGTCGGTCTCAACAGAGCGCGTTCGATGAATTGGAAAAAAGGCTCGCTAGTGCCGAAACTCTGGGTTATTATGACAAAAGCGCGCCGACAAAGGTCATAGTTGACGCGAGTCCGGTAGGACTAGGTGCCGTGCTTGTGCAGGTACAAAATGGTGAGAATCGCGTAATTAGTTACGCAAGTAGGAGTTTAACTGATGTTCAGAGGAGATACTCACAAACTGAAACGGAAGGTTTAAGGGTGGTGTGGGCGCTAGAGCGTTTTCACCCGTGGCTTTATGGTTTAGAGTTCGAGCTCCTTACTGATCACGAGCCACTTAAATTCATTTATGGTCCAAGGTCAAAACCCTGTGCTAGACTTAAACGTTCTGGTTAATTAGCGTGATAATTTAATGTTGTAAATCAGAGACTGCGCTGTGCTTGTAAACACATTTGCAGCTGGTGCCAGTAAATTTCATTTAGACTGACATTTGCATCAGCGTTAGGGTATCAAATGGGCTATAAAATGAAATTGATAAACGGTCACATGGTTTGCATGTTAATGTCAGACGAGGTTTAATGCGAAATGTATTAGAACATTAGACTTGCTAGCAGCATTGTTTTATCTTGTTTTATCAAATGTGAATGCATTGTATATGTTTGTTTAATCGTGTGTTTGTATTATTAATGGTTTAAGAAAAAGGAGGGATTGCGGTGTAGCGTGCACTGGCCACGCCCACAGGCATGACACGCCCAGTGCTTGAATGCATCTGCGATAGCAGGGGGTTAGAATTGTATGCTCGTGGAGTGTGGATGTGAATAAAAAGAGATTTATCTTCCATGGTGTTGAGCCTTTCACTAGTTGCTTAAATGGTGTTATTAACAGTGTGTTCTTACAATAGAAACACTACATAAACTTACTTAATGTTAATTTGATTTAAAATGGTGGTTACGTTTTATTAACGATTATTTATAATTGCATCTTTCTATCAACTTCTCCAGTAGATGTTATTTAATCTGTAAAAAGATGGTACATTTTCTATAGATAAAATGTTTTGAAGGAAGATTCGGAATATGTCGAATTGTTATTCGCGTAGCATGAATACACAATTTGCAATACTAATTATACACAGGAACCCTTGATATAACATATTTCTACTGATATAATTTAAAATCATCATAGTCTAATGAATGTGTATGCTTGCATCATCAAAAAATAAAGTCTTAACATTTCAAAACTCGCTGAATGTTCCCTGACTATTGCTTTTTATTGGGATACACAGGGTACATGCTTATTTGACTTCAAATCGTTATAATATTAGATTAACTTTTGGGTCCGAGAAGTTTTCTTATATTGTCCGAAATATCTGGGGTCCAATAAGTCTTCTAATATTGGTGGGGACCAAAAAATCTGGGATCTGAGAAGTCACGTAACCGATCATCTTGGCCGTCTGTTTAGATAATCTTTAAATTACATCTCAATATCAATTTCAACGCCGATTGTCTTTTTTAAAGACATTTCTTGTTTGTGTTTGCTAGCAAAAATTAACAAATGAATTTGCGTGAACTATTCTCGGAAGATTAGACTTAGTACATTTTAGTTGTGATAACCGTCTGGATCCATACAATTTGTATATGAATATTTATCAATGGAAGAAAAGGAAATAATTGTCGCCAGGGCAGAGAAATCCGCGTGCTTTCTAGATTGCAATGACTTTAGTCCTTATTCGTTATACATAGAACATGTGTCTATTGTTTTTATGTATGTAAGTGCTGAGTTCCAGCTGAAACGCATTAATATCCTGTTCAGTTATGCTCTGAATTCCAAGAACCAATCAACCATATCGTTACTTGGCGCAGCCATTGTTATTGTTACGATATGTGGAGTATTTGGTATCTTGAACAGGTTTCATGTGTCAAACATGTTATTTAGTATGATTTATACCTTGTTAATAATATCGGACATTACCTGTTTCACATCCACTTCCTGTATACCCAGGTGCGCATGCGCATTGGAAGAGTTCTGTATATCCATGTCTGATGCAAGTGCCATTGTGTTGACAGGGAGAACTGATACAAGGGTCAACGGCTATAACAAATAGAGAATCGAATTCAATAACAAATTTGAAATACTAGTATGCATAAACATTAATCATCAATGATAATACGTAAATAAGATAGAATGTACTTTTTCCATGGGTCTGAATCTATATATGTATACTTACAATCTTCCAAAACTACACTCTCTTTTGATATTATTTATAAACTGAAGCACTTACTTGCAACTGTCACAGTGACGCAATGTTGATTGCTCAATCTAAAATTATATACATTCTCTGTAAGGTATTTACATATCTTTCGTCTTAAGAGAATAAAAATAACAATACTTCCAGTTATTATAAAATGCTAATAGAACGTTCATCATACTTCATACAATTTGGGATATTTAAGTTACTAATATATACGTTATTCAAATATTTTATCATAAATGAAACGCAAGTATCTTGACCTAATCAGAAAAAGGTCAGTTGCTTTAATATCTGTACTAAACTATATTTTACCTAAAGTATTGTTACAGTAATACTTAAAATAAATGCGTGTTCATTCTTTGGGAGACAACTGCATCTCTAGATTCAAAAATACATTATGTTATGGTTATTTTAATATAAACGTACAAATACTCGTCCGTGGCTTCAACGCAGATCTTTTTCTGCCCCGTATCAGCCCCTGTCGGGTTCCAAGAGAGGTCAACAGCAAACACCCCCGTGCGGAACCTATCGTCGTTCCTTAGAGCCGACTGCTTCACATTCGGGGGCGGGTCTACCAACGTGAAGGCGGTGATCCTTGAACGACAACATTTACCTTTGATACCTCATTGGAAAATTCGACACAATTTGCTATAGATGCACTTGAAATAATTACTATTATTATACTTATCAATGCTGATTTTATACGTATGACGACAAATATTGACTTTGTCAAATACAGAACAATGTTACTGTTTTCCCAAGAGAAGATTTTTGGACAGAAACAACCCAACACATGCTAGTTTTAATATTTGCAATGTGCACCAGATTCACGTTATTGTTTGTTCCAAACCTTGCAGCACGAGACGTTGCATAGAAACTGAGGAATACCACGTCTCCAACCTGGTAAACAAGAAGGTCGGTCTCTGACGGAGTTGGTTCAACGAACTCGGGTTTATCGTCGCAATTTCTTGTAGGCATGTCGGGAGTGACTATAATAAACTGTTATAAACTGTTTGTTAATCTGGTATTATTATAATATCATTCGATTACAGTTTGTATTCTTGATCACACAACTTAGATAAGAATATCAGTGATATTAACGAGCAGCAATTTCGTATGCAAAATATGTCCCTGCACATTGTGCAATCTTTACTATTAAAATTGCCGTATGAGTCGTATAATGCATAAATAGTGTCAATAAAACGTCACTAGAACTGGACTGTGAAACTCGTTGTTTTTTTTTACATTCGGACCTACTTTTTTCAGATAATGTTTGCACAAAGCGTTGCTATGGCTAGATAAACTCGATTTTTAAATGTTTAAATAAAGTGCTGATACATTACAAGACATACAATTTTACGTCAACGAACCTGTAGAGGTATAGATGATATTAAAGTGCCAGCAGCATATGACACTCCCCCAATTGTTATGGATGTCTTTGGTCTGTCCTCTATAGTTATTGCTACTGCATAGGTCCCATTTATCTTCAAGTTAGCGTCAATCGTAAGAGTACATGTCTCCTGAAATTCAGTTTGAAGTATTAATCAAAAATAATTTGGGGGAAAAGAAGAAGCACAAGCATGACTCAGAATGTTATGTCACGTAAAGTTAGTAATACCTTTGTTACGTTTTGTTAAAATGTAACAACACGCGTTGATTTTATACCTTTAAAATACACAGTCGTGTGCAAATTATGATAGCATCACTAGTTGTTTATTTTTGCACATAATGAAACATGTTTTAACGTGACCCTTATACTCTATTTAAAGGATGATCATTCGAAAACAGTATATTAACTTGTATATGTATATATTATTATTTAATTACCAGTATTCATTAAATTTTTCACCAGATTGGATTTTACGGAATGTAAAATCGCCATTGAATTCTAAATGAATAATCAATATTGTTCGAACCTCGTTTAGAGTTGCAATCGTGGCATGTCCTTTGTCATGACATATGTCAACACACTCGTCTCCAACAGACCACCTGCACGTCACGTTGTCGTTGTCCGCATCAATAGTCGGTAGTACAATATCACCAGTACAACCATATTTAATGCTGAAAGTACAAATCTGCATACTAATATACACTTACACTTTATACGCAAAAAAAACCAGATTGAATGACTACTAAGTAGTATAATGAAGCTAGCTGAACTGCCCATTGCATAACATCCTTGTAAAATAACGCATATGGAAAGGTTACAACAATGACTTACAAATATACTGGTTTGGAAGGTACGATAGGACTGTGGTTTGGAGCCCCGGTGTCTGAACGGTTTCGTAGGTCCACTGTAGTCTGAAGTTTCCAAGACCCTGCGCCAACCTCGGCTATCCACGCTGATCCAGAATACCTTTTAACAATAATAGGTTAAAAGCTAAATATGTATGTATGAATATGTTGATAACTAGCTTACACAGAAAACAATATATAAATAATTACAGATGCGTAAATATAGTCGACTCGATATCATTGCTATTTCGTCAATGATTCATAATGAAACTTACTCGATTACAAATGGTCCCGGTCCAGGGAATGTGTACTTAAAAATGCCCTCGGTTCGTTCCCAGTTTTGCGCCGAATTAAACCCAGTGCACTCGAAACCTTTCTGATTGATGTTGACTCTAATAGTTCCTGAACAACCTTTCACACAATTCCAGGTAGCCTCCGTTCCGTTCTTGTTCGCGCCAACGGTTGCTATCGAACAGTGAGTTCCAGCCGCCCATCCGAGCTTTGAACTGAATTCCACCTGCCAGGCATTGAATTACAGTTTTGATTAACACGTTCATGAGTTCATTGCAATTTATTTGATTCCGTTTAATTTCTTAACCATGTTAATCGTACAATGTAACATGTTGCCGTAAGACTTGCGTATAGGCAAGCAAAGGTTATCTAGTGCGTGGATGCATATAGGCTATATTGTGCGCTATTTGATCCTTATGATCAATTTATTATATTGTATAAATCAATATTTTGTCGCATCGAACGTGTAAAATAAAAAAATGCAAAACCATCCAGTTGTAACAGTTAAGCTTACACACCTCATAACCATGTCCAGTTGACTTCCAAGTTATCGTTCCACCTCGGAAATGGTTTCCAGAACAAAGCACCAGAATGTTCCAATAAACAATACCTAAATACAAACTAAATATTTAATGAAACTGTATGAAACTGATATACTGGTATTGCAAGAGACGTGAGTTGTAATGTAAATTATAAGACACTCACATATGGTTTAAATTAGACTTAATACTCTTATAGTCACACAATGTATTTCAGTTGTTCGCTTTATATCTTATAAATAACTATTTTCTTGATATATTGTCCATGTTCGCCCCAGTCACCATATAATAAAAATATTAGTCATGGCAAAATGCAATCAACATACTGGTGGAAATTGCATTAAATGCAAGCATTTATAGGAAAACGAACACCTTACCACGAACAAGTCCAAACATTTTCTTGTAGACTAATGAATACATTTAAGGTATATTAAACTTTACGATCTATAACAGATTTAAACATCGCCTTTTATACCTTTATTCCGCTTCCTTATTTTGAACCAATTGCCGTTTCGTTCGAATTAAACCAATGAAAACGATTTAACTCTACATAACAAAATAACTGATAATAGATAATATGTTTCGATTAATGTGTTAGATCATAATTTATTTCAAAACATGTTATTGAAAACATGATGTCATGTTAAGCGTAACCGTGATTGAATTATATTATTTTACTAACAAAGAATAACAAAAGCAGCGATCGTACACTGAAATGAACAAATTGCCTTTGATTTGATGCTTTTAATAATCAAACGATTTACGTATGTATTTCCTAACTCAACTACATAAAGCTATGCTGGTACGCCATTTTAGTTAGTGGTACTTAATAAATGGTTCTAAAATAAAAGCGCATTGGTACGATGCCAAAATAGTCCTTTTTTATATTCTATAATAAGTCGCTGGATGTTACTGTTATAGAAGGCTACAATATTGCCCGATTTTGCATTTAGCATCTTTACCTTTATTACCGACTTAAGAATTACTGTACTACTTTAATAGCGTAATCGCATATTATGGACTCTATTTTCGATACACAGTGTTGAGTGAACCGAGTTACCCGATAAGATTTTAACATTCCACGATTTCTTTTTAATGGATTCTCCCATACACAATGAGACGTTTGAAATACTATAGACGCTTCCACAAATATCAATCATAGTACTGGGATATCACGCGTTTAGCGGTTAAAATATTTCATACAAATGAGCACGTGCATATTGTTTGCGATATTCAAATGAGCACGTGGTAATGTTTGTGATTTTCGATAAATGTAAATTAATCCTTTAACAATAAATGGGGTGGAGTTTAAACTATTCGTGGCAAAACCCGGATTGGTCTATTTCTGAAAAGAGGTAGCTTGTGACCCCGATATTTTCTAAATAATGGTTTATAACGGTTTGCTTTAAAGGTTTAACGGAGATTTGCATGTTTTTGCTTTTGTAACAGAGCTGCTGAATTACAGTCCGTAAAAATGCAAGTGAGAACCGTGTTATAAACATGAACTAATCGATACAGGTAAAATAAACGATTTAAATTGCAGGCGATTACAGCGTGTTTGTAAACAGAAAACCGCGATTCTCCCTATTTAAATAAATGGTTGATTCCCTCATTATCAACAAAATTTAAACCGACTATATCAGAATGTACTGTTTTAACACATGCAATAAAACATGCTTGGTTACAAACTGGATAAAGGAGAAAACAGGCAGACGAATTATGTAGTCAATTGACATCCGTGCTTTTATAAGACAATAAAAACGTTATTTTATGCACAATTTCAATAAATCCGATGTCTTCAAGTTTTCGAAAGACCATTGGCTTATTTCGTATGTTCTTTGCAGATAATTTTGTATAACTTACAAGTGTTAATAATGTGGGTTAACAATTTTACAGAAATATAGACAGTACACGGCTAATCGGTTAAAACAGGTTTATAGATATGTTTGAATACGAAATACCAGTTTGTGATACATTAATGGTAACATGTTTGCAATAATATGTAGATATTCATATTTGCATATTATAATAATAATAACATTTTAAAGATTTTTAATAAGAACACGATACGAGCATATTTGGGGATGGCACTATTTGAGAAAATGTTTTTGTGAAGTTCTTATGACAAAAATGATTCTGGTTCATGGAATATTTGATCTTTTGTAGGAAGATTGGTGGGTAAAATGAACTCAACTAGATAATAGCAATGAAGGAACATCAATATTTAAAGTCTTATCAACGATATTATCAGTTCCTGAAAATAAGTCGGCCAGCCAAACCAACTACTAGGAAGCACTATGGCTATATTTGTGAGTACTCGGAAGAGGATGCAGACCACGTTATTATTCAGTATTTACTTTTTATTGTTAAATATGCTGCACTATAATTAATCTACAGGCATTGATGTCGAAGCCTAAAGTAAACATGTCTCGATTGCGTTTAAGTAAGGAATTGCATTAATCGCGTTGTAAAGATTGTCTACTTGGGTCACAAATCGGAAGTTTTGTTAAACTCGTGTGTAGTTTGATTGATATCGGTCGTAAAAATATACCTTGGCAGGATATCTCTACCTTAAATATACCTTGACAGGTTATCTCTACCTTAAAAAGTAGTATATTATCATTAACATATTCAGTTTGTGCGTTCAACAGTTGAATCCAGATATGTGTCCTCTGAAGAAAACTACCTATTTATGAAATGTCAAACTATTTACTTAAATACTGGTTTATTTTAAATAAAAAATGTGTTTTTGAACAACTGGATTAAACTGAATGTGAGTTTGAAGTGGTTTTACAAACATAAATGATTACATGAATGCATGCTACTGTCAAGTGTTTACAACACTATAAATATTTGGCCTGATAAGTGGTTCATAAACTTTATAAAAGGAAGCTTTTGAATTTTATCCACTTGCAAGTGACATATAAGTACATAAAAAAAACTGCACCGAATGCCTTTCTAGTACAGTATTCGCTAAGTATTATACTAAGTAAAATAAGTTTAGCAACAAAGAGGATGATAACCAAATTCATCTTAAAGTAAAAACATAACATTGTATATTGGTCTTATTTTATTGTAACATTGCGACATTTATACCAAGCATGAGGTTTATATTAACAAGTTAACTGTCTTTAAAAAGACAAAACGAAATGATATTTATTTAATAATGACTCAATAAAATATTACCAAATTGTATTTGTGTTGCAAACCTTATTTTACTTAGTACCTTTGATAACACATAAGTACAATAAGGTTAACACATAAGTACAAGTGAGAACCGTTGTAAATATAAAATAATTAATACAGGTAAATCAGCCAATATATAAATACAAACAGTTGCAGTGTGTTTAAACACAAAATCACGATTTCCATCATTTTCAATAAATGGATTAGCCCCTCATTCTCAACAAAAACTAAACCAGTTATAACACATTGCTATTGTTCAATTATATTGAACTGTCATTGGTGAATAATTAAACGGTCATTAAACCCGGTTATTTTTATATAAGGTTTTATTTGGAAAGTTTTCGTGAAATTACGGATATTATTTTAAGCATTCAAATTACGTATGTGATCAAATTGGACGATGTCTTACAATTGTGTTCATGGCCTGGTAGTATAAGTACTTATCTAACAACTGTGAGGACCCTCTTTGAATCCCGCTAAAGTACTTTTTATTTAATAAACTCTTTTTTAAATAGTCTTCCTGTACATTTTTCCCGTAACTCATATGAATAACTCACATAACTATATGAATTAAGCCAAAGAAGGTTAAGTTTACAAGGACCTCCTTCTCCTTTTTTATTGCATTTGTTATCAAATGTCCTTACGTAAATTCTACTAATAGCCATTTGAAGCAGAATTATGACAAGTTAATGAAACACCTTCTTACGTTAACACAACTGTATCGTGATTAATTGTGACAAGTTAATGAAACACCTTCTTACGTTAACACAACTGTATCGTGATTAATTGCGCTATGGTATCAGCTAATGCCTAAGTCACACATTCCCGATTTTTACTACAGTTCTTGAGCCGACTGTGTCCCGAATCAAATATGTCAATATTCTGAGATTCGGGGCTCAAAATTCAATGTTTGATCATAAGATCGAATATGTCCCGACAGCGTCCAGACAGCGTTTCGACAGAGTCCCGACAGCGTCCCGATTCTCCCGATTGCGATATGACCGTGTCCGAACAGCGTTCCGACATTCCTGACTGTTTGATTATTTGTATCGTTGCGCTATCGGGACGCTGGCGGGAGCCACAATCGGACATTTGTGACTGCCGCAATACTCCAGACGACGGCGTCCCGACATTCAGGTCTGTTTTATTATTTGTATCGTAGCGCTGTCGGGCCGTTATCGGGGGCCATAATCGGGTATGTGTGACGGAGGCTTGATGAAAATGTAAACTTGAAACGAAAACTGTGCAGGCGTCCGTATTGGGAAACGTCAATAAAGCTCCGGTAAACTGAACTAAACAGTACGACCATTTCACAATGCTATAAATAACCGCGTTCAATAACCGTGTAATTATTCACCAGTGCCAGTTCAATATAATCGAACGAAACACTACCCCATACATTTGATTAAGGACTATCAATAACCCTTTCCAATTGGTGAAATATGTATATCCGTGCTAAAACTGTAGCCAAGGAAACTAAAACAAACTCACTTCTCAAAGAAAGTACATAAAAGTAAAATGGCATGTCATTCCAAACCAACGCATCATATCGTTTACCAATAACTGCAAGGTCAAATAGGGGAACATATAGGACAGGTGTATCTTTTTAATATATGTTATGACGGTTCTTCTATTTTACACATATAATTATGAATAGTCGAAGAAAGAAGTGATTTAAAATTAGATGACATTGTATGAAGAGTAAAACAGTGCCTTAATTACAAATCCAATAGTTAAACATATAAATAATATTGTATTAATTTTATATAATATTGAGTATATTTCGAAATAAGCGTTCCGTAATTCGCATGTAGAATCAGTATAACAACATATTTGATGATTGCAAAACCAGTATTGTATGTGGACTTCATTAATCACAACATTACTTAATGTGGGTCATACGAAATCGAAAAAATACAGTATGCCATAAAAATTATCCTTTGAAGCCGTGTCGAGTGTTTCAATGTCTATTGTCGACCAACATCTCCATGAGTACTACGAAAACAAACGGAAAACAGATGTACAACATATCCAGAAATTTAGGACAAACAACTTCAAAGGCAAAATCTGTAGTAATGCGTACATAAACATACATCTCTGAACGTTCCACCCTAGTTCAGGAGCAGAATGCTGTCACTCGAGACAGATTCAGGGAGATTTGTCGGCCAACCTGTAGACTCCAAACTTGACTGTACTATGTACAATAATCTTCCCCGTCATCATACACACGTAAAAGTTGAACATCTCAGACCATGATATGTTTTTACAAGTGAGTCACTTTAATTGTGTGGATGACCTCTGATATTTAATGTTCAACTTTCCACGTGGACTTGCTTAATTTCCAGTTTATGTACTGTTGTAAAGAAAATACACAATGTGTTCTCATTATGTAGTTGGAATTATTTGGAACATTTTAAGAAAACAAAATATGTTGATCACATTATACGCAACAAGTATAATGCAATCATAATCATATGCAGATTGGACTCTTTACGATTGCTAAATTAATAAATGTACAAACACGAAGTTTTCAAGACCTAATGCTGGCCAAAGTGTATGCTTATATGATATGTGGTACAAATGTATATTTGAGATAAATATCAAAACTTTATTGTTCTATGTAAACATCCCATTACATTACGTTGGTGCGTCCGTAATATTAGTCGACAATAACAAATGTCGAAACATACGTGAACAATGAGCTTATAATTATAAGATATTTGTGTACACTGCGAAGAAATAAGCAAAAAAAGAGAAGTAAATGCGTGTCAAGTCAATGTTACCATACACCTCAACAACGTAAACAGATGAAAGCAATTTACTCTTAATCTCAACAATCTTAATGTTTTAGTAATCAAGAGGATGACAGACGGATCTATTTCGCAATATAGTTTGAAGAAGCCCAGGAGAACTATGGTTGGACGTTGCACTAGTCTGATGTTCTTAACGAAGACGATTTATGAACATTCTGAGACACAATGCTGTCTCAGATTTTAACATAAGATTAAACATCAGTCCCGATTAAAACAATGCAAATCTCGAAACCAAGATGAAGGCGACATGATAAATGCTGCACAATTGACATCAATCGCAGTATTGCGTTGCATTGTGTGTCCATCAGGACCTATTGTATCTTTGTTCTTTGGAAATGCCGCGGCTTTGCGTAATGTGGTTTCGTTCTTTATGCATCATTTGGTTGACACTTAATATAATATTTCTCAAAACGTTTGACATTTTCCTCTAACGTCTAGTAGACATGCGAGTTTAAAGAAAATAGAATTTTAATATATGGATAAAATTCATCATTGTGCATTGATTCTTTTTTTAATTATCCTTTGTATGTTGCCATAAAAATATAAACCAATACGATTTCCACGTAGATGGATACGTCCGTTGGCTGTTATAAATACCTTAAGATTTCGCACAAACGTTAAATTGCTAGAACAACAGAAGTCAATCTTAGTCAGATAAAATTTACAAACATTTGTAATAATCCTGAAGCATTTGCAACAAAAAAACCTCGCAACAGTTATTTAGTGACTGTTTTGGCGTCCAGTGACTGTTCTTGTGAAAATTACATGTATAACGACATAAGTGGATCATATTGTTGCCCCGGTAATTAATATTGTTGTGTTATCAACATTGAGTGTGACAAATATTATGATCCAGTTACATACTAGTTTATGTTGGGTTTATAGTAGCCGCAGTTGAAGCACGTAAAGGAGAATATGGAGAATGCAACGGCAAACGAGACAAACTCACTCAATTTACGTAAATTATACTATAGGCATTTCCCAAAACTAGGTGATCTCCCTTGGAAATTACCTCCCGTTATTGCGAATTCACATCCGCCATATTTGAAATCCGATATCCGGCGACTGTTTCCCTAGCTTGCCGTATAAAGTATTATAGATCTAAGACCAAGCGGCTTTCAAAACTTGTAATGGAAATTTTTAAAACCATATTTTTTTGATTAAATATTACAAAAAACTCATAAAGGATATTTGTTACAAAAATGAATTATTACAACTAAATGTAGTATCGTTTTAAACTCATTACTAAGGCCACATGTCCGTATGCCAGGTATCCGGAAAAAATGTAGTCTCCTTGTCTCGTCTTAAACGGTTGTTTTCCATATATAAGTACCACGAATTAACGCATTTTCTCTCAATGGATACTTAGTTATCTGTCTGAAGAGGGAGTCATAAAAATACCAAAGCCACAAACCGCGGGGATCTTATCAAATTGCCCTTAGAACAATACCGTTAAACCGTGCAATTGAGTAATGCATTGATGATAAAGATCTACATACAGAGACAACTAGCATGTCATCCTTCGTCTCCAATGTTTGCGTCTCAAATTAAAGTGTATCTTACATTTTAAAATGTTGTCTCTGTTGTTGTTCTTTGCCTATGAAATTTCGCCACCTTATTGAACAGAACAGAACATATTTAAAAGCAGAACAGAACAGAACAGAACAGAATATTTTATTCAGTTACTTGAACATATATACATGTTCCTCATAACATGATCCAATGCATAACAATTATAAACACATGACAACGTATAATATATGTACATATATACACACTTTATAACAGAAGAATTTTAATAAACACGTAGTTAATAATTCAATAATTCTATATGAATATCAAACAGTAGATATATAGTAAATTACAACGTAGTTTATAAACAAGATTCACTCCCCGAGGAGGGACTTATAAGTTATAGACGAAAAAGTACGAAAGAAGAATGACAAATTTGTACAAAAGAAAACAACAAATGAGTAGTTATTGGACGAAATTGATCATAATTTTTCGTCTGTTAAAAGCATGGTATGTATATTTACAAAGGTTTAATATAGTTTTATAGCTTTTAGATTTAAATAAATTTATAAATTTGACCATACTGGGCTTAGTATAATAATATTTACTAATATATTTTTTACGAATATCTATATACAGTGGGCAGATACATATAAAATGGTACTCGTCCTCAATATCATTTTTATTACAAAAAGTACAATATCTGTTACAATGTTCGATTCTGTTATTACCATGACGTCCTGTTTCGATTTTTAATTGGTGAGATGACAATCTCAATTTGGATAATACAATGCGATATCTTAGTGGAACTTTATCAAGGTAACATTCAAATTCATAGTCAGTTTTAAACAATTTATACGTGCACATAGATCTACTAATATTTATGGCTGTATACCACGATTGTTTGAATTGATCGTGTAGTCTTTGTTTAAATTCTATATGGAAACTTTTCTCGTTAACTGAATGCGGTGTAATCCAAACATATGAAAATCCATTGCTATCTAACAGAGACTTAACATCAGTTAGCCAGTTAGATTTGCCTTTGTTAAAATCATCTAGCAACGCTTGGTACAACCGATTAATAATAATATTGTGACTATTTAATAACTTTAGCCAGTATTTTATTATGCGTGTGTGTCTATTGATATAAAGTGGGAATCGGCCAATTTCACCGTATATTGCCATTGTACATGTAGATTGTTTAACTTTAAGAAGATTTTTACAAAATTTCAAATGAATTCGCTCTACTTTTGTGGATTTGCCAAATCCCCATACTTCGCAACCATAACTCAAAACTGATCCTACAAATGCGTCAAATAATTGACATATGGTACTAGGTTTTAAAAGGGCTGTTTTGATATTACTCATAAGAGTATTAAGAGCTTTCAGTCCTTTACCAGAAATGGTTTCGCAATTCAGAACGAAGCTACCTGTATAATTAAAAACAGTTCCTAAATAGTTAAAATCATCTACAACTTCTAACGGGATATTATTGTAAACCCATTTTTCTTCATGTTTTAAAGGACCTCGTTTTCTAAATACTACGACTTTGCTTTTGTCGGGGTTAACCTCAAGTCCCCATGAATTACAGTAAATTTGTAGACGATTTAGACTGTGTTGGAGATCTGCTGCAGTTTTCGCGAGGATAACCATATCATCTGCAAATAGCATCAAGATAAAAGTCAAATCATCTATCGATAGGCCACTATTAATATCATCACAAAGGAATAATTCGAGATCTTCTAGGAAGAGAGAAAATAGTATCGGCGACATTACTTCGCCTTGTTTTAAACCTACAGCGACTTCAAAGAATTCAGAATATGAGTTACACCCTTTTATACAAGCTTGCACTTTCGAGTACATATCCCTTATTACCCGTAAAGTTTTGCCTCTCAGGCCTATTTTAAATAATTTATACCACAAACCATTTCTATATATACTGTCAAAGGCCTTTTTAAAGTCAACAAACGCACACGCTAGTCTCCCATTTTCATTTAATACTTTACTTATAATTGCATTTAAAACAAATATAGCATCTACGGTGGAACTCCCTTTTTTAAAACCAAATTGTGCATCACTTATTATATTATTATCGGCCGCCCACTTCGAAACACGTTGATTAATAATACCAGTGAATATTTTGGAAAAGCAGCTATTCAACGTAATGCCTCTATAATTATTAGCATCATTAGGGTCACCTTTCTTAAAAATAGGTACAACTAGTCCGTTCATCCACGATTCTGGGTAGATACCAGAGTTAAGGATACCATTAAAAATATCAACTAAGTGTGAAGCTAAAATATCACATGATTCAATAAAGTATTCATTAAGAAGTTGATCCGCAGCAAAAGATTTGTTGCTCTTCAGGTTATATATAACGGATTCCACTTCTTGTATTGTAACTGGTACATCTAGTTCATCAAAGATACAATCATCATCAACATTATCATGATTATTATTGTTATTATTATTATTATTATTATTATTATCATTATTATTGCTACAAAAATGCTCAGCTTCTTCATTATGGACATTTGGAAAGTTGATGCGTAAATTAGAGAAATGTTTAAAAAAATCTTCATTGCTGATTTTATTATTATTACAACCATTAGTTTTATTATTTCGAAAATGTTTCCAAAAATCTTTAGGTTTAGAATGTCGTAAGCTTTCAATTTTTTTCATCTTCTTCTTATCGCAGAGGCGCTTTTTGCGCTTAACTAATTTTTTATAATCTCCCTTAGATTTTATCATGTCCTGTCTATTAATATCACTTTTATGGCAGTTATAATTATTCAAGGCTCTAATATAAGTTTGCTTTGCTTCAATGCATTCTGCGTCGAACCAATCAGATTTGTTGGAAACACTTTTACAATTATAAGCACTATTATGATCAGTCATGATTTTACAAAAAAGTGGGTCAGCAACATCTCGTATTTCTTTGGTAAAATTACTTATACAATTGTTAACAGATTCCCTATCACCAAAATTGGTATTCAGTGTTAAGCAATTAAGTGTAGGCAATTTTGATATAATGCCACGTCTAAATTCATTCCTCAGACTTTCATCCCATTTAATACTAATTCGTGTGTAATTGTCGTCATTACTATATGACACAGTGTCACAGTTAATGAGAAACGAGATTGATGCATGATCCGACCATTCGTTAAACGGCTTCACACAGAAATTGTTCAATTTACCAAAGTAACATTCACTCAACACTAGGTAATCAATAACACTCGATCCTGATGAGCAAGCATAAGTAAAATTTCCAATATTATAATCGTTTCCAAGCCTTCCATTAGCAATTCTCATGCAGTTCGACTTACATAAATCAAGCAATTTAATACCAAAATTATTATGGATTTTGTCCATTGAAACTCGTTTGATTGGTCTATCTGGTTCATATTCATCGTTATCGTAATCTATAATTGGTTTGTCACAGGTAATATAATCTGTTTTATCCCCGTTTCCGACCCTGGCGTTAAAATCTCCCGTTAAAAATACATTTCCACGAGTTTCAAATGCACAAATATCGCTTTGCAATAAGTCAAATAAATCAACGTTTATAAAATTATACATAGTTGACGCTTCAGGCCAAATATAAATTCCTGCTACGTAAATATCATCAGACAGATTAAAAAAGTGTTTATCTATTTTCAACCAGATAATTGTATCAAAGTGATTTTTAACAATTGTAATACCTTTGCAAAATTCGTTTCTTATATACAAAACTACACCCCCACTACATCGTTTAGCTTTTTTATTTTGAGTTTTCCTATAAAAATTGTAACATTTATATTGATTCAAATCAAATTTAGATTTTTTATTGCCCCATGATTCAAATAAAAAAATGATATCATATTTACAAATAAGGTCAGTAAAAGCACTATCCTCTAGTTTCGTTCTACTAAGACCATGAATGTTCCATGCCAGTACAGATAGTCCGCCCTCGTCGCGCCTCTAGACTCTACCTGTAACTTCCGGAACCCTGACGCTCTGTTTCCGAACACCGTCTACCATCAGGGAGTCGTAGGCTAACCATGCATTATGTCCCTTTTTCTTAGCCTCTTTTAGTTCCGGGATGAGGGCTCGACGCCGGGCAGCAATTTCCGGCGGAAACTGCTCGTGCATGAAGAACCCAGTTTTATCGAGCTCCTTGCGGCGGCTGCGGACCATCTCTCTGTCTTTGAACAGGGTGAATTTGGCGACTATCTTCCTCGGCTGGCCGCCTTTATGGCCGTAAGTTGCGTTACCCATTCGATGCACACGCTCGAACTTAATGTCGTTTATAATGTCCTGTGCAATTTTCAACTTCTGAACCAAAAATGACCTTATTTCGGCTTCCGTATGCTCATGCCTTTCGTTTGGTACTTCCGGTATGTTACCAAATATCAGATTGTTCCGCATACTTTGCGATTGCACATATAATAGTTCATCTTTCACTTTTGAATCTTGCTTCCTCATATTGTAAATATCACTTTTCGCAGTTGCTAACGAAAATTCAAGATTTTCCACTTGAATGTCCATTCTCGAAATTTTTTCATCAAATCTTAGGTTAGAATCATGTACAAACGCCCATAATTTTTTAAGGTCCAGCTCAAATTTACTAACCTTTTGCTCAATACTGTCCAATGTGTTTAGACGAGTGTCAACGTGGTTCAGTTTTGATTCTATTCGTTTTAGGAAGGAAATGATTGCATCTGTAGGATTTTCATCGCCGGTCAGCTCGTTTGCAGTTCTTAAGGGCGCCGCCGCCTGAGGGGCTGGAGTGCTGGCTATCGGCGGTGAATCGGATGACATATTGATTATATCCAGATACAACGATTGCTCAAAAAACACTGAGTCATTATATAACACTGAATTCGCTTGGTGTGAAGATTCACTAACCGTAAATAAATCCAGGTTCAGTTCTACACTGTCTGCACTGTCAAACAAAGGCGATTCACCGATGCGCGCGTTTTTTAAAATACCACTGTTTTTGTTATCACTGCTACACTTTCTTTTCTTGTTCAAATCGCACAAAGATGGGACGCACTCATCCATCAGAACAGTATATTGAGTTTTGTAACATTCCCGCTAGTAGAAATGACCTACGTTTGTTAATTAGTTAATTTAAAAGCATTAAACACTTTGTCGAATTAATAAATTGGTTTAAATTGAAGAGTGAAATAATATAGCACAGCATTTAATTTGCAATTCTGAAGAATTGAAAGGTGGTGAACATTTAAGAGGTCGTCGTGTTTTGTTTTTCTAAAACATACGGGAATTAGCTGCTGCGAGAATTAAATGTGATTTGTTAACCACGATTCCGACAGAAATGAAAAAATAATCTCAGAGTTATTTACATGAAGGAAAACTAAATACTTGATCAAACAGACTCAACAAGTATAACATATGTTTTCTAACGTATATTAGACTCTTCTGTTGGCTTAGATAATTACTTACTCTGAACTGAGTAAACTTTTTTCAAAATGTATATATCTATGTCTGTTTTATTACAGATACTCATCCTATTATGTGCATAATTATCAAGGCATATTTATTTCCGGGTAACATATAGACCCATTGGGTCGGGTTTTATTTGTTTCGTTGATTATATGAAGTTATCATGAACATTGTTTAAACACATGACACAATAATAAACACATTACTTAATCTTTTTAATACAACATCAGTTATAACATTTAATGAGGAGTGACATCATCGTTAGTTACTGTAATAGTGTATTAACAGTAATTAAAAAGATAGTACTTTTGTTACATTATATTTCAAGATTAAAGCGAAGCATGTTCAAGCACCGTATAATATTTAGCACACAACACGAATATCTGCAACGAAAACAGCTTTAAAGTTAAGCACAAATGTGTATGAAAGTCAAATAAGAAGCAGCTGTCAAAAACATCGGAATTACGCTCAAACTTTCTGTGATGAAACCTTATTTTCGTAATTTTAGTCGCTAGAAGAATGTTAGCTTAGAGTTACTTAGCAAAATCATTTTACTAAAAACAGCTTTATTTATTTATTTTATTTAATAATGCAAATTTAATACGGGATGAAGGCATAGGTTGTTTAGATACTGAAATCGCTATGTTTGTGTTTTGTTGCATAATAACCGTTAAACGTACTGTGTACAGTTTGTTTGTCAATCTGCAAAAAGTTATATTGTTAACAATCAAAATAATAATTTAATTAAATTGATAAATAAAGTACACGATGCATATTATATACGAATGTTGATATTTGTAAATTTATTTTTGCGACATCAACACAATTTTAAGATTGAAAATCAAATATCTTGCATGTTTTTCGGTAAATATCAATACGCTTATCCCGCCTTAAAATCAATAAAAGTCGCCGGAAGTGAACAGGGGCCATCACTCGTGATTACGCAAGAGAAGTAACCTAGTTTTGGGAAAGGCCTATTATTCCAAAATATACTTTTAATAAAGTTTATTTTGATAACACTGTCTACATTGGCATCCTTGATTGGTCTCATTTTGGCTGTAGTTGTGTTCAACTTAAAAGCGGAGTTTCAACAACGTATTTTCTTTTCGAAGTTCTCTCAGTTTTTGACTTACTTTCTTCCTGCTTATATTTTATTTCACTTTTTTCTGCAATTTTCAAAATCACAGAATTGTTGTTTTACCAGTTGTACAACTTTGTTGGTATAACGTGTGTAGCACTCGGCGTCTGAACACTGGTTCTCCTATCACTAGAACGGCTAGCGAGTGTGTTGATTCCGTTGAAAGTAAAGATCTTCGTCACTGTTAAGACACTTAAAATAGCCGAAAGCCTAATGGTATTTGTCATAAGTACTGGAGTATTTATCGAATGTTTATAGCGTTTACGTCGAGTTGGTGCCTGATACCTTACTTGCATTTTATTATGTTTCTAAAAGTGACGCTTGGTGGCGTTTCAAAAACACCATCACTTTGATGCTCACTTTTGCACCATTTGTTGTAATTTGTGCATCCAGTGTAGAGACGCATTCATTCTGTCACAAGAAACCTTTTCGCATCCAACGTTTCATTCATAATTGCACTGTTTCCATTTGTTATTATGAACAATTTAAAACTTTTTGATTTGATTCCGTTTGTGCCGAGGATGATAACTACAGAATTCTTAAGTATTTTTGTGTTGTTAAACAACGCTCTCAACTTTTACGTGTATATGATGACGATGAAGACTTTCCGGAATGACGTGAGGAAAGTTATCTGTAGCTGTCGAGGTTGGCGGGCATAGTCATTTACGATACTCGATAGAGGAACGGTTCTGTTTGGAGCTAGGTCTTATAATCGTGTTAAACAAGCAGTGATGTATCTGATACTTTTGTTACTCCATTTCAGCGTTCCTCAGAACGTTGCAATTCTGTTTCACTTGTGAACGTTAAGTAATTGATTAGTTAAATTGCTATTCAATTGTATTTATATTCTATTACTATTTAATTTGAAATACAATCATGTGAGGTTAACTTTGATTTAAAAGTAAATGTATTGTGCTTAAGCCTGCGCCAAATGTGAGGTTCGACATGCCTTTTAACGGGTTTAAACCCACAATTCTATGCATTGACCGTTCCAAGGAAGTGACACTAGTTTTAATCATTGCATTTTTCTGTTGTGCGTATATTGTACTGCGTTGCATTGGCAATTTGGTCACTTGTCTCAAATAAAGGAACTTAAATTGTTAATACGGCCATACAAATTTGATTTTATGTTTAGCGTCCCTATGATTTTTCGAACCTACCCACCAGGCAGGAAAAAAACCCAAAAAAAAACGAGTTGATAAAAAACAACATTGTTCTTTCACAACTTATTCATGGCAGTGATACGAACTAAAGCAAATGTTTACCTGCAAAACTGTTATATATCATCTTTATGTTGAGAACCTACTTTAACACATTATTTTAACTGTGTAAATTGACTAGTTTCACACTGTTTTAATAAATATTGATAAAAACACCTAAACGTCAATTTTCTTTAAACTTTTATATGCTTTCTAACTCGATTTTTCGCATTGTCAAAATTGTTTGTTTTTTGTCGCTCAGGCGTCTAAAAACCTACCAGCCCGAGGACGCTAAACATAGAATCAAATTGGTATGACCTAAGGGTTTATTCGCTGCTGATCTTGCTGTGGTTTGATTTTTCTTGTAAATTTTTACAAACTTCAATTGTCTTTCCAGATTTATGTTAGTTAAATCTGTATAACTACATAAAATAGTTGAACTTATCACTACTTATGTATTATGAACACTGTGAATATTCAAACAGAATTAAATGTTTAGACGTTATTCAAAGAAAATTGGTATATTAGGTAAGAGCAATTTATATTTGCCATAAAGTACTCGTGTGCGGTGATTGTGTTACCTCAAACGAAAAGTTAAATGTCGATCATTTAGTTATTTTATTTCATTTATAGCATTATCACAAACGGATAATCCGATGTACCGTTATTATAACGCCATACTGGAGGAGATATAAACCGTTACATGTATATGTGCTACTGTTTTAATAATATAGTATATGGCATATTTAAATGTCGTTACTGTGTTATATGTATATCATTGTTTTAACCATTGATTGTAAATGTAGTTATTGTGTTATATGTATATCATTGTTGTAACCATTGACTTTGTCTATTAGAGTACTCATTTAAAATACTGTATGTGTTCGTTGTATTATTGTATTTATTAAGGTTGTATGACAAATGGATTCATTCTGGCCTAACCCCATTGTGAGAGGCGAACATCCTAAGAATACTTTCGTTTATGTAACCAACATTTTTTTAGTTTGTATAAGATGCCTTAAACCCTGTTGTATCATGTTACGCATTCGATTTATTGTAATTGTATCGGGTTTGTTAAAGTTACATTTTTCACTTTATACTAAATTGTCGATACGGAATACGGAATATTTAGTTCTACAAAAACGCTACAAAATGAAAGTATATTGGCTGTGCTTAGAAACAAATATTAAACAGTTGAGCAGTGTGTGTAGCATATATAAACCATTGTATTTGTCGGTGTATTTGTAATAGTATTATTAATGGTTTCCTTCCACCATAACCATTCCTTTTTTGAGTGACAAATATCGCATGAGCAATATGTTTATATCCGTGTAGTATGTTGTTATGTGTTCAATTTATTACATTTTTTTCGGTTTTATATAAGTTGCGCCTTTCACCTACTTCTTACGTATAAGATAGGTAACTAGTAGCTGTTGTATACAAACTTTATTGTGGGCGTAGCGAATCGATAAATCTCATATACAAACGCTACGACAGATCTATTCGACCAAAAATCACATATACTACTATTACTACTACCACAACCACAACCACTACTACTACTACTACTTATTATTATTATTTTAAGATTGTTAGGAATGGAAGAAGAGAACAAAATTCAGTGTGACGCGGCCGGTAGTACCCTTCTTTATGCGTTTCGTACAAGCAAAAGAAAGCAAATAAAACAGAGAATACGAATTCCGAAGTGGACAAGCTTCAACGCTCAATGAGTGAATGTTTTTTGAAGTGTCCTAATAGTGCAGAGTGTAATTCTCAAACCGGCTAAAACGAGGTAGAGACGCGATCGTTGCATGCATGTGGTACCAATGGTGGGCACAATTTAAAGTTCATAAAGACAATTGTATACTATGTATCTAGTACAATAGGAGATATTTTATTTTCTTGCGATATTATCAAAGTGATTTTAGGAAATGTATAAAACAAGATACAATGAACTCGAATACACATTTAGGACACTACAGCAGCATTCGGTCGAAGAAACTCCTATTTGCAAAATTTTGACATTAAAAAATAAAAAAGTTCGTGTCCGAACATTAAGAAAAACTAAAATTAATCCAAAATATATGGGTCCGAATATTTAAAGATGTTATTTGTGATGTTAAACGCGACATTACATTTAGACGGTAATGGCGTCAAGAGCCATGTTACAACCCAGGTAATTCCTCGTTAATTTATAGAATTACGTAACTGCTGGAATCAATTAATCTAGTATGCTTATCTTTTAATTACGTTTATGGCAAAGCGACATAATTATATTGCATAATGTTATAGATCAATTTTCGAGATATAAAGCATTGAATTTTTCATGGCGTCCAAAGACATGTTACAAGACAAGTTTTTTTTTCAACTCCTGTTCTCGTAGTCATCATTACACGAGTTATACATACCACAAAATATAAAACCGCGTAAACTGGGGAAGCAGTTACATGCAATCGCATACCTTGAAAACTTGTATCTCTTGAACGTCTTGTGAGTGTGATGTTTCCGTTAAAAGTAAAATATTTTGTCTCTATCAAAACCCTTAGTCTAGAAGAAATTGTTCTTTTTATTATCATTTGTATTATTGCATGTATTGGGTGCCGAATTTGTTCTGATTAGCAAAACTGATTTCGTTAATTTTCCTAACAGTTACGCATGGACCATTTATATCGCTCCGTAGCATAACAAAAATAACATTTACATCATCTGTAGTTATCGGTGTTTAAAGTAATAGTTGTGGCACACTGTGACCGAAATATGTGAGTTATTTAACGAGCCCGCAGAGCGAGATTAAATAATTAACATATTGAGGTCAAAGGGTGCTACAAGTGTTTTATACCATATTTATCAATCACATCGCAACTGTCTACGATGCCGATCCCAATAGGCTGCTCCTAGACGTCACGTGATGTTTGACATGTTTTGCATGCGTGTCATTTCCAAATTTAGCGCGGTCGCAATGTGGATACTCAGTGCAATCAGTGCAATCGTTAAGTGCAACAAGAAGCGTGCGTATAAATAAAAACTTAATTTCAATTTACTGCACTGCTTCAATATACTACTTATTGCACGGTAAGCTTGCATATTAGGCTCCGCCCACCATTTACCGATCTGATATCGCAGTTATTGAATACCGCAAAACAATGAAAACTCTTGATATGGTATAGGTATCTTTATTGCAATACAAATACGAAACTCCGTTGGAAAAACAAAACGCGCATTAATTCTGTAACCTCGCTTTAATTTTTTACATGTATGTCCTTTAGGGGGAAACATTCAGAGATAACGTGAAGAAACTTTTTTCCTAGGTTGCAAAGACGACGGCTTTAAATATACGCATACAATAAATCAGTAAATTATGGACTGATTTTCCGAATATCAACAAGGTCTATCTATACGGATGTTAGCTATAAGACAGCTAATGAGTATATCCTTTGTAACGTATGAATTCTTGTCATTTGGACATGCGTGTGAACAAACGATACTATTTATAATTACGGCGTAGTGGCAAAACACACATATATATATATTTTGTTTAATTGTATATTTAATTTCACCACTAAGTGTATTCACACCACTAAATATTTACAGTTCGAATTATTTTTTTATGGAAATCAAAAACTGCGAATTATAAACTATATGTTTAAATTTGTGTGTGTGTGTGTGTTTTAAATTAAGTATTCTAATCCAATCTGGACATTTTTCGGCGAAGATGTCTAAGATCACATTTGACCTAGATTTATTGTAAATGAGTATGAATGGAAAGCGCGATAAGTTAATTATGCATGGTAAAATTGAATACCATTATTATATTGGGACAATTTGTTTGCGCGGGAGAATAATTTACACTAATGTTTTAATGTCTGCCAATAATTGTTGCATAATTGTTGCATAAGTTTTTGGGATGACAATTTACATAATTGTTTACAGAAGCGGTTAAAATAAAGTTATAAATATATCCTCGACTACACCCTAGAAGTATGAACAAATTTTCTCTGTGTATGTAACAAACAACATGTTATATTCATTCACAGATTGAAATAACTATTTTGTTTAGCCTACATAGGCGGCACTCTCTATAAATAACAAATGTACAATGCTCCCACCACAGGAGCCTGTTACTATGTTGTTTATATTCTATGTAAACACAGATAATACAGATTGTAAAAGAGGAACTGTGGCCCACACAGCATGAACGGCGTGTATTTCTAGGGTAAATTGATCATACGATCGTGAACGATATATTCTCGGCTTAATGTCAGTCTTAGGTCAGTCTTTCTGTGCTATAAACTATACTGGCGCAGTGCCTAATCCTCTACTGGCCTAAATCCGCCACCCCATCCGAATAAGCGTTTTTTACCGGCGATTTCTATTTTGTTGATCTCGATCAATCAGATACTTTCCCTTAACAACGCTGACGAGTTTTCATCTTGATTTGTGCATAAATGAATATTTAATTCAATTATTTTGTACATAACCCCTCAATGCAAACAAACTGCATGCGGGGAATCTATTTCATACTGCGCATGCGGAATTTTGAGGCCCTCGCATGGTGTCCATGATAAAATTAAATTATCGTGTTTTAATATTATGCCCATGTGAGCATTTGCAGCATAAACATAACCATTATTCATTGGAATTACAAACAATAAAATGCTGAAAAAAAACTGCTAATTAAGAGCGCAAATGCCTCGCTACTTAAAACCCTCATTATTTGTCCTACGTGCACGCAGGACCTCAGTTTCAGAGCTACTTTTAGAAAAAAATGTATTTGAAGAAATTGAAACATGGTATTAACAACAAACAACGAGTTGCTTAATATACAAAATTAAATAAGAACAATAGTCAAATGTGGAATAAGCATGTCACGGGTCGTGATCTACGATTTGCACCAAGCAGCTTCGGATCACCGTGTTTTATTTTAAACACTAGAAAATGAACCTTAAATAAACAAAAGTGGGAGTTTTGTCAATAGAAGTCAATAGAAGTTGCTTTGAAAACAGAATTCATCAAAGAATATTATTTTCGAGCAATTTGAACATTTTAAAGAGGGGTGGCGGATTTAGGAACTCCCACGCTCATTTTTTACACTGTTTAGGCCTTCAATCGCAATACAAAAAAATCATTTGCCAAGTATTTGAAATGTAACCAAAACCCGCCAGCAAATGCACATTAAATCTAACTTGATTTATGTGAATTTTTTTATGTCAATCGGTGAAACAACTTCTGAAAATATCGTAAAAATACCCCCCAAATGTGGCGGATATAGGCACTGCGCCAGTACCAATGAATAGGCAAAACAATTGACAAAAGTTTTGTTGTCGGCATATTTTTCATATATCTAGCCATAAAACTCTTTAACATGTAAATGCATGTGCATGCTTCGGAAAGAATTGCAATAGTAGCTTGCCGTATATGAACCGATTAACGTACTCGATGCATTCGTAGCCTTCTACGCATTAATTTTCTGTGCTAATCTGTGCTTTACCATGAATATTTGTCCTAGATAATCCTAAGTTAGGGATCCTTAAGAAACCTAAGAACAGACATATTTATTTAAATGTCAAAAGTATCACAATATAATATAACGATATGTTGTTAAAGGGTTTATTATGATTTAGTATGACAGTAGTGTGTGCCGTACGGAACTAGTCTAACATTATATGGATTAGGTAAATTATGAGTGAAAAACCAAAGGTTACACACATATTAGTTTTGAATATTATGTAGCAAGTTCAATTGGCATTCCTAATTTTCAAAATTACCCTTAACGCCGAGTATCATTTCTGTAAATATTTAGTGGTGTGAATACACTTGGTGGTAAATATACAATTAAATAAAATATATAAATAAATCTATTTTTCCACTACGCCGTAAGCACATTAAATTAAAATAGCATGCATAAAAGTTCATACATTACCAACATAACAATTTGATTACATAGCACATAAAACACAAATTCAAGCAGCTGTAAAGGCACTAAGTGTAAAGCAAGAAACATAGCAAGCACACAAATACATGGTATGAATAATTAATAAGACCACTATTAATAAGATATGTTACAAGTATAACGCATAAACCTAAGGCAAAGGTTAAAACATAAAGGTTATTAAAGCTTGTATACGGTAACGTGTAAATGGTAAAAACAGAAAAAAATACCAAGCACGGTTAAGATAATCACAATAGCAAAGCAGCAGAAGAGGCAAACACGCTAATAAAATGTATAGCAAAAGAGAACTAAACTAAAACTAGCACGAGCATGAGACACAGGCGCACCTCTCCGTCCCAGGCATGCAACATGCTTTTGAAATGATTAAAATTACCCATATCGTCTCTAAAATGCTGCGGAAGAGAGTTCCAAAGGCTTGGGGCACTGTAACGGAAGGAGTTGAGCCCATGTCGTGTGGTCCTCACCTTAGGTAAAAATGCTACGTTTGTATACCTAAAAGAATAAGATGATACATCTTTAAAAGTAACCAAATCATGAAGATAACGAGGACCTGATTTATTCAAAATTTTAAAAGTCTAAAGAGACATAGTTCTTAACCTCCTGACCTTTAGAATAGGCATTTTGATTTTTCAAGAAGGGTTTTGTGTGTCGAAGAAAAGTCATTACAAACAAAACGCTCTTGTATTTTTTCGATCTGTTTAGTCTGTATTTCTCCACAAAAATCCCAGGCTTAAGGGCTGTAGCTGAAATTTGACATGATAAAAGAATGGTAAACAGTCACCCTGCCTAATTTGCAAAGATATTTACCAATTCGTTTTAATGCATTCAACTGCATACATGCCGTTTTGTACATATCAGACACATGTTAATCAAATTTTAGTCTAAAATGAAGGGTAACAACAAGACGTTTAACAGAGTCTTCACATGCAATAACAGTATCATTAAGGTTGAATGAAATGTTTCTTTCTTTTTCATCTATACAAATAGCTTGAAATTTGTCAGGGTTAGCTTGCATTTTGTTATCTGTGAACCACTGAATGAGAATTGAACTATCAGATTCTAGAGTGTTCTTAACAACATTTATATCAGAATGAAAAAATGCTAGAGTATTGTCATCAGCATAATTGTATAGACTACTTTCTTGGACAAAATCAAATATATAATTAATAAAAATATTAAAGAGAATTGACCTAAGACCGATCCTTGTGGGACTCCCTTGTAAATGTCCATCATTTTGAGTAAATCCAAGGCTGACTCAGAGACATGATAGGATTTTGGTTTAAATAGTAATAAATCATGACGGAGTCAATCAAAGGCCTTTGAGAGATCCATCAGAATAGCTGCAATAAATAAGTTATCGTCTATAGCTTTTTTCCACTCCTCTACAATTGTGAGCGGTGTACTTTGGCTACCATAACCAGGTCTAAAAGATGGAAAACAAATGTTAAAATAACTTTTAAAATCTCGCTAAGTTGAATATTTATGGACCTCTCAAAGATGTTTGATAAAACAGGCAGAAGACTAACTGGACGATAGTTATGTTTATCTAACGTGCTTTTTTTCTTGTATGAGGGTCCTACTTGAGCAACGTTGAGAGAGTCGGGAAAAGTTGAGGTAGTAATTGATTTATTTACAAGTTCGGTAATTGGTTTGGTAATGGATGGCTTTGAAAGCTTAACAACTTTTGAGGATATACCATCATGGCCCGTAGCCTTCTTAACATTTGATAGGTTTATTTGCTTTTCAACAAAAGCTTGATCGACGGGCTTGAACACAAGCTTTTTGTCAGTAACTTTGGATTTAATTTTACAAATACTAGGGTGGGAATCATCTACAGCAAGTGAGTTATCTCCAATATCTTTGGCAACCTGTACAAAGAAATCATTGAAAATCTGAAAAACATCATTTTGGTTGTTTACAAGTACATCATGTTCAAGAAGAACAACATTTTTCAGAGTATGATTTCCCTTTGATGATAAAAAAGGTTTAACAGTAGGCCAAAAGTCACTAGAACTACAGCCACCAGCACATCTATCAATAAAGTATTTATTTATTGACTTCCTTCTCAGGGATGTGATAAAGTTTCCTTGCTGCCTATACTTTTCCCAGCTCTTACTGTTTTTATTCTTTTGGTATTTATTATGTAACATGTTCTTTTTATAAATTTCCTGTCTGAGAGTTTTATTCATGTATGGAACAGGCTTAGTCACAAGCTTTTTCTTTTTCATTGGAGCATGCATATCTAATTCATTAAGAAATGTATTGCTTAAATCTTGGTACAATGTTTCAACATCAGTAAGCTCATCATTACTAAAAGTAGATAATTTACTTTGTAGATCAACATTAAAACAATCAGTATCAAAGTGTTTAAAACTTCTGTATGATATCCACTTAGTTTTGTAACACTGTACACGTACCTTTAGATGAAATCCAATCATAATGTGAACATCACTAAGACCATAAGTAAAATTCTATGTTTTGTATATCACAGATGTGTCATTTGTAGGAATATGATCTAACACTGAGGGCTCAGAGTTTGAGGTAAAACAAGTAGGCTTTGTTTCAGTATTTTCAAGATCAAACACATCAAAAATATGTAGTATTTGCTGCGATCTTTTATGATATAAACTGTTACAGTTTAGACCCCAAGAAGAATATAATGTTTGTATTTGTTACTAACCCTGTCCAACACATTATCACAGTCACTTTGGAATTTTCATTAGTCATGGATGGTGGATTACAGGCTCCAACTATTGGTTATATCTATGTTTACCTCAATAGATATGCACTCAGTGAATTTAAACTCAAAATCTTTGATTCTATCCCCTGCAATGTCTGACCTCATGTAGGCTGCAACACCTCCTCCTTTATCGGTTCTGTCTGCCCTCCAAAAACGATAGATGTTAACCAGGAACTGATGATCTATAAATGAGTCATCAAGTTTTGTTTCAGAAATGAAAAGAATATGTACATAATTTTTAACCAGAAGTTCTTTTCAAGATTCAAATTTGTTTCTTTGACTATTAATGTTAATATAAACACACAAACATTTGTTTGAACTGCGTTTTCTAATGTGTGTAGCTTCTTGGAATAAATCTGGGGTAGAAATTGATGACACTTGATCAACTCAGATTCCGATGGTAAGTCAAACAAGGAATCACTGAAGTTAAAACAGGAACAATTCTGGCACATCCATGGGTCTTCGCTCTGAGACAGAGACTCAAAATCCTTTGCAGACAAATTGACACATTTAATGTGGTACCAATAGTAACAGGCTTCACAGTAGATAGCCCTGTGATTTTTGGCAACAGGCCTGTAGCTGAGTTCACATGGGCACTTTATAGGGCCTGGATTAAGAGGGATGTCTCCGCAGAGCAGCAGAAGAATGCCGAATATGTTTTCTTCTGTGTAGCATATAGGTATAGAAAGTGGGACAGGACGGCGGTGCTTTATATTGTAGAATAAAGCAGTCAAATTGTCCGAAGAGCTTCCATCCGAATATATATACAGTAACTGTTTTGCATGTACACTTTTACCATTGTCATCGTAATTAACAGTTGATACATTTTCATGATATAAAATCACACAGGGCTGTACAAGTTGCAAACGTACATTATTTTATTTAAAATCAGGTAAAATAACTGGTAAAGCAAATAACTTAAACCAAACCGAGAGAAACATCTTCGGGTGCAGGTCGCAGTATAGCTGTTTATGTGAGCACTTTTCACTCATCTTATTTGGATGCTAATCGTCCGGTTTCAAAGAGCTTCAACTTATCCTATTATATCCGCGCTGATACCGACATTGATATGTGTTCAATACCGACAATGATATGTGTTCACTATAATATTTTACCTTGATTATTTTTAGATATCCACACCACGAAATTATATTATATATTCCAAAATTCAATAATATCTTTTCTACTGATTAATTTATAAAATGTATTTTTGCAGTAACTCCTTTATATACACATCAGCAATTCTTCAGTAAAATTCGAAAGTCAACACTTCATGTGAAAATATACAATTTCCGTGTATTCCTTGTATTTTTGAGCCCACAAAAATCACGTCTGCTGTGCACCCAACCCGACTGTAATTTGTACTTTTTTTGGTTAAAACTCGAAGAAACATCGCACAAGTATACAAAAGTTAACTAAAGCTAACAGTTCATTTTCAGACATGACAATTATACATTATGTTTGCTTCATGTCAGATTAAACATAATTTATGTTGTGCCACCAGTCAATACTTGACACAATTACATACTTTATGCATTAAAGACTACAGAAGTCCCCATATTTCTTTCAACATTTGACGTCACAATATTAAGGGTTTGAACTAACGTAATTATTCCTTTTTTTGGGGTTGGGTATTTTAACTATCATTATTTAATACATGTCGTTAAACCTATGCAACAATTACATGTACATTGGAAAGGTGCGAAATCGACAACAATGAACAACTAATCGAAAATACTACACACCGGTATAAATCATTAGAACAAATTTATGAAAGAACGCCTTATTGGAACGTTGGGTATTTTAACTATCATTATTTAATACATGTCGTTAAACCTATGCAACAATTACATGTACATTGGAAAGGTGCGAAATCGACAACAATGAACAACTAATCGAAAATACTACACACCGGTATAAATCATTAGAACAAATTTATGAAAGAACGCCTTATTGGAACGAAATGCATATACTATCAGATATTGTCAGCTTTAAAAGTTGAATCTTGGACAATTTTTTTAGGATCCGTTCGCACCTCCCCCCCCCCCCCCCTCTTAATCAGCATATGCTGTTTATTAATACATTGCATGTGTACACTTCTGAATAGTAGTAAACCAATATAAATTATCCGAATGGGACAGCACATGTATTTCGTGTAGCTTTTAGCATGTAACTGTTGTTATTTTGTGTTGCCATGTGTTACTGGGTACACAACATCACTTAGGCGTACTGGCCCTACAAAACCAATATATTTATATTTTGTGCACTAATCAACGTCCGCATACCGTGCCAATGTCATTTTTATCAACAAAAATACATTATAAGAAAATAAAAAGTACATATAAAAATGTTTTGCAGTATGGTTATGCATGGGATGCTATTTTTGTCCATATAATTAAATTCTAAAAAAGTTTTATATGCGATAGAGAATGATAGTTGTGCACATACTGTACCTTAACGATTCTGTTACTACCTGTGATTTATTAGGTTAAACCGACTGTGCATTTGAGCCTGACCGTGACCAGCGGTATATACTGTAGCGTCGTTTATGTAAGGGGTATTCCACGATACGCCTTGTTTTGCTGTTTTCCGCTGAAGAAACCCTTAGAATTATATCGAAACCAAAATTGGCAAACTTCCCCCAACTCATTTTTATTATGTAAGTGGACTCGTATGCGAGGGAATTGTAAAAGTTCTTTGGCCTTAAAGAGAACCCATTCTTATATATTGACTGTATCATAATTCTCACGAATTAGTTTTGAACGATCGTCAGCGTTTCTATCGAACATAAAACAAACCCTCTTAATAATTACAGAGTTTGTTGTTTATATTACAGCTTGTTCGATATATATCAGTATATTTTAACAATATAAGTTAAATCAAACACAAGAAACATCAGCAAGAGAGAAACCCTTATTTACATCTGCAGGTCCTTTATTTGAGGCAAATGACCAATGACAAACAGTATAATACACATCGCACAACACAAAACATAAAATGATTAAAACTGGGGTCACTGCCTAGGAATGGTCAATGCAAAGCATAAAGGGTGTAAAGGAATGTCGAACCTCACAAATGGCCCAGAATTAATCACAATACACGTATTTGTAATTGTAAATACAATTTAGCATCATATCATTGCAATTCAACACTTTAGGGTTTCTCCAAATTATGCTTAAACATATACCGTGACAAAACAAAAAATATATAAAATACGTAGTGTATAGTGAGCTATTCATTAATAAAACTATATACAATTTTTGCTAAGCAATTGATGAATGTATAAATTACATAATAACAGTTGCTGGTTTGAATTCGCATGTCATTATGTCTGTCACAGGTTGAATATGTGATCAAATATAATTTGCGCTATATTGCTAAACATTTAACGTCGATTCATAATTGGCATGCTTTCTGAAAAAGTGTTCAAAATAATTACAAATATATAGTAAACATCATTTGTGTTTAAACGATATTTTTACGTCAAGCACATTACAATGGAGTGTACATTCAAATATGTGTATATTCGTATATACTTTTTTTCTTAGAACACCATTTAGCTTATTTACATTACTTTTAAACGCATTCCGCATATCATAAATATATAATGCATTTAATGTAGACGTTACTGTATTATGCATTTCTACAATTTAATATTATACAACATCGTATGTTGATATCGGCAATCAATTGTTCATAGGCAATTTCCCTTAACTCTTCAAGGCTGAATTCATTTTAATGTAAATTCTGTTAAGAGGTTTTTTTAATGTACTGGTGCACTACTAACACATTTGTTTGCAGATATCATTAATTTATTTTAAACCAAATTGTTATAGACGAAAGTAAATGAATTTCAAGTCAATACTAAGCGTGTTTGGATTGTTGTTGCTTACCGTATAAATATTCATTTAAACAATCGTGAACAGACCCGTAATCAATGTGGGTGACTCAATTTCAATTTTCGGCAGCACACGAAAGATCTGTGTGCAACTGCCAGCAATCAATTTAATATGTTTAGACGGACAAAGCAGTTCGTATTCACAACTTTGTTTTCTGCAATCTAGATTTCAACTCTAGATGTGGCAACTTAAATGATTATCTCCTGATAAACAGGCTTATTTCAGACCTATTTGAACTTGAAAACATTGAAAACGAACAGTCAGAAATAATTAAGAATTTTACTGATTCAAATGTCCCTCTTAACAGGAATATAGTCGATACAAAGACAAATAGTTATGGTACAAAAATGATAGACTTCTGTAACAATAACAATGTATTTATACTTAATGGCAGAATAGGTAAAGAACTTAACCATCCAAAACTTTAATGTAGAAATTCTAGCACAGTAGATTATGCACTATCATCTTCCAGTGTATTTAAGGAAATAAACGACCTCAAAATAAATGATTTTTGTGCCCTTTACTCAGATATCCACTCACCAATATCACTTGTTATAAAAACAAAATCATATTTAACACGCAATAGCAATAAAACACAAACTACTAACACAGAACCTAGAACGAAATTATGAGATAAACTTAAAAGCGAAAAATTTAGCGAAAACTTAGATATAATAAGAGCCATACAAATAGAAAACAGACTAGATGACTTGTTGCAAAATGATAGCCAAGTTGATCAAGATAGTGTTAGCAACATTGTAAACGAAATAAGCAACTTATTTCTTAAATGCTCTCAAGATTCATTTGGATCTATTAAACCTAAAATTTATAAAGACGAGCATCTTTCTCAAAACACAGTCCATAAAAGGCCGTGGTTCAATAACACATGTAATCGGTCAAGAAACAAGTATCACAACGCAAGAACATTTTATAATAAATACAAAACACCATTTTTAAAACAAAATTTAAAACAAATAAGTAAAAAATACAAAAATACCTTAAAGACATCATTTCATAAACACATCCAAAGCCATACAACTGAGAACATTAAAGAAAGAAAATCAAAAACAATATTGGAAAATTATAAACTCAACAGACCACAAAAATAACGAGACACAAGCCTCGCCAAACGACTTTTATAACTACGTCAAGCAAATAAATATGGAACCAATAGATGCAAATGAACAAAACCTCTTTGCTACTAACATCGAAAATGGCCATATAAATCCGGAAGAAAATAATGAAATTAATGGCCCAATAAGTGCTGCAGAAATTACATGTGCAATTGAACAATTAAAGAATAATAAGTCCCCAGGGATTGACAATATAATAAACGAACAAATAAAATCATCTAAAAACATAATGTTACCAATATATGTAAAACTGTTCCAATACAATATTCAACTCAGGCATAATACCTGAAAGCTGGACAATTGGCCTGATAAAACCAATATATAAAAACAAAGATAACCCCAAACTCCCAGAAAACTATAGACCCATTTCTTTACTAAGTTGCCTTGGTAAGCTGTTTACATGCATATTTAGCACCAGATTAAATAAATTCTCAGGATTTCGCAAAAAACACTCGACAACTGACAATATCTTTGCACTTAAAACACTAATTGACACCACAAACTCTAATAAAAAGAAGCTATACTGCTGCTTTGTCGATGTTAAACAAGCATTCGACTCGGTGTGGAGAGTAGGGCTGTGGCAAAAGCTAAAAAATGAAAAAATCAATGGAAAATGTCTTCAAATCATAATCAATATGTATAACAATATAAAATCCAAAGTAGTAACAAGCCAGGGCCACACAGCATTTTTTGATTGCCTTGTTGGAGTAAGGCAAGGTAAAATTTATGCCCGTTTCTTTTTAATATCTTCCTTAATGACCTGAGTAACTACCTAAATGAATGCGGTATCAATGGAATACAAAGAGAAACAATAATTCAGGGCCTGCACACATATATCAAACTCTTTATGTTATTATATGCCGATGACACAGTAATTTTTAGTGATGATCCATCAGATCTCCAGAATGCACTGAATGGTTTTAAAATATATTGCGACAGGTGGAAATTAAATGTTAATATAAGCAAGACAAAAATAATGATAATTGGGAAAGGAAATATCAGAAGGAATAACATTAACTCTAAAATTGGAAACACGGACATGGAAACTGTAAACGAATATAAATATTTGGGTGTATATTTTACAAAAAGTGGATCATTTGTAAAAACAAAGAAATATATAGCCGAACAGGCAAATAAAGCAATGTTCTGTCTTTTGCGCAAAATAAAATGACTTTCTTTGCCATATGACATCCAAATAGACTTATTCCAAAAAACAATTAAACCTATTCTTCTATATGCAAGCGAAATTTGGGGTGTAGGAAATATAGATGAAATTGAAAGAGTTCAACTCCGATTCTATAAATATATATTTAATCTAAAAAAATCTACACCATCTTACATGATTTATGGAGAAATTGGTATCACACCAATCAAAGTAGATATCCAAAAACAGACAATAGCTTTTTGGTCAAGAATTATTGAAAACACTGAATCAACAAACACTATAAAACTATCGTCTAAATTATATTAACTTTTGTTAGATCTACATGCTAAAAATGTCATAAAGTCAACATGGATAGAAAATGTCAAGACAATACTATGCCACAATGGATACTCTGGAATATGGTACAGTCAATCCTTTCTAAATAAAAAATGGCTTGTTACATCACTATCCAATAAATTAAATGACATATATAAACAAAACTGGAAATCTGAACTTGAAAGTACATCAGACTCAAATACTTATAAAATAATAAAACAAGCATTCATTCAAGGCAAATATATAACAATTTTACCTGCAACCCTAAGTAGAAACCTTATTGCTTTTCTCACAAGAAATCATACCTTACCAATTGAAACTGGACGATAGCACAATGTACCAGTACATGAACGAAACTGTCCCTCATGCAACGATATAGGCGATGAATTTCATTACTTATTTAAATGCCCTATTTTCAGAAATGAAAGAATAAAACATTTAAATATTCAATACTATACAAGACCCAATATACTAAAATTCCACACAATAACAATATGTGAGAACTTCAAATGCCTGAAAAATCTGAGCTTATTGTGCAGAAAAATAATGAAATATTTCAGAGGCAACAAATAATGGTGAAATACATAGTCATTAACTGTTTTCAGCCCATGGTTAATTATGATTGCAAATAAAGATGAATACAAAATTTTACAAAGCATAGACATGCATCAAATCGAAAACAAAAACATAAATATATCCACATCAAAAACAAAAATAGTCACATAAAAAGTGAAAAATAAAAAATAAAATAATAATAATAATAATAATTATTATTATTATTATTTTTATAATTAAGCTCCTATATCTCGTTTCGGTAGGGTGTCTTCAACCATTGTGCAGACCTGAAATAAATAAAACAAATAGAAATAGAAATAAGTGTGGCTTATGATAATTTTTAAAAATTTGTTGAAGGTTAAGTTAAGCACACACCAATACTACTATGTAATATGTTAAACTAATTAAATGAAAAAAAACAAAGTAACAATACACGTACAACTAGGTCTATTCTTAGAGACAAATCTATACATACAGTATATTAAGTTTCTGTAGGTGATGGACCCATATAGCACTTCAATACCGGTAACCCCTGACTAATATCTCCAGGTGGCCCCCTACAATAATTGTAAATATCTGTTAAAATGTCATAATTATATTGTAAATATTAGAACGGACACATATGACTGTCCACAATACCATATCAGAATTTTTATTTTTTATTTTCATAGTTTATTTAAACTGTAAAGACATGTAACATATGATAGACTCCATGATTAATATGCATTCGGTTAGAAACACAATTATGTATTGTAAAGAATCCAATGTCTTAGTATGTTTATACAAAATGTGTTATTCTTGTGCTACTTATCAACTATGTTGTCAAGTATATATGTGTATATTATGTTAGCATCACCAGTATCCAAAATAGACACTGGCTACTAAAATTTCTAATTGGCTACTAAATGTTCTTACTGGCTGCTGAAATTAATGTAAATATTTGAAAATGAAGCTCAATTTCACACTTTCTGAGGAAAATATTTCTTAATACCAGTTTATCTTTGTAAAATAGAAATGTTTGGCTACTAATTCAGATTTCTTAGCCACAACCTAGGTATATATAGGTCTAACAATCAAATATATGTGTTTGTTTGTGTATTTGTATAACTGAATATATTAAATTACCTATAAATAACTATATGTAAATTGAAACAATGTTTGCTAATGAATACTGTTATCATATCATAAATATCTAATAGTACTACGTTAAGTACATATGGGTTTAATCATTTAAACATAAAACTAGAACAGAAGTCTATAATGTATATCAATTTTTATTAAAGTTTTGTTTTACCCCACCCACTCCATCTTTTTATAAAGAATAGCAAACCAAAGATAACACTTTTGTTTTCAGCCCGAAAGATTATTTTGAACCTCTTTAATAATATCATTAATGACAATGTTCAAGATAAACAGCAATTTTGTTCAACGGTAAACCATGTGAAACTTTCCTCTATACACAAAGCACCCGATTTAATAAGACCGTTAACCGATTAGAATTCAGATACGACTAGATTGCACTATTATTGTATAATGTTGTTTGCTATTATATCTGTACTCAAATTTGGTCAATCAATACGCTGTTTCCCGTCCATCCGCATTATTATTGCCATTGTTACATGTGCCTAATTATGTGTATTATTCGAATGCATTATGCCAATTCTGTTCACATATATGTGAAAATTGTGCTTTATGTAAATAAACTGGTAAAAGCTTTAATCTGATCGTTTTCCGTAACATTCTATGATTTTGAATGATAATGATAATATGACGTAAACATAAACGTTATCGATTGCCTCAGCGACACACCCTCGAAAGAAAATCATACACGATGTTGCACAGTTTTTACATCAACCGTGCAAAGATCAGACGATACTACACAGTGACGTCATTTACGACTTTGATGTTTAAATATGCATTCCGATAAATGCCGAATTTGCAATTGACCGCGTGTATGTTTTGACATAAAAAGTAGTCAGGCTACAATTAGATCGTATGGATAATACGCACAAAGAAAATGCTAGCAGCGAATACCCTTACCCGTATTTTAATGTTGCATTCAGTATTTAGTGAGGGTTAATAAACGATATGTTTATAATAATATGTTTTAATACACGCTAAAATGAATAGTGATAAAGAATTTTGTTATTTTAAACCGTGTAATTTGAATATGTTGAACTGTTTTTGTTTTGATAGTATGATTGAAACAAATAAATATGTGCTGTTTTGTTTGTTAAATTTCATCAGCTGTCGTTTATTTTATAAGTCATATAATCAAACAAGTATGGACTTTTTAGCTGTGCAATATCATGTGATGGTGCACAGCAAATTCCATATTGAACACGGCTGTCGCCTCGTTCAATATGGAGTTTGCCGTGCACCATCACATATTATTGTACTTCAATTTTGTCTACGATGATAAATTCACATTACCGAGAAAGAGATATTTTGACTGTCAAAAACATTTCAACTTTTTTTACACGTGACCAAGCGAAAAGTGACTGTCAGGTCATGTGACCGCGCTGGCATTTTGAATGTCATATATGGGCTAGTAACTGTGTGTTTTTTTTTCGTAACATTATGAAAAAATTGCCTCCCTTGTCGAGACGACATATAGTCGTGACGTCACTATGCAATGTGTAAACAAGCGATTCTCTTCAAATTTAACTGTCAGAAACAATAGTTTGCCAACATTTCTGAAGATGAAAGAAAATTAAGGCATTCTTCAATCTTGATGGACAGAACTTAGCATGTGTTTACATTTTTTACTCAAGTTTGTTCGGTATAATAAAATAAATATCAAATGGCAGCGTATGTGACATTGATATCGTCAACCCTCGGGTTTACAATGTCACTGTCACACACGCTGCCATATAATATTTATATAATATTGCACAGCTGAAATGTCCATATGTGTATAATATTGCGTTTCGCTTTTGCATTACCGCGAAATAATGTACCGTGAAATATATCGCTGGTGCTGTGCATCCCAGTGGTATTGTGGCGTGGAGCAAATTGTTATCTCTGGACATGTGCATCCTAGCAAACTGTGAGTTATTGTGGCGTGGAGCAAATTGTTATCGCTGGACCAGTGCATCCCAGCAAACTGTAAGGTATTGTGGCGTGAAGCAAATTGTTATCGCTGGACCAGTGCATCTCAGCAAACTGTGAGGTATTGAGGCGTGAAGCAAATTGTTATCGCTGGACATGTGCATCTCAGCAAACTGTCACTTATTGTGGCGTGGAGCAAATTGTTATCGCTGGACCAGTGCATCTCAGCAAACTGTGAGTAATTGTGGCGTGGAGCAAATTGCTATCGCTGGACCAGTGCATCCTAGCAAACTGTGAGGTATTGTGGCGTGGAGCAAATTGTTATCGCTGGACATGTGCATCTCAGCAAACTGTGAGGTATTGAGGCGTGGAGCAAATTGTTATCGCTGGACATGTGCATCCCAGCAAACTGCGAGTAATTGTGGCGTGGAGCAAATTGTTATCGCTGGACCAGTGCATCCTAGCAAACTGTGAGTTATTGTGTACGTCGAATGTACGTTCTGCTCTCGAAGGCGGAAAGAGAACCAGTATTTTTTGAAAAACCTCGCCCTTACATTTCTGGACGGTCGGCGAAGCCGCGTCGTCTTTTAATATCACAAATCTCGAGCGTGTATCGTTTTTGACATGGCACCGCAGAACGCACTTGTTCAATACGCTTTGGACGATTTACATTGCGCAAAATAGTGCGTATTATTTTAAGAGGCAATGCTAACTGCACATCGTTCGCGATACAGATACCTTATATTGGTGTTATGCGCTACGAAACTTTTATACAAAAGTAAAGATCTCACAGTCCTCTGCGCTACAAAGTTTTTATATGGCAATACAATACACCCTCGCTTTCCATGCGGATGACGTGACGTTGTACATGTCAGCATAAATTTCGCGCACTTTTCAAGCAGAACAAACGATTTGTACGACATTGTGCCATTTTAACTCAAACTACAATTTATGTTTAGTCCAGGGGGAACATTACATTCAATAGTCGTTTCGGATTTGACTTTATTTTATGCGTTATAACGCAATTTGAAATTAATTACAATAACTATGAAATATTTTTTATATACAAAGCCGTCAAAGACAATAATTAATATATGGATATACCATATTGTGGATGATAACAACGAAACATGTGAACTTATTTTATTTCATGCTATGCGGTGAATGAGTGGAGAATACCGGTGAATGATAATCCGATCATTTCACTCTAGGTCGAGTGAAATGATAACGATTGATTATTTCACTCTTGGTTATATGGAACTACTTTAACTTTGTTTTTTATGTTTAAATTTTGAGAGAATGTGAATACCCTAATCGTCGGTGTAAACATCGGCCTTTTTAAACAACAGAAAACATATAATAAAATTGATTACAAATATAATTAAGCGACAACGACGCAGAGCAGTAAGAGTGGCACTATTTTCCCACAACAACAGTGATCGACAATTTTGGAATCATAATGACGTCATATTTATGACGTCATAATACACAAAACTCGTGACGCTTCAGCATATCTCGCGCATTTTTTTTTATTTATCGTCTAAAAGCATGAAATAAAAAGAAAATGTGTTTAATACAGTGTAAGATCGTATTTTATTTCGTTCGTGGTCAAAGAAAGAAAATATTTTTACTCGTGGCTGCGTCACTCGTGAAAATATTGTTTCTATGACCACTCATGAAATAAAATACGATCTTACACTGCATTAAACAAATATCCTCGATACGTTTACTTTTTGAGATCGCGAAAATAGGCTAGTGTATACATGAATATGTACATGAATGACCTGACATGAGTTTATGTCGCGGTCCGGCTATATTGCGATCGCGATCATGTACCCGGAACAAATTATATTAAGGTGTCCCGTTTAAATGTCAAAATGTCCCGCCGATTTTTTGTCAATGTCCCGTTTTAGCCTGACAAAAAAAAGACATGTATGATGAAAATCCGAAGATAAACAATTACTGTGGAAATAGAGATACCGCGAGAATACCAATGCCGAGTATATAGAGAATATTAGGTTAGTGTCTTTGTGTACTTGAATTTATCCGACGAGTTAAAGAAAGGTTTACACGGCGAGGCTTGCCGAGCCGTGTAAGCCTTTCGGAGACGAGTCGGATAAATTCAAGTACACAAACGACACTAACCTAATATTCTATTTATCCTACCATACTTTTATTTATTTATTTTATGTTTAACAAACACACTATTAACGTTTAATTATTTGTAACAATACTCAAAAACGCATTAAATTTACTGAATCTAACCTTGCGTAGTAATATGGAATATATTCATGATGTTTCCGCCACTCGACATAGTCCGAAACAATTCAATGCAAAACGCAGTGTAACAAGATAAAATATCGCCATATGCTTCGTTTCAAATATGTTCACCATGCCAAATGCTACACACTACAGTAGATAAAAGAAGGTTTTATTCAAATGCAAGTCCGTGTTTCAACCAAACTGTTTAACAACAAAAGACCAAAATGGCTGGCAATTTTAACTTTCCAAAAGTGTATATGCAGGACTTATCTTCGTCGAGATGTTTATTATATACCATTTCTATTATCTTTCAAAATATACACACAACTCGTGTGACTCAATTATTCCAGAATGACACAGCATAAAATTAACAATGAAATACACCCTACTCACCCGACATTTTCATTGATAAAAACGTCGTGTAGTCCAGTTTTACAGAGGTTCTAGCTTCCATAGTGACTTGTTAATCCGCACATGGCATAATCGATAAAGGTGCAAACATAATCCTTCTATTCCTTTTAAAACAGTTGGTGTAAGCGGGTAATTCTTTGTGGATAGACTTTCTTTGATCAACCAACAAAGAAACGGTTTGTTCATCAAAGAAATAACCCTTTATGTAAATGTCCTTTCAAAAGTAAACTAATCGAAGACTGCATCCAAATTACTAGATCTAACACCTTGTGATGGCAACTCTGTTCTCCACCCACAACAATCCAGCTCGGAATACACTCGACTTATAGAAAATTGAAATGGAATTAATCTCACCGGTTCCATTCGAGCCATGTATTCCATGGATACACTGTTTGATATAAATCTTATTATCATAATCCATCCAAAAAACACAGAAACACTAAAGATTGTAATCTGATTGCTCTTTTTAAATTCCAACACTGTGTAAACTTAAAACTCAACTGAATGACGTAAAATTTGATTTCATCATTACGCGCGCACGCGAATTTTGGCGAGTTATTTTAAACCGAAACTACCTGTATTGTGTCGATAGCTAACTGTTATTGATTCTTTTTCCTCTACAAATTTGTTACTATTTAATTTATTGTAATGTAGTATTTATTGTAAGGTATATAATAAAATGTAATTATTGAATGTTTAATGTCTTATTTCCACCAATAGATGAACTGTTAAATATCGCCCCATTTCGTAACCTTTAAAATTACTTGTTTATGACGTCACTGACATTCCTGGAAAAAGTAGTCTGTCAAAAGTATATACATGAGGGTGTCAGATAAACCTTGCCTGTCGGATAAAGCAAAAGTTTATCTGACAGGTAGAGTTTCCTTCTATAAAATCATTTAGTGGTAGGATAAAAAGCGATTCAACTTGGTTTTTACAAGCGTTGAACAGCATTTGGCATAAACGGAAAGTTAGAAGAAAATATCGAATTCTGCCAGTTCCCTGTACTAAATGAAACAGTTATTAACATTTCAATTCATGATTGATTACAGTTTCTGCAAAGATGCTGCATTACAAACAGTCGTTTCAAATTTCAGATTCAGTATCCAGTAACCATTTTGGAATGTGATGTGCCTCAACGTCCTCAAACATACGTTACTGTGTCAGATGCTGTCATTTACATGCACAATGGGGAGACGCCCCTATCCCTGAAAGGCTGATGTCAAGAACTACGATAGATGGATCACGGATGTTTTTTGGTGAGCTTTGCAAAAATGGTACCAAAGATTTATTTCAGAATGTCGAAACATCTTTTGTTCCTCTACTCTGTAGATAAAGCACAAAAATTGCACATGTTGGCACACGAGTTTGTTAACATTTTCAAAATCTAAATCATTAGTACCAATACACAGATTTATAACAGAACATCAAAAGAATGTGCTTTGTGAAAAGTAATTCACAAAATAAAATGTACAAACTTACTAGTACATACACGTACCAAGCCTTGACAAGCATGAATCATGGGACAGGACATATACAAATAAAATATTCAATACTTCAAAATTGGGAATTGTTTCAAACCCTATTTGTAATAAGAAACTGGTTATTGTTCAATGCATGTGTTAAGGGCGTTATATAACAGAGTCTGGAAGAAAATATTACAATCTTCTGGATACTGTCTGTTTGATGTATGATTTTCAGCTGTGAAAATGGCTCTGACGTTTAACTTACTGTGAAAACATTACACCTACTGTTGTTTGTTTTTTTGTTAAGATTTCTTACTATATCTACAGGTTATGAGTGCAAACTGTTTTAATAGCATTATCTACTCTTTAGGCTATTGAGGCTGCTGATTGACAGAGAACAACCCATGTGAGAGGAGTGGGCCTATGAAATGTTTAGAAGGCATATTTGTTAAATTTGTTCTTCTACTTTAAATTAGGTTCATCTTTCAACAATAACAATTGAAAATATGTCCATCTTTGCGACACATTAATTTATACTTATCAATGTTTGCAGCTCAGTACACTATTCCTCATTGATGGTCTATTGTTTATCATTTGTGTACAAAGAATTTCATATTTTGCGCAAACTTCATTGTGCTTGATTTGTCTGCACACGCTTTTGATAGCTACAACTTTATAAGCAGGCAATATAGGATGCATTCATGAGCACTATATGGTTATCTTAAACTGGAGTAAAGGAACATACATATTACTGTCTTTTGTATTTGTTTTTCTCATAATGAAAAAGGCAAACGAAGTCGTGCGACGTCCGCAAGTGCACCTTGCGTGCTTGCAACATGCAATTTCGAAGCAAAAAACGTAGAGTGCCCGTAGGTTGATCGCGCGATGTTCGCACGGTGCCCTTATGGTGCCCGCACGATGGGTGATCGACCCAAGGCGCTAATGTCTGTTGCGGTTGTTGCGGCGACCTTGCGATCGAGGAAAACACGCACGGGCGCCGTAGGTCCGACGCACGTTTTTGACTAAAAACTCGACGCAAGCTCGACGTAAGGTCGACGCAACCCGATTGTGACCGAGACTTAAAATATCGCATGTTTCAAGCTAACAAAGGCTTTTAAGTCGAAGTATATCAAACATATAATTATAATTATAGTTCTTTTCAACGATGAGCCTCTTTTGTGCCGATCATGAATGAATTACGAACAAAAATAAAAACTAAAGTACAACACAAAAAATCAGTAACGACATATTTCTTTTTGTCATTCCAATTTTATTTCTTTTCAAACCACAATATACATATTACGTCAAATCAGTTTACAATACAAAATGTGTTTTACAAAGAAATTTTTATCTATACAACATAAAGAAAAAAAAAGAAAAAATGTCTTTGAATAATATGCCCTTGTATAATAAAGAGAAGAACAGTTTTTGCGAAGTTTAACATGGATGGGTTCGTAAAAAAGATTAGAATGAAATAAAATGAGTCCAGCGTGACAGGAAAAGTTCATACTCATTTTGTACGTGTGAAATTGTTTCTTCTAATTTTATTCGTTTTCTGATTTAAATATAAAAATTTTGCAAAAAGTTTTAAAGTATTGTTGCGGTCCGTGATCTTGCTAATCTAAAGATTCACTAACACGTGTTTTCAAAAATAGCAATGTAAAGCGTTAGAAACGCTTTATAATTGTATCTATTTAAACTGATGATTGTTCATAAAGAACACTATATATGCAATATATTTATTTGTCAGTAATGTTATTTGGTGTGTTATATCTTTTTGGCAAATAGATGTTGCCTGTTCAGAAAGAGAGAGAGAGAGAGGGGAGGGAGAGAGAAAGACCGAGAGAGAGGGAGTGAGAAAGAGAGCTGGAGAGAGAGGGTGGGAGAGGAAAAGGGAGGGAGAGAGAGAGAGACGAGATAAAGGGAGAGAGAGAAGAGATAAAGCAGAGAGAGGGAGGGGAGAGAGACGGGGAGGGGGGATAGAGAGACAGAGGGAGACAGTAAGAGATAGGGAGAGAGAAAGATAGATGGGGGGAGGGGGAGAGATATATCAGAAAGAGAGAGAGGGAAAGGGAGTGAGAGAGAAAGAGGGAGTGGGAGAGAGGGGAGGGGGGAGAGAGAGAGAGGGAGACAGACGGACACAGAGAGCGGGAGAGGGAGAGATATAAAGAGAGAGATATATGAGAGAGAGAGGGAGAGAGGGGAAAGGAGGGAGGGAGAGACAGAGAGAGAGAGAGAGGTGCGCAGGCAATATACTGCTAAATTGCAGGATAAAATAATAGGCCTTGGTCTTTTGTTGCACGCAAACTTTACCCTTAATTTTCTAAGTACAAAAAGGGGCATACTTCTGCTAAATTGCAGGTCAGAGTTATGGGCCGTAGTCAGTGAACTTACATAATGACCCCGAAGACATGTGTGATGTTTCGATTGTATATCTGTAGTAGTTACAGAGATATGTACTTGTTGCACACAAACCTTAACCTAAATTTTGTCTTGCACACAAACCTTAACCTGACTTTTCTAAGTACAAAAAGGGGCATAATTCTGTTAAATTGTTGGTCACAGTTATGGGTCTTGGCCAGTGACCTCACAAAATGACCCCGAAGACATATGTGAAGTTTCAATTGAATATCTGCAGTAATTACAGAGATAGGGACTTGTTGCATGCAAACCTTAACCAAAGCATTACGCCGACGCAAACGAACGGGTGAATAGTATAACTCGAACTATTCGGTCAATAGTCGGGCTACAAATGAAAATCTAGTTAACATGAATACATTACTGTTGCATGCCCGATAAATCACATGAAACCAGTATGTCCACTGCCTTGTTAAAACAAAACAATCACCAACAGGACATACACAGACTATACAATGTTTTACACATACATGATTCTTATTTTAATGTATACACATGAAACTGATGTCAATACACTCGGTATTCAGATAGATGCAATATCTTCACAAAACAATCACCAACAGGACATACACAGACTATACAATGTTTTACACATACATGATTCTTATTTTAATGTATACACATGAAACTGATGTCAATACACTCGGTATTCAGATAGATGCAATATCTTCACAATTATTTATGTATAGCAATGATGCTTTTTTTCAAACGAAATGTTAAGGATTTTCGGTATGCACATACACCAAATTAATGCTTTCTTTGCATTTTAAAGTGTGTTCAATACGAGTAAAACATTATCATTTCATTCGTCCAAGGATTCTCAATAACCGATAGTTAATATTTTGGCTCTATCATCAACAGGCAAAATAAGATCTCATCCTGGAGCAAAGTAAGATTGCAAACAAGTATTCACAAAGCCTTGAAATTAGAGCTGTCAGAGGTCAGCGTGCTCGACTATTTGCAGTATCTGAGCCGGTGCATTTGTTTGAAAGTGGACAAGAAAAAAACAACATAGAAACATGGATTTGTTTATAAATAAAGGTAATAACATTACAAATACACCAGACAGGTACCCTAGTAAATTTCCCTCAAGTAGAGAAGATTTGTTTATATATAGAAGTCAATTATTAGCCCTTTTCCAGTGTTAATAAGCAATAATATAAAACAGAGTTATGAGCATTGTTGTTTGTAATGTAGTATCAGATGTAACTGTTACATTTAAAGTTTCAAGTTAATACTTTATGCAGTTAAAAAATAAAGGACCAAAACTTTATATTGGAAAACGGACATAACTCTGTCAAAATACAAAATAGTTTTGGACATATTGCAACTGCCTTTTGAGACCCGAAAATCTATGCAAGAAAGGGGGCATTAGTCGCATAAGTAGGTCAAAATACAAAATTGAGTTATGGGCAATGTTGCACTTGATGCTGATGACAAAGATACTTTGTTAGTTTGAAGTGAATAACTTATGTAATTTTTGAAGTTATAAGACTTTATATGAGCAGGAAAGCTTACATTTTCTTCGATTTTTCCAGCTAATAAAAATGAGCACCGTAAATATAGCAATAAACACAAAATACATAAATATACACTTAAACATCAAAATATGAAACACTAAATACTAATTAGAAAAAAAGTACTTATAATTTTAGACAATGAAATGGAAAATAGAACATATTGTTTGAACAATGGTTAATTTAATATTCCATGCAGTATATGTGCTAATTATAGAGAAAGTAATATGATTCCAATAAAATGATTAAATGACAACCCGTGCCAGATCCTATAGAGAACATTAAGTAGAAAGATTTAAGGAATGATTAAAAAAATGATAAATACAAAAGTTGGTCGCAGCGCCGCTTCATACATTGCTGAACATAAACTCAAGTTTATAAGCAATACACGTCCAATGCGCTACACAGTAGACAAAACACAACGTTCTAACTTGTTGTGCAGTGTTGTAAAGAACATGTAATACATACTATGTCTACTAACGCTGCATTGAGGTTACAGAGAAAATGTTTATGACAAAGTTATGTTACCTTGTCAATCCATGACACAGTGTAAATGTAAATGATATCAATCTAAAGAAACATACAATACAAAGTTTTCTGAATAATACAAATACTATGCATAACAAGCATACAAAGAAAACATTTTTTTTGAAAAATGAAAAGCCTAATAAGATATCAGAAGTAAAGTCAGGTCCATGAAGTTGGCTAGGTAATGGGTATTGGGTATTGGGAATTCAATATCGAGCCAGGGTCGAATACCCAGCTGGGGATTGGTCATTCGAACTATTGCGAATATCGAGCCAGGGTCGAATACCCAGCTGGGTATTGGGTATTCGAACTTTAGCGAATAACGAGCCAGAATCGAATACCCAGCTGGGTATTGGGTATTCGAACTATTTCGAATATCGAGCCAGGGTCTAATACCCAGCTGGGGATTGGTCATTCGAACTATTGCCAATATCGAGCCAGGGTCGAATACCCAGCTGGGTATTGGGTATTCGAACTTTAGCGAATAACGAGCCAGAATCGAATACCCAGCTGGGTATTGGGTATTCGAACTATTGCGAATATCGAGCCAGGGTAGAATACCCAGCTGGGTATTGGGTATTCGAACTTTAGCGAATAACGAGCCAGAATCGAAAACCCAGCTGGGTATTGGGTATTCGAACTATTGCGAATATCGAACCAGGGTCGAATACCCAGCTGGGTATTGGGTATTCGAACTTTAGAGAATAACGAGCCAGAATCGAATACCCAGCTGGGTATTGGGTATTCGAACTATTGCGAATATCGAGCCAGGGTCGAATACCCAGCTGGGTATTGGGTATTCGAACTATTGCGAATATCGAGCCAGGGTCGAATACCCAGCGGGCATTGGGTATTCGAACTATTGCGAATATCGAGCCAGGGTCGAATATCAAGCTGGGTATTGGGTATTCGAAGTTTAGCGAATAACGAGCCAGAATCGAATACCCAGCTGGGTATTGGGTATTCGAACTATTGCGAATATCAAGCCAGGGTCGAATACCTAGCCGGGTATTGGGTAATCGAACTTTAGCGAATAACGAGCCAGAATCGAATACCCAGCTGGGTATTGGGTATTCGAACTATTGCGAATATCGAGCCAGGGTCGAATACCCAGCTGGGTATTGGGTATTCGAAATATTGCGAATATCGAGCCAGGGTCGAATACCAAGCTGGGTATTGGGCATTCGAAATATTGCGAATATCGAGCCATGGTCGAATACCCAGCTGGGTATTGGGTATTCGAACTATTGCGAATATCGAGCCAGGGTCGAATACCCAGCTGGGTATTGGGTATTCGAATTATTGCGAATATCGAGCCAGGGTCGAATACCAAGCTGGGTATTGGGCATTCGAAATATTGCGAATATCGAGCCAGGGTCGAATACCCAGCTGGGTATTGGGTATTCGAACTATTGCGAATATCGAGCCAGGGTCGAATACCCAGCTGGGCATTGGGTATTCGAATTTTTGCGAATATCGAGCCAGGGTCGAATACCCATCTGGGTATTGGGTATTCGAACTTTAGCGAATAACGAGCCAGAATCCAATACCCAGCTGGGTATTGGGTATTCGAACTATTGCGAATATCGAGCCAGGGTCGAATACCCAGCTGGGTATTGGGTATTCGAACTTTAGCGAATAACGAGCAAGAATCGAATACCCAGCTGGGTATTGGGTATTCGAACTATTGCGAATATCGAGCCAGGGTCGAATACCCAGCTGGGTATTGGGTATTCGAAATATTGAGAATATCGAGCCAGGGTCGAATACCCAGCTGGGGATTGGTCATTCGAACTATTGCGAATATCGAGCCAGGGTCGAATACCCAGCTGGGTATTGGGTATTCGAACTTTAGCGAATAACGAGCCAGAATCGAATACCCAGCTGGGTATTGGGTATTCGAACTATTGCGATTATCGAGCCAGGGTCGAATACCCAGCCGGGTATTGATTATTCGAACTTTAGCGAATATCGAGCCAGGGTCATTATTATTTAAAAATATGTTTGCGAATATGCAGCTACCTTCCAATACCCAGTTCGGTGTTACAGGGTTTCGACATAAATCGAATATCTAGTGTGTGACGAAAACCAAGCTTGGCGTGTAATGTTCACAAAACTATTCAAGATGTAAAAAATATGTAGCCATATATGTATACATGGTTGGCAAATACACCATAGCGAATATCCAGACAGCATCAAGTACTCAGCTCGGCATTTCTTTTTCAATATGAAACGTGTATCGAGCCAGGATTAAATATACAGTCTGGCTGTCCATCAAAACAGTATGCATGTGCGACCGCAGTCTCTCCGTTTGCCGTCGATGCTATTTACCATCATCAACGACCGGCAACCACAGCATTTTATTTGTACATGTGTATTTAACATTTAATTTTCCTTATAATCCACACGAAACTGTATTGTTTGAATCATAATAAAAATTGAAAATGCATAGTATGATTACACAAGATCAAAGAGATTGTTAATCCGTCTTTAGTTTCACATGGCACGTAGATCGGAGATTTTGATAAGGCACTGAAAAGCTATTGGTTAATGACAAATTTAATTGCTTTTCCTGTAGCTCTGAATGGCTAATGTCGGTCAGGTAATTGGGAACGCCCTTTTGGCGCCAGTTAATATTACTATTATATAACCCGCACCCGAAATATTTATTACCAGTGTCAAATTGTTTTCTTATCTAGATTCGTCTAGTTTTCACCATCGCGACTTTTTTTTCTACTGAATGGCTATCTGTGGTGAGTGTTGTTGTTTCTTAAAAATAGGAAGAATTTTATATTTTTGCCATAATTGTCCATTTAATAATTCGCTTGTATGTATTTTGTTTCTAGGTATCAATTTGTGGCACGTAAAACAGTGAAATATTACAACACTTAATAATCATTTATTTAAATGATAAGCATCCTCTGAAATTGACTTTTAAGTGTATTTTAAGCAATTCTGTTAGTGCACTAGAACTAGGATCATGCGATGTGTACCGTTTTTTGTTATAATTTTATTTAAATAAATACATATTGTTGCTAAAGATTAAAATTTTCTACAAAATAAGCAATGAATAAATGTTATTATTGTTAATTTTATTTTATAATGAAACTGGTTAAGAATCCAGTGGTTTCCTATTTATGAAACGAATACAAATAGTACAGAAACGCACCGTTTTCCGACAGCCAGGCCTGCCTTAATAGTATTGCCAATTTTACCAATTGTTGAACATGTTCTAGCTTGAACCATGAGTCTAGTTATCATACTTAACAGTTAATATATAATTTGATCAAGTCATGTGTCCATCTATTTCTCTGTTGCACCGCACTTTGGTGTTAACCTGACTTTGGTATCATACATGTAGTGCGTTCGATGTTTGGTGAGCGATCATAACATAAAAGTGGGTTGCATTGGTGCATTATCTTCATCCTCCTCTGCCTTTTCTTCCTCATTATTATCCTAATCCTGCGCCTTCTACTCATCATATTAATCATCATCATCATCAGCACTCATCATATTAATCATCATCATCAGCAGCAGCAACATAAACATCTTCAACATCATCACCCCCACTATCAGCACTATTATCAGTATCGTTGTCGTCATCATAATCATCATAACCATCATCAACATTATAATCGTTTCGTTTCGTTTATTGGCAAAAACGGCAAAAGCATTGCCTTGGGCCATTTACAAACTATATCAACATTATGGCCAAGACACATTAGTACATATATAATAAATACTATGCACTACAATACACACAATACATAAACAAATCCAAATAGAGTTCGTACATCAACGAGAAAGTAATTCATTACGTAAAAGCATGGCATTATAACAATATTTAGCAATATGTCTGATTTTTCTTTTCGACTTAGATGACATTATATTAATAAACATATTTATAGAAGGCCATGAAGTATTGCCAAGGTGTTTTTTTCTTATATTGGTAAACACATTACAACAGAATAAAAAATGGTATTCAGATTCAACAGTGTTTGTTGAACATAATTTACAAGTTCTATTATTTCTTTCGATATTTGAATACCTGCCAGTTTCAATATTTAAATTATGTGAGCTCAAACGTAATCTTGTAAGTGATATTCTATATTTATCATGTGATACATAGTCTAAATAATTTTCGTATTTAAATTCATTTTTAAATTTGCAATAATAAAATAATTTAGGCATATTAGAGATAGTCTCTAACCATGTTTGATGGAACTGGTCACGAATACGTTGTTTAAGAATAGCAAGATAAGTGATATTTACCTTCAGATTATCAAATATGTCACCATGTCCAAGATTATCAAAGTAAGATACATGCTTTAAACCAGCAATATGTATTTAAATTTCGTTGGGTAGTAAACGTACTATACATAATAGAGGATTGATGAGTCATCAATTTTAAGTAATATTTCAAAGACCTTTCCTTACATAAAACCGATAAAGGATATCTACCAGTTTCTCCTAAAACGGCCATGTTGGGGGTTGCGATCAACATTATCATCATCAAAACGCGCCATATATACCTTATGAGAGCACGTCTTATGTTTCACAGTAAGAACACAATAAGCAGATATAATGGTGATATTTTCATGGATCAAAGTCCGGTAATGGCGAATGCATGTGGAAGACTGATTGTGAGGAGGAGGAGAAGAATGATGCTTATTAAGAAGATGATAATTATGATGATGATGGTGTTGACGATGAACGGGGATGTACTATAAACTACCAAAGTGCGTTCCGTTTCCCTATTTATATGTACCACTGCAATGCACTTTGGTATTGACCACAAGCGAACACACTTTGGAGTTGAACTCCTAAGTTGGGTTGACACCAAAGTGCGGTACTACAGTGCTCATTTTTATTTTGGGTTTCCCCATTTTGGTTTATACTATGTAGCGACATTTTGGATGCTTTTAAATTTTACGAAGAGCTGTAACATACACACATGTGCTGTATTATGGTTGAACAGTTTTCTAAATCGATTTTCCAAGGATGTCCCAGAAATAGCGGCGACACCACATGCGAACAGAACAGACTAGGCGGACGTCGTGGTTCTACAGAAATGCAGGGTGCGTGAACATAATGAACCTTCGTCATCACTATTGGATGTTCCTGTATAAACTAAGGTACTTGGTTGCAGCGTGTTTGTTTTTCTTTTTGAACTCCACTAGTAGCGTACGTGTGAAGGCCAAAGTATAGCAATATAATATATATATATAGTATTATATGTGACAGACACATATACAATAGTTTTGTTTAAGCAGTGACATTTTTCAATTGAACAATCGATAAACCTCAAAATGTAAAATTTCGGAGGGTAAAAAGTATTGTTATGATACACTGAGATAATTATTCCTGTTTTATTTCATGCTTTCCAACATTTTAAAGCGGTATAAAGTTAATATGAACGTTCAAAGGCGGTAAGCACAGAAAAATTACAATGCTGTCTGTTTTTTTTTATATGTATATACATACATTCAGACAAGACAGTCTAAGAAAACCATTTTCTAAGAGAACCAAAAGGGAGGGCAAAATTATAGTCGCTGCTATGTCCGTCCGTCTAAATTTTATTTTTTATGGAATTGCGGAGTGGTGAAACGTATTTCCCCGAAAATATTTTTCTTTCTACTCGATGTTCGTTCGTCCTTCTGCCCTTCCCATACTTCGTTTCCGCGCGAGATCTCTAACTAACAGTAATTAATGACCTGAACATTGTTTGCAGTATAGTGTTGACAAGCATATATTGTTAGGTTACTCCGCTCTGTGACGCCGCATATGCGTGTCTCCGCATAGATGTTGCCAGTTTCGTCTATATGTGATTGTGAACGCATAGACAGGGCGGTTTCGTCTATGCGGCGACACGCAACGCATAGATAGGTCGTTTATGCGGTCCAAGTGTGCATATTTTGCCTCATAGACAAGGCGAGCTTAAAGTATTCATCATACATTAAAAAAGTATAATATAATAACTGCAATGATGATGTTGATGATGATGATGATGATGATGATGATGATGATGATGATGATGATGCGATGATGATGATTCTGATGATGATGTTGATGATGAATTTGATGATAATGATGATTATGATGATGATGATGATGATGATGATGATGGATCTGTCGAAATGAGGATGTACTTGGCACTACCAAAAAGCGTTCCATTTCACCATTTATTAGCACCACTGCAACGCACTTTGGGGTTGACCAAGAAGCGAACACACTTTGGTGTTGAACATCGACGTTGGGTTGATACCAGTACTATACAGCTCCATATTTAAAGCTCTTTTTAGCAAAAAAAAACATTTTTATCTTGTGTAGCGCGTTACTCAAAAAGTATTGCTGCTAGAGTGAATAGTTTTACAAACGTATTAACCAGCATCATCGACGGAACCCAGCGGTATCACTGCATTTTATTATACCTCACGTGACTTTCCCATGTTAATTTTCCATATACCCATCCCTGCATAATTTTGATATGCCATGACGTTGGAACGTAATATATCCCGATCAGGTTATAATTTTTAATATACCCCACGCGTGGAGCTAAAAATAGTAACACTGGTTTTCCGAAAATACTGCTCACACTGTCTATCAGTAGACGCTTATTCAAACGTATTGAAAATCGTTATCTATACGCGCTTGTGTATTTTCCGGTATTTTCCAGTCTTAACCAGACTAAATAAACTGTTTGTTGACTATGAATGGCTTGTTCTTTGAAAAACACTTAATTTGTTCGGTATAATAAAATAAATAATCAAAATCAGGCCTCGGTTGACATTACTCTCCTCGGGGTGCAATATTTACTATACCCCTCAACTGCCTATGATATTTATATAATATACCGTGGGGGGACTGGCTGACAAAATTTCGTTTTAATAAATATTGATGAGCAAACAACTGACCAATGAAATAACAATTCTCTTTTAAATGCTCCTCGGATGAAGTCTGTAAAGCCACGATCATTTGATCGGATAACGGTACATATGAAAAAATCGAACTGACAACGGTAAATATAACGAAGCGAACACCGCCTGCATTGTAACTGTTTTGAAAACGCGTCGTTTGATTGGTTGAATTTCCCTGCACAATTGGACAAGGAACCAATTAGATGACTAATTATTTATTCACGAATACGAAATTTTGCTAACCTTATCTCCTGCGGTCAATAAAGAAGCATAACGTACTCGAATGAATGTAACCATTGAGTGTACTTGTGCACGTCCATATTTTGGTCCGGATTTTTTTTACATAAGAGGAGGTTTGAGACAAAAATAAATTTTGAGGGTATCAGTGTCCTACGGACTCATGTCTAGAAACAAAAAGTTTTTTTCATTAAATCGCTGCTGTTAGTTTGCATTCCTTAAATTAAGAAAAATTGGCCAATTCTATTGGCGTTCAAGTTTCCCGCTGCATAAATTATCTCAAGAAAATTGAGGTCGAACGTGATCCTTGTTAGTTAAGCCTTAAATATTTTGTGCATGGGAAATTAATGGCACAGTCGTTTTAGTGTCTACTTGATAAATAATGGTTGTCTTTTTTTATGCAAGTCTGGTGGTTAAAGGGACAATCTACCTCTAATAAGACATAATAGTAAATAATAGATTGTCTTTTGAAAATTAATTATTTATTGATTTCGTAACACGCATGATGGAATGTTCATAAAGTACCGCTATGAACATTAGCCCTATTGATAACGGTCCTGTAGTGTGTCGCACACTTGTCTGATATTAATTATTCAAGGTCCAGGTGTCAAGGTCATTTGTAAAATATGTGTAAATACTTTTTTGTACTAATATTAATACATTTCTAACACATTCTATCTCTTATGCAGGTCATTCATTATCGTTCGCACACCATATCTGTGTTGGTGACATTTAGCGTTGGTCATCTGTGTCCTATGAACACATTTCTAGTTTAACAATGTCATTATTTGCTACGAAAATTACACTATTTGCAATTATTTTGAATTATAGAATACAAATAGTTGAATTGTTTTTTTCTTTCGATTCGAGCCTGGGTCCTTTGATGGCAAACTCTAACGCGCTACAATAACGTCATACAGGCTTTATAAGTTTATTGCGTATTTTGCCGCTATGCTCGTGATATACGTAATTGTGAAAATACAGATGAAAATAATTACAATCGCGTCATAATGATATCCATTTCGAATGATGATTATCCCAAAAAGAAAAGATATTTCTAAATCATCAATACAATGTCGCTAGTTAACATATTTGTTTACTTGCGTTGTTTGTTTGTTTGTTTTTGCAATCTATGACAAACATTTTCAAAATTGTCATTTTGCAAATCTGCGAACAGGTCCCAGAGCTTTATTATATATTTATATAAAAGCGGTGTGTGGGGGTATTAATTACCGTTGATAGTTGTCTATTGACTCAAATGTCAAAATGACTTGCATTGCAACGAAACTCTGTTTGACCGTATTATAAGCAAAATACAGCGTCTCTGCGTATACCAACGTCTGATGAGCTGTATTCGGTGTATGCTGAAAACAGCTTTTATAGTCACCGTATACAGCTAACGCGTAAGCTGTATACAGTTTGACGATTTTTGCGTCATAATCTTCACTGTGTATATGCAAATACAATGCAAGTTTTCTTACAGGTTATGAAGAAACGAAAACAGAAGCCGCGTTTCCGTCAGAAGAAACAAAAAGAGAAGCCGCGTTTCCGTCAGAAGAAAAATACTGGCGAATATCAACTACTGAAATCTTTGGTAGAATTGAAAAGAAAAACTACACTGAAGAAGAACTCACTAACGCAAACCAATAATGACTCTGTGGCAGCAGAGTTACGAGATGAAAGTTTAAGAAATGCAAACATTGCAAGTAAAGAGACATTATTAGAGCGTACTATATTAAGACTAAAGGCACGACTGGACAAAAATGTAGGTCGATGCAGAGGAAAGACAAGTGACGAGAAGCCCACGAAATATTGTAAATTGTCTGAAAATTAAGAAAAAGACAAAACAATGCAAATTGATCAAACAAATGAACAGACATATAGAACTGATCGAGGTCACTTATCGAATATAGGTGAAGACCAATCAACGGAATTATCCTGTAAAATAACTGATGCTTTTTCTGAGCAAAGCAATGCTTTGGTTAATGAATACGCAGCACCGACAGTTAAAAATTTAAATCCAGTGCAAGCTGTACCATTCACTTCACAAGGCTTATATGTTCGAGAATATGAGAAAACGGATATCATAAATAACGAAACCGAAGATCAAATAAACAAGAAACTAGCGGATACGAATGCCAATGTATTTACTATGCATAGTGAAATGGAAATGAACAATGTCGAAAGCAGTCTTAGTGACACTTCAGCCGGGGAAATCAAACATGAATTAAAATCAAAACGGAAAAAGAAAAGGCGCAACAAAAAAAAGAAATACCAGTGTGTGAGTGAATATCGATATCTAGAAGATAATGAAGAGAAACTAACGAAAACAAACAAACAAGACCCATGTTATACTGAACAAAGATACGTAAATGAGATAAACATTAATCACATTAATCAAGTAGACTCAACTATGAATGAATCTTACATCTGAAAAAGAAACAAAAGGAAAACGAATATACAAACCAAACATTTAGCACCAGCGGAACACGATTCCAATGACGTGAATGAAATATCAAACAGAGGAAGACGAAAGAAAAAGAAAAAGAAAGATAAAAAAAACAAACACGGTAAATCACCCATTCTAGAAAGTCAAGGGAACAGTTACGACAGTGATCGTTTAGAGAAAAGCCGGACATGTACTGACAATAGATCAATAGAAACGGTACACATAGAACAAACGTACTCTCAGGCAAATGTTCATGTGACAGGAAATGAAGAGCAAATACACGGTTTGGCAGATACTTTGAGTGAAAATACAAGCGATAAACTAGCAACGAAAAAGAAACATAAACCTAAACATAAAAGAAAGCATAACCAAAAGAGCCAACTTAACAGCACTAACGGTTTGAGTAATGAAAATGCAGAAAAAGGAATGGATAAAAATGAAACAATCGTCCATGATAATGAAATAGAGACGAAAATGGTACCAGAAGGCGCACAAACACAGGTACAGAAAACACTCGAAAACTGTGACCATGACCGAGTGCAGCTGAACATTTCCAGTAATGAATGGTTAACAATTAAACCTGAAACAAAAGTATATGGTGGTCGCGGCAAAACAGCAAGAAGACTTAAGGGACCATGGACAGACCTATTTTCGAAGGTCAATGAAATTGAAAAAGGCTGTGTTCTATCATTTAAAACACATAATGTAAAAAAGAAAGGTAGTAGGAAAACGTCAGCACCATTCATAACGGCAACAGCAGTGTGTACAGGAACACTTTGTACAGCCAAATATCAGTTTTCAATTGAAAATGAACCCACAGATGACACCAATGATATAGCAGTTTCATGCAAAGTTACAGGTACAATTATTCACAACAAGACTGAAGTCAATAGACGAAACTTAACGGGGATGAAACGTGTAGAAATAGATGACGAAATAAAAAAAACAGGATCTTTGAATAAATTTTATGACAATTTAGTAAGCAGCAATACTGAGCAATTAGACAAGGGCAACTATACCTCTGTCCCCAACCCTGTGCTTCGGAAAATTGTATCAGAGCAGATAAAAAAGGAAAATTTGCACGACAATATATTAGCAGAATTGCAATTGCTGAAAGAAGCATATGATAATGAAAATGACCCGTACATAAGAGAAATAGGATTTGTACCTTTTTATGTCATTCTTTATTCCAGCAAGCAAATTGATGTCTTAAGGCAAAATGGACATTCAACAAGTTTACATCTGGACGCCACTGGAGGTGTTATAATGCCTATTCCCGGTCAAAAAAGGCCCTACCTTTATTCAATAGTCATGCGACCAAATCCTTCATCACCACCAGTGTCAATAGCAGACATGATAAGCACGCAACATAGTGTTCCCAGAATTGAGTACTTTCTTAAAACGGTGCAAAGAGAAGCAAAATTGGGTGGCAAAAATTTGGAAGTTAAACAAGTAGAAACGGACTTTAGTTACCCGCTTGTACACGGGGTACTTCAAACCTTTAACAGTATACAACTGAAAAATTACTTGCAAGCATGTGAAAAGATTGTTTCTAAGAACACCAAACCATCAGAATTCACGGTGCTGCATTTGTGTTCTGCTCATATATTCAAAGATTTTACGAGACAACTAAAAAAGTATGAACCATCAATGCCAAAGAAACAACGCTTTTTCGTGTATAAAGTATTTGGCCTCCTTCAAAACGCGTCATCAATTGAAGATGCAAAAGAATTGTTCAAGGACATCTGTCAGATATTCCTTACAAAAGAAATGACGCAAGAAGTTGAAGTATCAATTCAAAACATTGATAGAAGACTGAAGAACGTGAACGAAATTGATGCTGATATAGATGAAACTGTTACACGTGAAGATGATATGGACGATCTGTTCTATAACGATAATTCCAAAACCATACGGGAAGCATCGCCATTTCATGAAATGTTTCGAGCGATCGCCGACAGTATAGACACAGACAATATCCACGATGCACATTTGCCCCCAAACAACTTTTTCATGAAAAATGCAGTTAAATGCCTCCTTGACAGGTTCATGTACCTGTATCCATTATGGTCAGGGATCTTGTTGAACGACACTTCCAGGAACACCAATTCATATGTTGAATCTTGGTTCAAAGTAGTCAAGCGTGACTGCTTAAAAACAAAAACCAACAGACCGGCAAAATTTGTAATAAAACTCAGAAAACTGGTATACGGAAGGATTCTAGAGCTTGAATACCCTGGTGCAAGAGCTCCCAAACCAAAATCGAAACGAAAACGAAAGGCTAATACTGATTTTGATATCAGTTTAATTGAAGAAATATGGGATAGGACACCTAAAAAAAGGCGTTTCCAGCCGGCCAATACAAAGAAAAGTAAACAGAAAGTTTTACCGACCGTACCTTCTTGGGGAGGTAATGTTGAGGGCCAGTATTTATCAAATACCTGCACAATAGACAACGGCTTGACAATACTACACCTGAAAGTAAACGAAAACCCGGCGGTTAAAGAAAAGATTACAATTTACAGAAGTGAGCTGTTTACAACGATTCTATCTGTTTTATCATTAATGAGGGAACAGTGCTTCGCAGCCGCCAAACTTGTTTGGCTAAATTTCACCAACAAAGCGAAACCCATCGATCATGTTAGGGACACTCATGGCGATGAAACAGATTTCTTCTTCTCGTTCTTTGATCCTGAATGGAGGTCATATGTTGTATCAAAATGCAAAGAACTTTCGTGTCCACAGCCATACATAGAGAGTGGTGAAGTACAGGGTATAACTGTGAGGTACGTTTACATTTCCGTTGTGTACTGACAGTAATGACAGCATTGAAAGCAATACAGGCGTCGGTAAAAACCCATATCAATTAAAGAATGGGCATTACCTTTTATTGCCATTTTATCCGTTAATAAATGATGTTTTATAATAAAATCCAATGTCCATTTCTCACAGCAGTATTACGATTCGATTTTTAACAACCATCAGATGTTTGATCTCTTGTGAAAAATTGTTGTGCAAACCATGCAAGTCATGTTTATACCAAGTTTTATCACAATATCGTATTAACCTTTCAAGTCATTGCATTATTTAGTATATTATATATTTTAGTAACAAGTCACCTGACCTTACATTTGACTCATGCAGATATAAATGGTAATGCATAATACTGTCATCACTTTTAATATGTATACCGAGTATCGTGATAATTTTATGTACATTTCGAGTTATTTCAGTTTTTGCGGACGAACACACGGACAGACGGACAGACAGACAGACAGACAAACAGTCATGGCAGACGGAGAAGAAATCATCAGAAGACTAACAAGAGCATTTGAAATAAAATATGCCTACGTAGTCTGTCCATTTGTATACATCGATAACAAAACAACATCAATTCAGATTAAAAAAACAAACAAACACGTTTACCTACTTGAAACGGTAGTTGATTGTACAAGTTAAGATTGAACAAGATATAAAAAAAAGAACTGTGTTCTGTTAAGAGTTATTATAAAAGTTATTTCCACCCAAACAAACTACAACGTAAATTACGACTGTATAAGTAATACGATACTAAACTACCCCTGTATTTCTGACTGCACTGCATTAGATAATTATCATGTATTAATGTAACCAGTAAATGTAAACAAATTCCTTCTGACCTGCACGTAGCAGGCACTATAATACAATATTATGCTCTATACTTTGACGTTATTCTTTTAGCTTTGTTTTCATGTATTTTCAGCTTAGAAGAACCAGTGTCCACAGTTCAGTGCATTGTGGATAAATGGTTGAAGAACAAAACGCAATGCTGCGCAACACGTGCAACTACTGCGTAAGTAGATAAGATTAGCTCAGACCTATTTACTTTATTATTCATTAATCGTACTTTTCATACAACTTGTGAAGAATAAGACCTTATTCTTCACATTTAAAGGTGTGAGGAATATGATTGGGCAAAATCGAAAATTTGCACTTATTTTTTTTTTCATACCCCCCGAAGGGATGGGGTATAAAGTAGTCACTCTGTCGTTCGGTCGGTCTGTCTGTCCGTCGGTCGGTCGGTTTTTTTCCGCATAGACTACTATAAGTATGTGGAGACAACTACTTACACATTTCTTTAGCGATTACATTAAAACTTAAAACATGTCATCACCATGAAGTGTGGATGTTGCGAGAAACTTTTGTCATGCTGTGTTCCGAATGTTCATGAGTTATGTGCCCTTGAACGTTGAAATTATTGTTGCAGTATCATAACACGCCCTACACGTGTCGAGCAAATTTTTTCCATATTTCTCAAGCGATTAAATTGGAACTTCAAATATGTCATCACCTTAAGGTGTAGTTTTAGTATATTAATACGCTCAGCACATTTATACAAATGTGAACAAGAGGTATAAACATAAAGTAACATGTTAAAACATAAGTAAAGCTGTAAACGATGAACTTAAAGTAATAAATATAACTCTTAGTTCATTTACAAGTACCAGTATCTGGAGGAAAAACTAAGCATGCATGCAACTCAAAAGGTCAATCAGTAATGGTGCAGTATCAACTATGCATTAATTAAATAAGGTTCATTTTAATATGCAGATATAATTATTATGAAACAGTATCTTTGAATATAGTATTTTATTAATTTATTCGTATTAGCTTGGTGTGTTTTTAAAATAATCTAAACTTATCTTTATGAACTCAGATAAATTTAGTATGTTTCATTCATTATTATTTTATAATTAATTATATTACTTGCATGATGCTTAACATGCGGTAGCCTCTGGTTTACAAAGGACATTTGAAAATATAATAAAATTCATAGCCAATATCATTTGAAAAACATAAAGATGTGCAAGACACTTTTTTCATCCTCAGTGACCCACACATACCTGAGCTATTTGCCTTTGAACATAACTGACAAAGCGCTGCGGGCCGATTAGTCACATTTGTGACAAAGATCTAATTAGTTGATGACAAGAATATTATAGCGTTAATACACGGCGCCGGTGTGACAGCTGTCCATAATGGCACACCTGATCAGTAATTTCCCGAGGGCTTTAGCCCGAGGGACATTACTTGTCAGGTGTGCCATTATGGACAGATGGAACACCGGCGCCGTGTTTTAACCTTTTTATTGCATATGTTGAATTAAAAAGATTCTGTTCTTATTTAGTTTTCAAAGAAGATGAAGATGTATTTATATCATTGTATTGAAATGCAACGTTGATCACGGGTTCTAAGATAGATCTAATTAATTCCTGACATGGAACTGTTTACCTACATTTTTTTATTTCCGTTAAAGAAAGAAATGGCACGTTTATGCTTTTTAACTGATTTCCAGAACAAAATTATAATTATACAAACGTTAACAACGTAAGTGTTCATAGAATTCTACTAACAAGAAAATTACGTTTGGTTGCGTACCAAAGCGCGCCGTTTTCGTGAAATGACGTCAGGTCGTTATTTGCAAGTGCCTGTTCCAGCATTATGGATTTTTGGCACACCCTTCGAGTGTGCCGATTATCCATCATTGGCACACGATATTATGAGGTCGAAATCAACCGCATAATGTCCGCTTTTCGACGTAAAAATGTTACTATTTATAGTAACATATGCAATAAAGCGTAACAATAGATACAAGCATCATCATAATAATCAGCATAAGAAGCAGCTTCTTTATCAAAACCTCCATCATCAAAATAATTATCATCATCAATAGTCAATACCTTTCGAGTCGATCGAGATGCGGGTCGGGATGGACAGGCGATCTGACCTTCAAGGGGTGGTGCATTAAAAGCGAATGGGCGGACAGACGGGCAAATTAACATATTAAGTGTTTCATATTACATTCAGGTTACCAAAAGTTCAATCTGATGAACATGATTTTTTTATCTACACGAATTATCTTCATAGACACAGACTGTAATAAAATGTAGAAATATTAAAATGTGACATATCCACTGTTTTGGAAATCCCACAGTATTTATTATATGCTTGTCAATGAAATATAACTAATGTTATTTGTGAAGTAAATCGATCTTCGTGAAAAAAAAAACGCAATATTTCTCCATCAACAACATCGATACACTAGTGGCAGGTAATTCCCATGAGAAATGAATGCGTGTAGTATTAACAAACACGTGTTAACCAAAAAAAACACACTATAATTTAGGTTCTGCGGCGCACATATTATGACAATTTTCCCCACCAAAACTTATGTGAAACAATGTTTGAAAAATTTACACACAAAAACACACACGTGTGACGCTTAAGCTCCCTTCGCGTAATCTGCATACGTCTAAAACAAAAAATCAAAATGAACTTTGTTGTTTTCGATGAATGATCGAATATTTATTTTATGACTGGTTTAATAAAGAAAAATTATTTTAACACTCGTGGCTACACCGCTCATGAAAATCATTTTTTTTTATTTTCTTTAACCACTCGTGAAATAAAGTTGATCACCAAAAGCAACAAATATCCTCTATGTATTCGTTGCATATACAAAATAATCGGACACAAAATTCACACAAAATGTGAAGAATGAGACTGGGACGTGTGAAGTATGACAATATATTTTTCACAGGTGTAAACAATGAGATTCTACAAAAAATGGTGATTTGTGGAAAATAAGACCCAGCATAGCTCAAATGAAATTATTCCATAATCTTTTTTTACGTGCACAAATCCGTAAAAAGTATTCATATCTTGTTTATTTCGTAAGTATTCATTTTCTTAGAGAAAAATATTGTAAAGCCCAATGCATTAGAAAACCAACAAACATGTGTTCCAATCTTGTCATCGTGAAGATAATTATTTCTAGTATAATTCTAATAGCAAAGTATTGAAATATAAGCCATTTTAGTTATCATGTTGTTTCAAAACACACAATGTCAATAATTTTTATTTTTATTTTGTGTAACGAGAAAACTCTATTGGATTTTTTTTTCATTAATATTATTTCCACACTTTTAAACAATAGGATATGCTTCCGTACATTTCAAAGATAAAAAGGCATAATGAGGTCAGTTCGTTCGTCATCTTGATCGGTGCAGCTCAAAAAGTGTTCAAATTATACATGGTCGCAGACGACCTGTTTTCAGACATTTAACATAACATATGGAACGCGGCCTATTCATGCTTCTTAACCTTAATAATCTTATACTTCTAGTTATTATACCCCCAATACGAAGTAAATGGGAGCATACTGGAATCACGATGGACGTGTGTCCATCTGTCTGTCTGTCCGTTCGTCCGTCCGTCTGTCTCTGTCTGTCTGTCTGACTGTCTGTCCGTGGACGCAAATTTGTCCGGAGAAGTTCTCTTACACTTTTCAATGTTCAACATTCAAACTTTATGCATTGTTCCTTATGATATGAAGATGTACATGTGTGATTTTTATCATCCTGCGTTAAAAAATACAAAAGTTATGCCCCATATTCAACTAAGATTTTCTGTGACATAATTATTGTTCCTATAATATACTTTATTAGCAAAACATTTCATCTCTGAAAGGTCCAGATTTGTTATGTAAAATCGTGTAGTGTTATTTTGCGAAATTTCATTAAATTATGACCCTGGGGTCGAAATTGGCAACACCCAGGGGGTCAAGTAGTTTATATACACTTATATAGCAAAAGAAATTAAACAATCTTTTCGTCTGAAACCACATGGCCCAAATATTTAAATTTAGGTATGTAACATTATATTATAGTTCTCTACAAAATTTGTTTAAATCATGCCCCTAGGGTTCAAACTGGCCAAGCCCCAGGGTCCAATGTTTCATTGTTACAGCTTTCTACATATTACTACATGCAGCGTCGAGCTATTCGTCACTACAGTGACAAGTTCTAGTTGGAAGTGTTTTTACAAGCACACGCGAACACGCACATATAATTGATCATGTTCTTTTCTTCTTTAGATCTAGAGATGAGCGAGCATGCACTGGCACGAGGACAAACAAGCGGACAGTGACCCTGTATTCACCAATCTTGGTCATCAGGGTTCGTGAGCACTTCGATCACGGAAAAGTGTGTCTCGATGCAATTCTTGAACAGCAATTAATTAATGTGAATGAAAAGAATTACATACTTGCTGGTGTAACATTATACAGGAATAACCATTTCTGTTCAATCGTTTGCACAGCACATGGAAATTTGTGGTACGATGGACTCGTCGGACACCTAAAACAAATGGACTCGCATGTCACCCTATGGATGCCGTCGCATGCTGTTTACTGCGAAATTTAAGTGTCAGAGTCGTTTATTTTAAGTACATGTATACATTTAAGTATCTGATTGATGGCTGCATATTAAAGTAATCAAGTTTGATGCTAATCGAACGGGGAATACAATTGCCGCTTTCCGTCCGCCCTATGCAATTCACGTTGTATGGTTGTGACACGAATTTTTACCCGACAATTTTATCCATCATACTCCACGTTTCCGTGCACGAGTTCATAAACCTGAACTGAAACTCAATGAAACTTTATATGTAGGCAAGATAAATTTATGGATGACATGTGCATAACATCAGGTCGTTCGGGACTGGTGAAGTTTATTAGAGCTATATATATATTTCATTATAAACATGACAATTTAATTGACCTTTGTTATCTGCAGCGCCCAGTGAAAATATTTTAAGGGGTTATGTCGTTTTTAATTTAAATATTTTTTAATAGATAAGTGTCGTTTCTACGCAAAGATTTCATGAAATTACCAACTAAAACAATCGAATTAGTATGTGGGAGCATATAGATTTGCCCTTGCCCGTCCTTTCGTCAGTCGGATTTTTGAGTCGAGCGTTACTAGAAGCGTATTGCTGCTATCATGATGAAATTATACAAACATATTAAACATCATATTAACTTGCGCACCTGCATATTTTGGATCAGTTTGTTTCGACATAAACGTAGTTATGGCCTTTTTTAGCAAAACAAGTAAATACATTTTTGAACTTGTGTCTGGCGTAGCTCGAAAATTATTGCTGCTAGAGTGAAGAAACTAAAAACATATTGACCAGCATGTGTACTTGCACTTTTGGCTCAGTTTTCTTTCGACATTATTAGAGGTATGTCCCTTTTTGGCCAAGAAAAAAACAAAGCCATTTTTGAACTGATGTCTAGCGTAACTCGAAACGTATAGCTGCTTAAGTTATTAACCTATACAAGCATATTAACAAGCATGTAAACGTGCGCACCTGTGTATTTGGGTTCATTTTTTACATAACCATAGTTATGGCCTATATTTAGTAAAAAATGATATTGTTTAACTTGTGTCGCGCGTTACTAGAAACGTATTGTCGCCAAAGTGAAGAAATTTTACAAAACATATTAATCAGCATGTTATTTGCGCTTCTGTGACTCTTGGTGGATTCGTTTTTTGACATAGTTATGGCCCTTTTTTGCCTTTTGCAAAAAATAGCATTTTGAACTTGTGTCGCGCATAACTCTAATCGTATAACTGCTAGTGTGAATAATCTTTCTATTTATACTCATCATCATGTAAATTTGTGCAGTTAACTACATTGGCGCATTTATTTTTGACAAGTGGAGTTTTGAGACAAAAGCGGAATGATGGGGTCATCCGTGTTCTATGGACACATGTATGTGCAGAAGACCTACCGAGAGAACATGCGCATATTGTCAGGTCGTTCAAGTGTGATAGTTGTGCTTTTTATTTTTATTTTTATGCTAAATTAAGTGTACATGCACTTTTTCATATGATTTTCATTTCTGCTCATATATTTCCGGATATTTGCCAAAATTAGCTCAAAATGTGCAGCGTCCGCATATTCCTAGATCATAACAGTCTGATGATGTTTCAGGAAGTCGTTGCCCTTTGATTATACAATGTCTGTTGTGGGTGTCCACACGCTTAAATGCATACTTTGTACGGAGTAAATAATGTTAGTTTAAAACTCGGTACAAAGTAATTCTATTACACCGTTTTTTTATACAGAACAAATTTTGGCTTTAAACGTCCATTAGACGTCCCGATTCTGAGCAAATGTAAAATATATTTCTTATTTCAGTTGCTACTTGATTTGATAAATATTTGAATAAATAAATAACTTCGTATAGCCTATACAGTGATCTAGTCCGGTACTTTTTTGGATTGAAAATGAGTAGTTTTACAATGTTAATTTAGTTAATTGTCTATAGTCATGTTAGAATATGTGTTAAATCATATTACATTCAAAATAAATGTCGCATTAGTGTGGATTAATAGACCAATGAACATTTTGTCGTTTGATGCATGCACATTAAACTGGGGAATTACCACTTGGGCTTACGCCCACGAGACTAAAGCCATATGTATCAGGACTCCAAATCAATGTTTATTGATTGATAAGCAACAATTATTCTAAAAACATTTATCAAACATATCAATGATACCCTTATCTGACGTAACTATGTTTGGTTCAGATAATATGACTAAAACATATGGGTATGCCTTTAGCAATTTATTTTTTAAACGTTATGATTCATAAACTGAAAACATATTTAGATAAGAATGCCCCACTTCGAAGAAGAGGTGGTATATTGCTTTGCACCTGTCTGTCGGTCGGTCGGTGTGTCGGTCGGTATTATCGGATGGTAGATCTGTAGACCATTTTCGCACAATATCTGGAGAACGCTTTGACCTACGATCATGCAAATTGGTATAATGGTTTATTGGGAGGAAAGGAAGGCCCCTATTGAGTTTGAGGTCAAATGTAATGTCACCGGGTCTTGTAACATGAACGTTTTTGCACCGTATATACCCATCCTAGCCATCACTAAAGACTTTGAATTATGATAAAACACAAGTAAGTATAATTACCCACATAGGTGACAGAGCAGCTTTATTCATTTTATCTGTGATACCAATGTGTAAAAAATCTCTTAAACAATTGCACAAATATATTAATTGATGGATTGACTGTATGTTGGGGGGGGGGGGGCATACCTGTTTTACAAACATCCCTAGTTTTCATACCATTCTTTAACAAAATGACAAAAAAAAAATAAACGAAAAATACAAACAAACTACATATACGTGTCATACGATCGGGCGATTTGTTGATGTTACTTAAACAAACATATTTATTATACCCCGAAACGCAGTTTGTGCGGGGGCATACTGGAATCACCATGTCGGTCGGTCGGTTGGTCGGTCGGTTGGCCTGTCACGCTGCACATGTGTACTTTGTGTCGCGAACTAGTCTGTCAGTTTTCTGCCTATCAGCATGAAACTTTATAGATACGTTGTTTATACTATGTAAAAGTGCAAGACGTAATTTTCGCATATGTCGCGATATTCTTTACAGAGTTATGTTCCCTTGAACTTAGGCAAATTTTGGATACTTACATCATTGTACATATGTACTTTGTGTCGCAAACTAGTCTCTCAGTTTTCTGCTTATCAACATGAAACTTTATAGATATGTTGTTTATACTATGTAGAAGTGCAAGACGTTATTTTTGTGTATATCACACTATTTGTTGCACTTAGGCAATTGATTCAATAAATCAACGTGAAGCTTTTTGTCTTCGTGTGTGATCAATGTGAAGTAGCGAACGACAACATTTAGAGATTAATTTTACTAATACTCAAGTTTTGCACCTGCTTGAAATGAGCCATTGCGGGGGTATTTGTCATTTTCAATGACTGTTCTAGTTTATACTCCTTGGAAATATATTTATTATTTGTGACATTTTGCATAATATGATTTGTATCTTTAAGTATATATTGCTGTGTAAGAAACTGTTGGTATGAACTGTTGATTACCATACTCGTTTCACAGCTCTTAAATTACCAAAGTGTATGAATCAGTTCATGTATCACAATTTGTCTCTTTGTTAATCACATTGGCAGTCCATTCACATTATGTGAGTGATAATATTATAAACTGTGTTGGCATTTTATACCCCCACAAAGTGAGAGGCATTAAGCATTACACTTGTCCGTCCGTCAGTAGGTACTTAAGACACGGAATTTTGTGTACTCAAGTCCCAAAAAGTTTGAGTACTCAACTCCTCTTTGACTTTTTGGTGTATTTCGATTAAAAATTCAAAGCTGAAGAACCTCGTTCATGTGTATGTGATCGTAAAGAAAGGAATTATGACTGGGTCAAGTTTTGGCAAAATTATAGCCTTTTATAATTTTTCCACTGTAGAATATAAACTTTTTTAGATTTTGTGGACTCAACCCCATTACTAATGTTAGACTGATTTTGCTCAAACTTTTACAGATGAAAAACCTTCAGGTGTAGGTGATCGTATGGAAAGGAATTTTTTTTGGAAACGACAAATTTTCAATTAAATTTTTACAATATACAACATAAATGAAAAAAAAATTGTGGTGGTAACACTCCTCTGAAACTGGTTGGTGTATTTGCTCAAAAATTCACAATGCTATGATGATCGAAAAGGAAGGACTTGTGACTGCAACAAATTTTGTGGAATTATGGCCTTTTGTCATTTTTAAAACAATTTAGTATAAATAAAGATGATTTATGTGTGGACGCAAGTCCTTTTTAAGTGACTGGTGAATTGGTGTCCAAACATGTGACGGGGGAATCATGGTATTTGATACATCTACGTTCAACTGGTACGGCTCTGTTAAGAAAATGTCTCTAAATTTGCTTAGAAAGCGATTAGACCTTCGCTCCTGCTACAGGCAGTACTTTCTTTTGGATTTATGTGCATGTATTATATTGTATATGTTCGGTATGACCTATTTAGCACCATTTTAATAGTCGTTAAACATTATATGCTATTAAGAATGGTGTGGGTTTTTTTTTCACAACGATGTTATAAATAATCTTACTCGTCTATTGTGATACACGTATAGGCAATACAGTGTATTTATTTTTTGATAATACTTTCGTACTAATTCTTGAGCTATAGCAAACACATCTATTTTAGAAAATCGTTTGCAGCAATGTCTTGAAACAAAGTTTGAAAGTCACATGTAAAAGCTCGTTTTTCACAACACCAAACTAGTCATCAAGAAACATGTTATATTGAATGAATGATGACATATATTTATCAGTGTCAACAATAATGTCTTATTATGTTCATTCTTTAATTGATTCAATAAAATTAATTAAATAAGTTAATTGAAATGTACGTGTTTTATTCTACTTTACTTCTTTTTAAAGTGTACATGTCATATCAATTTGATAAACCTTATTTTTCAAAACTCACAATTTACTTCCTGTGAAAAATAATATCCCATTTTCACACGTGTAAAAATAATGATATCATTCTTCACGCGTTCTACTCTGTCTTTTTCTGTTCTTTTTGTGCAAATTATGTCATAATATGCAATGTAAACATATTTTAACATATGAAAATAAGTGTGCAACTAAATATAAATTAGAATTGTTTCATTATTAACATATTGTTCGCAACTTATGTCTAATATGAGAAAATAATGTTATATCCAAGTCAACATGAAAAATGAAGATGGCGATGCTAATGATGATGATGATGATGATTGTATAAATTATTATGCTATAAAAAGTGAATTCAACTTTCGTTTCGTTATCAAATGATCTTGAACAATATGTGAATTCATGTATTCCCCGGAGTCTGCCTACAGTATCATATTGGTTACATTTATAAACGTTACAATTCAGATCTATTCATTCCGTAGAGATTTATACATGCGTGTCAAATGTGTCAACCCCCTTTTCGTTCCCCGAAACTGGCCCTCTTATCCTTATTAAGGATGCCGGGGTTTTGAGACAGTGCCATTCTAATGTTTGGTTTACTCGAAAAACTATCACAAATAACAAACGAATAGGCTGCTCAATGTTGTCATTAAATGACGTGAAGATTGTTGTGTACATTCCCGGACGTTTGCTTTAATAAGCAATGACATCAAGTTATTAAAATTCTAACGCAAGAAACATTTTTTTGTATGAGCATTATCAGCAATACGAAGCATTGTCTTAAAATCAATGGTCGCCATGGTAAGTGCAAAAATATACGACAATGCATCACAAATCGATGTAAATGTCCGGTATGTATTCATTCAATGTGGTGGTACAGCGACAATGGAAAAGCCCAGTTCAGTATTCGTTTTCTTAGCGAGAATAATGTACTACCGTTACTTTCATCAGTACAAAACAGATGAATTGTAAACCGGTAAACTGTACTAACGGTCGAAAAGTAGCGACTTAAAGTTGCAGTTATAAGTTGCCGACTGGTTAAAAGGCACTCCATCGTTACAATGCATCTATTATTGGTCTCAAATGCTGCAATATAGTACCACGGTACAGAGTCTTAATTACACATAGATTACGGGTAAATAAAGCTCATTAAATTTAACTATACCAGCTAACAACAAATTAGTATTTATGGTACCCCTACTCCTATGAGTTTTTTTTTCTCAATAATAAAAAATTCTGGTCCAGGGGAGGGGGGAGGGTAATAAAGATGCGCACCGGATGTTCCAATATCGCTTAATACGACATATGCTATACAGTTGAACAACGCTATTTCGAAGTCATTGGGACCGTCAATAAACGGTAGACAACGTAAAGTTCGAAAAAGCGATGTTCTTGACTGCAATAAAATATTATATAGTAAAAATGCATATGCGGTAATACCATAAGCGGATATTAATATGTACTTGGATATAAAGGATCGTAAATACTATTGTAGATATTATAAAAATCAATAAACTCTACAGAAATAACAAAGCAATAATGATATGATTGAGCACTTTACTATTGCGCAATATCGTACATCCAATTAATGATGATTACTTACCGATCAGCACTGACTTGAACCAGAAGACAATGGAAGGCGCGAAAACAAAATTGGGCGATGGCGGCTAAGTAATCACACCTTTTAAAGTCAGCTTCACCATCGAAATAAACAGTGATGATTATGTGTGAAACACGTTGTTTGGACCGAAATTTTAGTTAAAATAGAAATGAATTCGAATAAGGAAATTCGAATTAACGATGTATATTTTAGTTAAATAAAGGAGGAAAAAATCGAGATCGAAAAAAAGTAAAAAAAAACAACAACAAAAAACACGATTAATTCAATATAACGGTGTTCGAAATAGCGGTTAAATATGGTTAAAAACTCGGAAATTAAGAAGCAAAACAGAACTATGTTTCCTTCCCTGGCCCGATATTCACTATAGTTTGAGTACCCAATTCCGAGCGGGGCATTTGGCCTTGGCTCGATATTCGCTGTAGTTTGATTACCCAATTCCCAGCCAAGCATTCGACCTTGGCTCGATATTCGTTATAATTTGAATAACCAATCCCAACTTGATGTTCGACGTTGGCTCGATTTTCGCTAAAGTTTAAGTACCAAATTCACAGCTGGGAATTCGACATTGGCTCAATATTCGCTATAAGTTCGATAGCCAAATCCCAGCTGGTTATTCAACCTTGGCTCGATATTCGCTAAAGTGTCAATGCCCGATTCCCAGCCGGGGATTCGGCCTTGGTCTGATATTTGCTAAAGTTTTAATACCCAAGTCCAGGCTCGATATTCGCTGCAGTGTCAATACCCAATATCCAGCTGGGTATTCGACCTTGGCTCGATATTCGCAATAGTTCGAATACCCAATACCCAGCTGGGTATTCGACCCTGGCTCGATATTCACAATAGTTCGAATACCCATACCCAGCTGGGTATTCGACCCTGGCTCGATATTCGCAATATTTTGATTACCCAACCAATACCCAGCTGGGTATTCGACCCCATCTCGATATTAGCAATAGTTCGAATGACCAATCCCCAGCTGGGTATTCGACCCTGGCTCGATATTCGCAATATTTCGAATACCCAATACCCAGCTGGGTATTCGACCCTGGCTCGATATTCGGAATAGTTCGAATACCCAATACCCAGCTGGGTATTCGATTCTGGCTCGTTATTCGCTAAAGTTCGAATACCCAATACCCAGCTGGGTATTCGACCCTGGCTCGATATTCGCAAAAGTTCGAATGACCAATCCCCAGCTGGGTATTCGACCCTGGCTCGATATTCGCAATATTTCGAATACCCAATATCCAGCTGGGTATTTGACCCTGGCTCGATATTCGCTAAAGTTCGAATGCCCAATACCCAGATTGGTATTCGACCCTGGCTCGATATTCGCAATATTTTGATTACCCAATACCCAGCTGGGTATTCGACCCTGGCTCGATATTCGCAATCGTTCGAATACCCAATACCCAGCTGGGTAATCGACCCTGGCTCGATATTCGCAATATTTCGAATACCCAATACCCAGCTGGGTATTCGACCCTGGCCCGATATTCGCTAAAGTTCGAATGCCCAATCAAAAGCTTGGTATTCGACCCTGGCTCGATATTCGCAATATTTCGAATACCCAATACCCAGCTGGGTATTCGACCCTGGCTCGATATTCGCAATAGTTCGAATACCCGATACCCAGCTGGGTATTCGACCCTGGCTCGATATTCGCAATAGTTCGAATATCCAATACCCAGCTGGGTATTCGATCCTGGCTCGTTATTCGCTAAAGTTCGAATACCCAATACCCAGCTGGGTATTCGACCCTGGCTCGATATTCGCAATAGTTCGAATGACCAATACCCAGCTGGGTATTCGACCCTGGCTAGATATTCGCAATAGTTCGTATACCCAATACCCAGCTGGGTATTCGACCCTGGCTCGATATTCGCAATAGTTCGAATACCCAATACCCAGCTGGGTATTCGATTCTGGCTCGTTATTCGCTAAAGTTCGAATACCCAATACCCAGCTGGGTATTCGAGCCTGGCTCGATATTCGCAATAGTTCGAATGACCAATGCCCAGCTGGGTATTCGACCCTGGCTCGATATTCGCAATATTTCGAATACCCAATACCCAGCTGGGTATTCGACCCTGGCCCGATATTCGCAATAGTTCGAATACCCAATACCCAGCTGGGTATTCGATTCCGGCTCGTTATTCGCTAAAGTTCGAATACCCAATACCCAGCTGGGTATTCGACCCTGGCTCGATATTCGCAATAGTTCGAATACCCAATACCCAGCTGGGTATTCGACCCTGGCTCGATATTCGCAATAGTTCGAATACCCAATACCCAGCTGGGTATTCGACCCTGGCTCGATATTCGCAATATTTCGAATGCCCATACCCAGCTTGGTATTCGACCCTGGCTCGATATTCGCAATATGAATACCCAATAGCCAGCTGGGTATTCGACCCTGGCTCGATATTCGCAATAGTTCGAATACCCAATACCCAGCTGGGTATTCGACCCTGGCCCGATATTCGCTAAAGTTCGAATGCCCAATACCCAGCTTGGTATTCGACCCTGGCTCGATATTCGCAATATTTCGAATACCCAATACCCAGCTGGGTATTCGACCCTGGCTCGATATTCGCAATAGTTCGAATACCCGATACCCAGCTGGGTATTCGACCCTGGCTCGATATTCGCAATAGTTCGAATACCAATACCCAGCTGGGTATTCGATTCTGGCTCGTTATTCGCTAAAGTTCGAATACCCAATACCCAGCTTGGTATTCGACCCTGGCTCGATATTCGCAATAGTTCGAATGACCAATACCCAGCTGGGTATTCGACCCTGGCTCGATATTCGCAATAGTTCGTTTACGCAATACCCAGCTGAAAATTCGACCCTGGCTCGATATTCGCAATAGTTCGAATACCCAATACCCAGCTGGGTATTCGATTCTGGCTCGTTATTCGCTAAAGTTCGAATACCCAATACCCAGCTGGGTATTCGACCCTGGCTCGATATTCGCAATAGTTCGAATGACCAATCCCCAGCCGGGTATTCGACCCTGGCTCGATATTCGCAATATTTCGAATACCCAATACCCAGCTGGGTATTCGACCCTGGCTCGATATTCGCAATAGTTCGAATACCCAATACCCAGCTGGGTATTTGATTCTGGCTCGTTATTGGCTAAAGTTCGAATACCCAATACCCAGCTGGGTATTCGACCCTGGCCCGATATTCGCTAAAGTTCGAATGCCCAATACCCAGCTGGGTATTCGACCCTGGCTCGATATTCGCAATAGTTCGAATACCCAATACCCAGCTGGGTATTCGACCCTGGCTCGATATTCGCAATAGTTCGAATACCCAATACCCAGCTGGGTATTCGACCCTGGCTCGATATTCGCAATATTTCGAATGCCCAATACCCAGCTTGGTATTCGACCCTGGCTCGATATTCGCAATATTTCGAATACCCAATAGCCAGCTGGGTATTCGACCCTGGCTCGATATTCGCAATATTTCGAATACCCAATACCCAGCTGGGTATTCGATTCTGGCCCGATATTCGCTAAAGTTCGAATGCCCAATACCCAGCTTGGTATTCGACCTTGGCTCGATATTCGCAATATTTCGAATACCCAATACCCAGCTGGGTATTCGACCCTGGCTCGATATTCGCAATAGTTCGAATACCCAATACCCAGCTGGGTATTCGATTCTGGCTCGTTATTCGCTAAAGTTCGAATACCCAATACCCAGCTGGGTGTTCGACCCTGGCTCGATATTCGCAATAGTTCGAATACCCAATACCCAGCTGGGTATTCGATTCTGGCTCGTTATTCGCTAAACTTCGAATACCCAATACCCAGCTTGGTATTCGACCCTGGCTCGATATTCGCAAAAATTCGAATACCCAATGCCCAGCTGGGTATTCGACCCTGGCTCGATATTCGCAATAGTTCGAATACCCAATACCCAGCTGGGTATTCGACCCTGGCTCGATATTCGCAATAGTTCGAATACCCAATACCCAGCTGGGTATTCGATTCTGGCTCGTTATTCGCTAAAGTTCGAATACCCAATACCCAGCTGGGTATTCGATTCTGGCTCGTTATTCGCTAAACTTCGAATACCCAATACCCAGCTTTGTATTCGACCCTGGCTCGATATTCGCAAAAATTTGAATACCCAATGCCCAGCTGGGTATTCGACCCTGGCTCGATATTCGCAATAGTTCGAATACCCAATACCCAGCTGGGTATTCGACCCTGGCTCGATATTCGCAATAGTTCGAATACCCAATACCCAGCTGGGTATTCGACCCTGGCTCGATATTGAATTCCCAATACCCAATACCCATTACCTAGCCAACTTCATGGACCTAGTAAAGTCAACGTTTATTTTCTCATATTCATAAAGTATGCGAACACGAGGAAACAACATGTATATAATATAATATAAAGTATTACATGTAAATACATAGATTCTATGATAGAAAACAAAATAAACAAGTGTGGCCTTGACTTAAATCTATGGACCTGATTCATATGGAGACACGTCTTTCTTATTGATGCAAATATTTGTGTGAAGTGATTTTAAAATCCATCCATTCATGGCCAAATTGTCAAATATAGGAACAATGAAACTCCAGAGACATCATCAGGAGAGCAACCCGTATTACCATCCGCTGGTCCTTTATTTGAGGCAAGTGACCTATTACCTATACAATACAGGACTATACATACAACACAACACAAAACATACACATGATTAAGCTTGGGGTCGCCGCCTTGGAACGGTCAAATGCAAAACATTGGGGGTTTAAACCAGCTTAATGGCATGCCGAACCTCACACGTAGCCAATAATAAATCACTTAAAAGGGAAAATACACAACTGACAAAAAGAAATCACACAACATACACAAATATACCACCAAAAAATGATTACAGCTGGGGTCTCCGCATTGGAACGGTCAATGCAAAAACACATTGGGGTCTTAAACCGGTTTAAAGGCATGCCGACCTCACACTTGGCTCAGGATTAATCACAAAACACGCATTTGTAAATAAACTTTAACCTCATAGCATTGAAATTCAAATTAAATAGTAAAAAAAGAGAATATTAATTCGATTGAATTACAATTTAATTACTCAATGGTTTAATGTTCACCAGAGCAACAGAGTTGGAACTTTCTGAGGCACGATGAAATGAAATAAATACAATTATCAGCTAAATCCCTTCTTGTTGACAAGATTTCAAGACCTAGCATCATATAGTACACCAGATCCTCGTCTTGCATCTCAGGAACAAGCCGTAATACGTGGTGTAAAAGGCCAGATTATATAGCTTGGTTGTATATGTTTAATATGTATAATTAATATTATTGAAATAGTAGTTTAATATTAAAATAAAAACATCATTACTACATTTACTTATGCAAACAGAAAATGAAAAAAATGCTCATTCGACAAAACGTGAATCAAATACTAAATTTAATATTTTGGTGTCCATGTGCCGTCGACAACTTACTTGTTAATCGGCTATAACGCGTGTTGGGGACAGGTTTTAAAGGAGGGTATATACGATTACAATCTCAATACTTCAACATCACATATTTTAACAACACAGATGAAAGGACGAATATGATGGAGGACAGTTAAAAAATAATCAGTTATATGTACAATACTTTATATGTTTTTCAATATAATTCTTTATAACGACAAATTTATTCCTAGCGCCATGCCGATACCGACACGTTTAATCGTATTTGTGGGTGAAACACCGCATGAATACCATTTGAAACATCCGCATAGTCAATGAACTATGCACTATTTACAAGGATAAATCGTGCTAATTTAGCATGTGCTATACGAAGTGAACCGTTTATAGTGAGGCCCAAAACACAAAACTAAACGCTTTATAGATTGAGCCTATAACACTGTAATGGAATTATTGCATTTACCAAAGGACTGCAAAGACGTGTTGTTACTGACAAAATTGTGGAACAGGCTACTAAATCATGTGTGAAACAATGCAAAGATGCATTTGTAAATTTTAGTTTAATATTAATCTAATAATGTATTCATATCAGTCTTATCATTGCGGATGGAGGACCCTCTATTTTAAACCACCACTCAAAAACCCGTTATACACATTTTCACGAAAAGTGCGTTCTTTGATTGTAATTACCGCTGCCTTGAATGGATAGGCTCAGTCAATGTCTTAAGTCAACTTACAACGAATATTGGGGTTTTCCCAATATTGTACATGTCTAATGTATATGAATGGGTTTTCGGCTGGAATACGCCAAGTATTTTAACGGCGTAAAGCTCAAATTTCGAAGACTTTTGAATATCAGTTCTTCAGAACTTTTATTCTAGTTTTTTTATTCATCAACGTTTGATCAGTTTTATTTTACTTTCATATTTGTTGTATGAAAATTTGATAAGATCGTACATACCCCCTTTAAAGCTGTTACTGTTTAAATTAAATCGATATATATTAAAGCTATTTAACCAACGAGAATAGGTTATTATTTACAGTTAAAAGAAATTCTCTATCAAAAACAAGCAGGTGTTACTGAGTATAGACACATTATACCCCTTTGATTGAAGACTGTATCAGTTTATAACGTTTTTCGCATCCAATTTTGCATACTTACACTTACGTAACCGTTTTAAAACATCACTATAAAATGATTTGGGAGAAATTCCATTAACCAATAAAGATTTTAAGGAAACATTATGTCTAAAAACCAAACTAAAGTATTTTTTAAAAACGTAGTAAACTTGTTTGTGTAGTTCATGAAACAAACTCCTTGTTTTAATAATTTCTTCGTTTGAAAAAGGTTAAATAATTTACTCATGAACAGGCTCTTGCTTAACGAACTAACAGCGAAATATAAATGCCATACGAAGGGATATTACCATCTAAGAAAGGGAAATTAACAATAACAAAATTAAAATCACGTTTGTCATACTTATTAGTTTGCACTTTGTTGTTACTAATAGGTAGACGTAATTCTAGAAAAGCAGCATCAGTACTCGAAGAACACGATTTATTTATTGTTAGTTCTGTGTGTCAAGTCCCGACAACCAAAAGCCAATTTTGACTGTTGAAGTGTTTAAGCATGAACCTTGACTTACATTCCTGGTTCATGCGTGTGACATGCTGTCTCATTTGGCGATCTATTGCGGCAAGTAATTGGAAAATCCCTCAATCCATGGCCAAGTGAGAGCAGATGCAAGCAAAATGTCAATTTTGAGAATCAGCCTGGACAGGTTTTTTGCATTATATACTAACTTAAGCATTCTTCATCAAAGACCCACAACTCCAAGAGAAATCACTCGCATGGAACATCCTGGTAAAGTGCGCTTGAAGCTCTCCATAAAGTTTCATAAATGTCTGGCCAGTTATTGCTGTGAAATTGCCCGTGACTTAAACAAACGGGAAGGTAGGACGGACAAGGCGGTGACTATATGCTCCCCTGAAATTCTTCAGGGAGCATAAAAAGGCAGTTACTCTCTTAATAACTGGACTCAAAGCTCTCAATCATTTGATGATGTTTTATTCAAATCCATTGTGTAATGTTCCGTAAAAGTAATGTTATGGTTAAAACTATGGCAATTTCTATACAGACTCAAAGTACATTGACGCATCCCTCCGCAAATGAAAGGGGATAATAAAAGACCATGAAACTGGCCTTCACTTACATTGTTTCTTTCCGGACATTGATTGAAAGTTAACAGTAACATTTCGGAACCTGTGTAACTATTCACGGATTTTATTCCGTACCTTCCAAAATGAGTCTTTCCTCCTCTGCAGTTGAAACGAAGTGTGTAACCTTTCCCTGAATGCAGTTCTACACTTTTTCTAAATGGAATTAACTGAGTTAAATCTACAGAAAAATCCATCCTTCGTTGCACACAGGCCAACAAAGTGCTTGTTTCTGTATCATGGAGCGACAAGCTAACATCAAATGATTTATCGGTGATCCAAATATACAAACTGCTTTTGAAACTGAATGCGGTCGCCCTATAGGAGATCGGGTACGGGTTCCTGAAATTTCAGGACAACGCATAATGTATACATAATATGGATGACTAACTTCTCGTATAGTTTTACATACACCTAAGTGTGTAAGTTGAGACCATTTAACATCAAGATTTGTCAAATACTGTAATATTGTGTTGGTCAACTCCAGATCAAGACAGTTTAAAGAAATACACTTTGACACAAAGAAGTCCAAACGTATGGACTGGAATCTAATATAAGGAACTAGCTTTGACATACATTCAGATATATCTTCTTCCATATTCTTATCCAGCCATGACAATATTCGGTCAAACAATAATTCTTCATCAATAGATACCGTTTTCCGTTGAAAAATTTGCAAACATAAAGCAAAATTAAGTGACAAAAAATCGTCATTTTCCTGAACAGCATGTTCAGAATGAGCAGCTATAAAATGCAGAGCCATTTGTTTCACATCCGGCAAAGAATATCTGTCAGCAAGCCTCAACACAATGAAAACATTATTAACTTTTACAACTGTCTTTACAAACTTGCAACACTCTTGTGTCAAGGAGTCACATTGGAAATAAGATGCTCATTCCAAGTAATTTTCAACGTCAGATTCATGAAATTTAAAAGGAATACTATAAAGAAAATTTAAAAAAAACTGCGTACAGCATCCTCATCTAACATTGAACAATCAATCTTCTTATGTACATTACTGTCTGCCCATCTATCTGATAATAAAGTTTGAACAAACTTGCTTGAAAATGTGTTTAGAAAATCAATTAATAAAACATATCAAAATATTATTGAAATCTACTGCTGCAATATTTACAACATATTACACGAAATGCATAACAATACACATAATATTCAAAACTGAAACAATAAACACTAAGTAGAAAAATACAGTTTATGGTTTTGGACAACAAAAGCAGTCTGCAACATTTACAACTAATTAAAATAACTGAAATGTTTTAATTGCATTTACTAGTACTTCAAACAAACACTTTGCTCATTAAAAATCTGTAAGTTCTTGATGGTTACGCAAATGTAATTCATCAATTAATGCACAGAGCTACCTGAAGAAGGTCGGTATCCAATGATATGTAGTCATTCGATTTGGTGCAGCACTGCTGTGCTTGTTCCAACTGCTGTTGATTTATAGGTGTATCATAGTATGTTGTTCCTGAAAAAATATTTGTACGAAAATAATAATCCAACACAAAATATGATAAAACTAGAAAATGTGTCCACAGACACGGATGTCCCCACCTATGCAGCCTGTTCTACATGGCGCCGCTTTGTCTATATGCTTATAAATAATATTTGAAAGAAAATTCTATGAAGTGCAAATAACACTGTCAGCATAGAAAGCTTTTTCTTTAAAGTAACAGTTATAATTTCAGTATTATTGCTTACCTCCAGAGACCATTTCTGAAGTACATCCACTGTGTTTCACTCTATTTAAAGTAGTACATCCACCATGCTTCACTTTATTTGAAAAGTAAAAAAAGTCACTTTTATAAAGATCTTTAAATTGTAAGACAATGCAGTTCATTTACTACCAAAATCATTAAACAATAAATTGGGTTTAAATCTCATAGACTAATAATTTCGAGCATGGGTATTGTACAACATAACCACACAACACAGCTCAAAACGTGTCAGTGGAATCTCATTCGCCACCCGGAAGTCCTTGCCCTCTACGCCGGTAGTCCTACCCGCGTCATTTGCTTGCCTCGAAATCCGCACTGGGTTTGCTGCAGTTCCGTCACATTCCCTTCCGGGAAAAGGTTGCTTCAGACACCGGAAGTCTCGCCTGCGTAGTGATCACTTTTAGGCCGCTGACCTGTCACGTCTATGTTCTTCTTCAAACAAGAAGTACTGGACGTTACGGAGACTGTTTCCACTTTACTGGAACTTCTATGCGAACCGGAAGTCAAGTCACATCTGGTCACTGGCTGGTTTGATACACAGGTAACTTCCGCGTTCAAATTTCGATCACGTTCAATGTTAGTATACGACACACCGGAAGTACGTTCAGGGACGTCGACGTTTGCCATTACACCTGAGTTGGGGCAAGATGCAGCTTGACCATAAGAAGTAGTTTCGCGTTTCCCCGTCAAATCTTCAGTCATGTTTGTCACGTGAATGGAGCCATTTTCTTCTTCAACTACTTCACGCTTGTTCTTCAAGTTCAGCATCTTCTGCTTCCGCTTGCTGATCTAAAAATTGCTTTTTGTTTTCAAGTTCAATTTAAGCTCCCTCTATAGCGTGTCTGTCTGTCAGTTGTTTTAATTTGTTCTTTGCTTTAAATTTCTCCAACTTTGCTCTATCCAATTGTACTCGCTATGACGAAGATGATGAGCATACGCTTGTCACCGCGTTCTTCATGCAATACTACGTCAGTTGTCCACTGGATGCATCTCTCCTGAAACTCTTTGAAGTTTTCCTGACCTGCGAAATAGCTTTTCTCATACGCTTCAATCTCATCAGTTGATTGACAGTTGTCTACACATTCCATGTGTGGCCTCTTATTTTTTTTTTAAGTTCTGTCAGCTTCTCATGTACTCCTTTTACAGTGTTTGCATTTTCCCCTAACGATATATGTTTTTCTAATGTTCAGTATGTTCTCGTTAACTGTCCGAGATTTCCCGCTCTCACTAAAAGTTAAAATATACTGATCAAGTCGATATGCTTAATAATCTTAAATGTACACTGTATAAAAGTTCCAATTGTATGTGATGATACCACTAAGTGTTTATGTTTGCTGTTAAACAAACCTTAGACCGCTACGAAACACATAGTCACCATTGTATCGGATATCGCCATTTGCGAGATGTCTCATTCACGTAGTAATCAGAGACTGTGGACAATATATCGTTGACATGAAGCTATAACATGAATGCCGTTTCTATTGCGTCGAGGCTACACTATATTTAGATAGACGCTGAAGTGTGTTTGCGTGTGTTCAATAAGACCCGTACAGCTTCGATATTTTTTTCTGGTTTACTTGTTGGTGATCTAAGTGAAAACGTTTGTTAGAACACATGCTAACGACAACCATTGGACATTATAGTGACTTAGAATACAGTTTGTTTTCCATAATTCTCCATAGGATGGGTTTTGTTCTTATGATATATATCTGCTTGATAATATGTGATTTCTTTTTTTGTTCATATATGTTTTGTTAATATTGATCTTAAACTAGTGTCCGACTTTCATACTATAGACAGAATGTTTACAACCAAAAAACATCGTTCAGCGCGTTATCAAGCTCCTTCAGCTGTTTGCAATTTCATTTCCCAACACCCTCCTAATACTGCATTAACTTCAAGTCTCATAACAATGTCTACGTTCTCAATATAACTAGCAGAAGGATCGACAGTACGACTGTTGGTATTTGTTCATTTCTCTTCGAATCAGCCATTTTTCGGAACTCAGTTATAATATATCTCCTCGATAGCAAATAATCAAATCTTCTACGACTCTTGTCTCTGGTTCTGGTATAACCGATTTGATAATCTGAAGTAGGTACTGCTTTGTCAATTCTTTAACTTGTTAAAACATATTCGACGTTAAAGCCCCTATATTTAATCTTCAAATAAGCCCCTTAGTTGTGTTTTTAAAACAGTATGTATTATATTTGCATTCTTACAGAACAACTTAAATTGTGCCTTAAAACCTTCTGTCCTTTATCCACCGAAAACGGCAATGCATCACTACAACTTCTAACTGGACGTTCTGTATAACTCTTTATTCCATATTCAATGTCTTTTTAGAAACGTTTTACTGACGTGTCAAACTTAAGCAGATCAATTATAACTCGCTTAGTAAATCGTTGAGCCTATTAAGCTTTTTCAATAGTTTCACACAATTTTCTTCGATTATTTACACATTATAAAAGCATAAAGGGACTTTAAATAAAGATAAATGCTAAACCATGTATGATTTGTCACTTAAATTTTAGGCTATCGAGAATCGATAGTGAATGTTAACTCCTTTATTGTGCAAACCCGATACTCGTAAACTGTAAGATAAAACATCACTATCTTAAATACGTGGCACTTGAAATGTTTGTGGTTTTATGGAAGCGAAGTTTAGGTTTGCGCGATATACCTGAATTGCAACAGTCATGGTGAGTCTTAATGTTTAAATATTACTAACTTAATATTGTTTAATTGACTAAATAATTCGCCATGTTTATATGTATGTCAGTTATTGTATACAAGTAGTTCTACTATGTATAAACCTACACATTTTCACAGTTGACCGATTGCTTTACTTACAGAGTGATTATTGCGAACCAGAGTTTTACAAAGAGTTGTCCATTCGACTTTCCACTGCTCTTGAAGATGTTGGAGTCAACGAGGAAACCGTGATGTTCAGGAGAAATTTATTTCTTTTCAGAGAAACTAATGAAAGGATAAAAGCAGATATTCAAGGTTACAACATTAAATACTTTCATTTCGGTAGCCAGTCCGAGGGGACGACTACGCCAGGCCTCCAGTCTGACATTGATATTCTCCACAGTATTGACGATTATAATGTGATGACAGAATGGGCAACATGGAAAGAGGATGTCTTGAATCTGTTGATGATAAAAGATGGCGACCCCCCACCGCAACAGTACATACTCCTGGTTGCAAGTGCAGATTCGCCCGAACCAGCAGAAGGTGTCGTAGGTTTGTGCATGGTACCCTATAGAGATAACAAAGTAGTATTCAGTTCAGGAAAATGGTTTCAAGGTCAGCAAGAAGACATTTACAAAAGATCAGGGAAAACATTTACCGCAGGTCCTTCTGCCAGCTGGTCAAAGGAGGTAGACATGGTTTCGGCATTCGGGGTTTCTGGTTCATTGCCTGAAGTAGAGTCTTGGATTAATCGAGGCCGACCTGGTCACTGGCCAACACCCGTGTTATTTGAATCCGCCCGACATTGTATGAATTTCCTTGTTCCTGCGGGACATCCTTTTAGCGATACGAAACAAATAGAGTGGAGACTTTCACAAAATTTAATAGAGCGAAAGCTCATGTTCAGTTTGACTATAACTCATATTAAATGTTACATAGTGCTGAAGATGATCAAGAAGGCATTATTGAACAATGTAGTTAACGATGGAATCACGAGTTTTCATTGCAAAACCGTGTTATTTTATACGATAGAGAGAACGCATGCACATTTGTGGAGTGAACCCAATTTAGTATTCTTAGTAACGCTTTGTTTGCAAACACTGAGAAAATGGCTCAGCTGTGGAACATGCCCACATTATATCATCGGTGGAGTAAATTTATTTTACGGCAAACTTTCCCTTATACAGTGTCACAAATTGCATACGTATGTTTCTACCCTGCTCAACAACATTGTACAGGGTTTATTTCAAATCGATATTGACAAACTCGGAGAAAGATTGTACTACCAATTTGGAAGCATTCGATGTGACGAGGTTCTTTCACGTAGTCAAGTAAATGTTTGTATTCGTCGACAACTTGATTTGGATAGATTGATACAGTTTCATCGTTGGAGTAGAAATGTGGCTGAAACTGAACATTCCGCAGGTAATGACGTGTTGCTGAAGTTAACTGGACTTCTAAACGCACTTAAGAAGCATTTCAACGACGAAAATGCTATGGAACATCAGGTAGCTAAAGAGATATCTATTGATATGTTCTCTTTTATTTCGTCTATACATGCATCGATCTGTATTCGAAATATGGCGCGTATAAACCTATCCACCATTGAATGTTTCAAGTACTCATTTGTAATGGATGTTGCATCCAACCGACTAAAATTTGCGTCTATGCTGATATGTTCTGGACATGTTCGTGCAGCTTTGTTCGTTCTGCAAGAAGTGGAACGTCGTTATAATCAGCAGCCAGTACGATTAATCTGCCCGTGCCTTAGAAGGCACCATATCGATAACATATTGCGAGAACATGTACCACCCACCACTTTATATGGACACGAGTCCTTCAATGAAAGAAACACTGTCTGCTGCGTGGCATTTACAAGACAGGAATGTTATTGTGTTCCTCCAGTACTTTTGTTTGAAATGAACAGAGCTCTTACTGAATCTGAAATCAACGAAAGACACCACACAGAGATGGACTGGATGGAGAACGCCGTTGTGGACGCTCCAGTCTTTCTTTACTACCTGCAGTACCTCGCCTTTGGGGGACTTGGTGATATAGAGCGACGATGGGATGCTATGTGTGAATTGCTTGATTACATCGATGTGCACATGCGTGATATGTATCACATGGAAACTGCATGTAACTTGGCGGGCCATTGTGCAGAGATGGAGGGGGAGTTTGACATGGCCATAGAGATATATACGCAGTCTGTAAGATACAGGCCTCGAAACAACGCGGCTAACTGGCACCTTACAAGACTGACTGGAAATGAAGCTGTATTATGAGCCATAATTATCATCATATAAATAACAATTAACACATGTGCAATATAGCGTTGTGCAACAGATCGGTTGGCTTCCATATTTCTTTTTGCTGTATTGCAAACACTTTCTAAACACTTGATTCACGTTTTTGTAAGTCTAAGAAACCTACAACCTATAGTCAAATGGCTATATATAAAAACAAGCTAAGCGTTTTAATGTTTAAGATTGCATAAGGTCAAACGACATTTAAAACTCGTTAAACAATTGTGACGTTTATAAATTTAATTCACTCTGCAAATATATTGTATAAACATTGAACTGTCAACCTATTTTAAGATGCATGCATATAGTTTAGAATTTTTCTCAATTTTTGGAACTAAGATTGAGGATCAATTGTGAAAAAATGTGAAATGTAAATATCACAATATCAATGGTAGCCACAGAAGAGCACAATTTACACAATTTTAGTCCTTACTTTTCATTGAACATGTTTATTAAAGTTGATGGAGTTTTCAATACGCAACGTATTAGAGCTAACTATTGTAAATATTTTCTCCAACTTCAACACACAAAAATAACAGAAATTATCCTATTTTGTAAATACTTCAATTAGCTCTATTTTCTAACAAAAAGTATCGCAACACAATTTCACAGTTACCATGTATTTTAAGCGAATGCATATTTTGCAAACAAATCATGCAACTATATATTTTAAGTATGAGTCGTACTCAGCTCAGCTGTCTATTTCATTTTGACTTTTTTATGAGAATAAATTGTTGAGCGAAAATAAACGTGCACTAATTCCTACAATTACTTCTGTGTAGTCTTTTAAAATCGAAACTAGATAAAATTACAATCACGCCATTGAAATGTACGCTCTTCCGAATATGAAACGAAATTGTTGATATCTTACGAAACAGAAATGGTGAGTTATTGTATGTTTTATGTTACACGCATTTGATTACAATATATTGCATTTGTATTTACAAATTAATATCTAAAGTATACCATTTTTAAAAGTCAAAATTTAACGGTTTTGGAAGTAAGATAAATTATTCAAAAATGAAGGTTGTTGTGTATCTGGTAGTCTACTAGTTTTGTTCAGGTTGTTGCGCGCTAGCATTAAATAGGATCAAACATATCTTCTTACTAAATTTTGATGTGAATTAAAAAAAAAAAAATTACAATTTACAACTTAAATAACGTTGATAAAATCTTACATGTCGCTTGTGTTCAGTTACGACTAACAGACATTTCAATTTTAACAGGAATTTTAAACTGAGAATATAATTTGTAAAGTGGCCAAACACCACTAACAATTACAGAATAGAACAGACCAAATATTTTATTAACTTAAGCATATTACAGCTCATCGTTGTTTGGCACAATCAAATCAACAGACATGCGTGAAGAAAAATAAACACAAAAATATCAAACATATTTTATCAAAATACATAATCAATTACAATGGATTAGTGGTTTTATATGATATACTAGTAGGTAAAAGTAAATGTATTCCTGTGTGGTGTGTGTGTGCGTGCGTGCGTGCGTGCGTGCGTGTGTGTGTGTGTGTGTAAATGTATTCTGTGGTGTGTGTGTGTGTGTGTGTGTGTGTGTGTTTGTGTGTGTGTGTGTGTGTGTGTGTGTGTGTGTGTGTGTGTGTGTGTGTGTGTGTGTGTGTGTGTGTGTGTGTGTGTGTGTGTGTGTGTGTGTGTGTGTGTGTGTGTGTGTGTGTGTGTGTGTGTGTGTGTGTGTGTGTGTGTGTGTGTGTGTTTGTGTGTTTATTTTTTCAAAATACATAATCAATTACAATGGATTAGTGGTTGTATATGATATACTAGTAGGTAAAAGTAAATGTATTCCTGTGGTGTATGTGTGCGTGTGTGTGTGTGTGTGTGTGTGTGTGTGCGTGCGTGCGTGCGTGCGTGCGTGCGAGCGAGCGAGCGTGCGTGCGTGCGTGTGAGTGTGTGTGTGTGTGTGTGTGTGTGTGTGTGTGTGTGTGTGCGTGCGTGCGTGCGTGCGTACGTGCGTGCGTGTGTGTGTGAGAGTGCTTCATGAATATCTATTGTACTGATATGGAATATAGTTACATGTATTGGAAAGTTCAGCGGTAACAGTCGAATGTTTACAATTTCAAATCATTGTTTTAATTATAACTGGTAATGTATGACAATAACAAAAATTAACTGAGAAGGAGCATATTGTTATCTCTTTTTTTAAAGCATGTTATATAACAATTACATGTGATAGTGTGTTCCCATATTGTATATTATGAACACAAAACTTGAGCCACATTTTAAGAAAGTAATTGTTTGGGATTGTTACAGGCATCTTTGATAATTTAATAATATTTAATATAACGATACAAACATGTGTTTGATAAAATGGTATATAAAATACAAAAACATATGATGCTAATAAACTAGTATATAAAATACAAAAACATAGGATGTTAATAAACTGGTATATAAAATACAAAAACATATGATGTTAATAAACTGATATATAAAATACAAAAAAATATTATGCAAATAAACTGGTATATAAAATAGTAAAACATATGATGCTAATAAACTGGTCAATAAAATACTAAACATAACACAAACGACACAGAGGAAAATATGCAGAAATGAAACAGTAACTAATACCATCTATTCATAATAGGGTAGAACAGTAAGCGACGCCCCCATTACAGTTGGTAAATATACGGGCTTGTTAAACCTTCTACATAAGTCGAGTACGATTTATGTAGCCTTGCCAAATATTTAAACGGCATGTAGTTTAACAACCAGACAAAAATGTTATCGTAATATTATCTTTACAGATGACAAGCAGAGATTGTGGTAATGGAGAAAATGTATGTTATATGCAAAACAGTCGAGATGCATTCAAAGAATTAAAAAGGTCAGGTCTATGGCTGACACTAGTTTTCCTCGTTCTTTTAATATACACCATAATGAGCTAACAATCATTGTTTTAAAAAGCACGGCTATGATTTATTTTAAAAAGAAGGATATTTATTTTAAATGGTGATAAATTATAATTGTTAGTTCGATTTACATATTTACACCTTATGACAAAAAAAGCAGACAGTGTAAATTACGTTTAACATAGGTTATTAGCCAAAGACAATGTGTCACATCAGTGATCAAGAAAGCAATGCTAAAGATATGGGGTCATGTAATTAAACATGTCTCTTAACAAACAATCTCAATGTGTCATTATTAAATGCAGAAAAATTAAACGAATATTTAAGTAAGATAGAACAAGTATTCTAAGCTAAGATCTGAACAATTTTATGTTCATATATGTCCTATACATTTATTTGATTTAAAAAATGGCGTAAATAATATCACCGATATAAAATATAAACTAATATGAAAACAAAGCTTCATCAGCGGAAAGGAAACCCGTATTAATTTCAAACCGTCGTTTATTCAAAGCGAGTGAGGAATTATTGTACGTAGTTAAGTGTATAAAAAGCAAAAATAAACGTAGTTGTAAATGTTTCTAAATGGGTATGCATATAATAACATCAATATAAATTCCTTTACCTATGCCTCTGATTATTCAAAACATTAACACATAACAAAAAAACAGACATACATCACAATAGTTGTCTTATACTAACTTCATTATTCCAGAGTGATTTTTGTGGACCAGAAGATTACAAGAAATTGTCCTTTCTACTCTCGTCTGCCCTTGAAGATGTTGGACTCAATAAACAAACCATTATGGAAAGAAGGGCCTTATTACTACTTAGAGAGACAAATGGAACAATTAGATTTGCTCTTTATGGACTCGGGCAGACAACATTCAATTTCGGCAGCCAGTCCGAAGGGACCACTATGCCGGGTCTCCAGTCTGATTTCGACATTCTCAACGTCAGTGATATACACGTAAATACTGATTTTGCGTTGTGGAAGCAGGGACGCAAGAATCTATTGATGCTGAAGCATGATGACCTTCCTCCACAACAATACATCGTTCAAGTTATGAAGGCAGATTCCCCAGCACCAGCAACATGTGCCTTAGACTATTCAATGATAGAGTATAAAAAAGGGATAATATTACTCGGCTCCGGAGCAGTGTTAGAACGAAGTAAACAGTTATACGAACAACACTTCATCGTACACCCCGCTGGTCCTTCCGTTAGTTGGTCAGAGGATGTAGACATTGTCAGCGCTTTGGCAGTTAAGGAATTGTTACCTGAAGTAAACCAATGGATAAACAGGGGTCGCCCGGGGCACTAGCCTACACTCCAGATATTGAATGCCGCTCGACATTGTGGTTGTTTCCTCGTACCAGCCGGACCTCCGGTCAGCGACGTAAAACATTTAGACTGGAGGCTCTCACCAAATTTAATAGAGCGAATTTTTATGTTCGGTTTGAATATTACTCAGCTCAAATGCTACACAATACATACTGAAAATGATTAAAAACGAAGTATTTAACAATGAAGTAGCCGAAGAAATTTCCAGTTTCCATTTGAAAACCGCATTATTTTTTCCAATTGAAAGAACACATGCACGCTTTTGGAATGAAGACACCTTCGTTTTGGTATTAAGGCTTTGTTTAGATACATTGTGGCGTTTTCAAAGAAATCGTATATGTCCTCATTACATAATAGATGGTGTTAATTTTTTTGAAGGAAAGCTTTCAAACAAGAAGTGTCGTAGAATACACGCCTGTGTGTCAAACATGTTGAAAAACAATCTACAAGTGCTATTTAGCATCCGGATTGACAAACTCGGAGAAAGACTGCGATCACCCACAGGGAGATTTCAGAGTGAGGAAGGTCTAACAATTGACCTATTAAATGCCTGCATTCTCAGGAAACTCTATTTCGATAACATGACATATCTTTTTCGGTTGAATTTCACTCGGTATATATTCTCACAACTCCGTGCTGATGTTCTCTTGGAGTATTTGAACATTCAGCAAATACTGGCTACCCATTACCATTACGGTAATGCTTTTGAAAGACGTGTAACTGAGATGTTGTCACAAGACACGTCCGCATTTGTCGCATCTATTCAAGCCTCAGTCTGTATCGAAACTGGACTATCGGTCAACAACGCCATTCTCGAGCATTTCCGACGATCGTTCACAGCAGATATGGCAAGCAATCGATTGAAATTTGCTTCCATGCTTTTCTCCGCAGGTATTCGCTCGCGGCTGCACATGTTCTAGAGAACCTTGGCAAACGGTTTCTCCAACTGTTATTGTATGAGATGAACAGATCTACGAACGAAGAAGAAATACGGTTGAGAAATAGCACAGAACGGTTGTGGATGAACAATGCATGTGTGGATGCTTGTGTGTTTCTATACTACCTTCAGTATCTCACATACGGATCTCTCGGTGATAGGGACAGACAAAGGGAATCGTTTCATACACTTAACGGTTATGTATTACGAAATATGGAGGATATGTACCATACAGAGACTGCATTGAATCTGCTGGGACATGTGAGGGAGATGGAAGGTCACAAGCGATTTGCATTTGATTTAATATAATATTTCCTTAGATCCACCAGGCTGTCTTCAAAATAACGCAGCAAAGAGGCATATCCTTCGGACTTGTAACATTCTATAAACCGGGCTTAATGCATGTGCGTAAAGTGTCGTCCCGGATCAGCCTGTGCAGTCCGCACAGGCTACTCCGGGACGGCACTTTCCGCCCACAGTGAATTAATGTTTGGAAGAGACTTCCTTGAAACAGAAAATACAAAAAAAGCGGAAAGTGTCGTCCCGGATTAGCCTGTGCGGACTGCACAGGCTAATCCGGGACGACACTTTACGCACATGCATTAAGGCCGATTTTCTCACGACGCCCTTCCTATGTATTTTTTCTTTTAGTGTTTGTCCCAATCAGGAATCTCCATTTGTTGACAATTCAAACGATTCATTTCATGAGGAACTCTCTTCATGGAATCTTACCAAATAAGAGTTCGTCAGACCTGTCGTGGAACTAGCACGGTCTGTACGTACGCTGTTTACCACGCCCTGGCATTTATATTTATATCAAGTCTTCCAGACATATGCTCAACGTAAAAAAAAAAGAAATTAATGAAATAATCCGTTTAAAATCGCGTATTTACCGATGATAACATATAGTTAAACATGTTTTGTTTGGATCGCCCATGGTCTGCATTAGTACCTAAAATTGGAAATATACAATTAAATTTAAATTGTATTCAGTTTAAGCACACACCTGTTCACATCTGTGTGCTCATTGTAACATTCTAAAACGAATTTTGCAAATGGTTTAAAAGTTGCAATAATATACTAAAACTAAATAATATATAAGCTTCCTTGGATTGTTTATAAATACTATTCAAACACGAAACGGGACAAAGGCTATTGTGTATGATTATATCTGCAATAGACAACGCAAGCAAACAGCTCTTTTAAATATCATATGTATTTGACTGTGTACGTTTGTTTTGTTTAGATTTAAGTAAATTGATTGTATTGTTTTAATATATAAATATGAAGGATTTAATCTTAATTGTTTAGACTACCATAAGTTGTGAAGCAACTGTCATACATAAAACTTATTGTCAAAACTTTTCAGTGTATATATTAAAAACGTTTAATTTAAAGGTGAAAGGTCATGGTTTTTTAAAACCCTAAAAACCCTTTAATCATGAAATTTAAGGCATATAAAAACGTTTTCGCACCTTACTTCAATTAAATAATGTTGACCGCATTGGAAACACGGATTGGTAAATTATTACATCGTCATATTCTGTTAAATGCACAGTGCACTTAAAAAAAAATACCGACTTTATTAAGATTTTAATTTAGTTGATCTTTTTTACAGCCATTTTGAATGTTATTACGTTTTATATATAACCAAATTTCGGGAAACGTTTCGGGAGTTCCGACAGGATATAAATGTGTGTTTTCCTTTTCAATAAGTATGGACTTCAACAAGTATTTACTAGTTTTGTATGTTTTCAGGTGTATATGTACATACTGCACACCTAAAAGTCTGCAGACCGAGTGCAAATGTTGTTGGGAATATGGGGAACTGGACGAAAAGATGGCAGAGACAGGTCTGAAGTGCATTACTGAGCACGATGGGTTCAGAGGAAACTGCCTGAACCCGGATGTCATAGAAGTTCCGTTTTTCGAATTTCTACAAGAAAACGGTCCGATAGGTGATGATGAACCAATTCATGAGTATGTTGTTAAGTTTAGTCATAAAGCAAATTGAAAACCTAAAATAGACAAGCGGTTTATCACGATATAATTCATTGCAGATGAAAGAAACTGAAATGAAATAGCACCTGAATTTTTTTCACTTTTATTTCAACATTTTGCGTCTTTTATTTCTACATGCATTTAATAACAAGTGGAAATACAAACAACATTTGATCGACATAAAAAATATCAGCAATTCATGAATTAGAACAAAGAACGATAAATTAACAGATCTCTGATTAGAACTTCTGTCAAGCAATACATGGTTACAAACATTTTCCACCCATAAGATTCTCTTAAATGACATGTACAACATACAAGTTGTTGTAGTAGTTGTTGTAACTGTATACTGAAATACAAATCAGCTTCATTATGAATTATATTCTTTATTTATGAAGACAAAACATGTGCTATTGATGAAATATTTTTAATAAATGGATTTCTTGATTGAAGAATGACTATTTATGTAAAATTAACTAATTTATATTGTTATTATATCCTGATCCATTTAATTTCAGAGTATACAGATTCATCGCTTACCGAAGACTGGCACGTTGGATTTGGTAACGTCTGGGCAAAAAGGACCGAAGACCTCTTCCATCATGTGCTGTTTCAGCCATTCGTCAGAGATTCCCTTCCAGCAACTACACAGGATTTCGATACCCTAATTGATGTGTCTGAATAGCCTCAGACTTCATTATCTTCTTGGCTGACGATGACAATGGTGGTGGCGAAAACGAGACATCTGCTGATGCAACGCTTGCGGTTCTATCACACTTAAACTCTTCCTTAATCCGAATGAGCTCAGATCAGTAGCTCAGTGACATACTCTGAAATGTATATTTGTATATTCAAAATATTGCTTGCAATTTCCTTCTTGATCATGAAATAAAATACTTTGCACTTATTCCCTATGTGTTTTGTGGTTAAATAAGTAAATATTTCTTATAATACATTAAATGCCTCTGCGAATGAAAATTAAACTATATAATATAGACTTCACATGATATATTAATTTAAATAAGTGGGACAAATAAAAATTTATTCGGGCAAGTTTAAATTTTGACCTTGCCATCCAAACAGGCAAGTACACGAAGATTGCAAGATTATAAAATTACAAGATATTTGAGGCGCTTCGTGGGAAAACCTGTCGTAATGCATGTGCGTAAAGAGTCGTCCCGGATTCCCGCAATCCGCACAGGCTATCCAGGACGGCACTTTCCGCCTACAGTGGATTTATGTTTAGAAGAGACTTTCTTGAAACAGAAAATACCATAAAAGCGTAAAGTGCACTTGACGTACATGCATTTAAGTCCGGTTTTCCCACGACGCGCCTCATATTTACCAATAAAACAACCATGTGGCAACATCTTTTATTAAATACATCATTATCACCTGATTTTCTTACGGTATGACTACATGAAAATCGTCAATGTCACCTGAACTGAATACACTTCAGATTTTGTTTCCACATTTTGGACAAGATCAGGTGGATTCAGGCAAGTTGAAATTGTATTGTTAATGCCCAAATGGACAAATTCTAAAAAAGACATAATAACACACAACTTGTATATTCATTTTTAAAATGGAAAGCACTACGAAAACATTTCCATAAGTGCAATCCTCTTTGACTGGTTTCACGACATGGTGTCCAGCCTTGTACTTTGGGTAGGAGAGACGGTATATTTTCTGAGCCGGTATCTTTTCTCCCCCTGCCTGGTCTCAGCTTGTCTGCGGTTAGCCTTGGTCACCGAGTGCAATGCTGCAAGGTGTAGTCTGCAAATGGATTGTAAGAACATTAAAATAAATTGAACATGAACCAAGAACTGTCTCAGGACAGCACCCTGGACTATTCATACCGCCTTGACTGAGTGATGGGCTTTGGGCAGAGACCTGATATAATAATAATCTATAAGACACGAGTTTAATCTGAGTCGAATATCTGTAGTAGTGAGATATTTACTTGCACGCAAACCTTAACCAGAATTTTCTAAGTACAAAAAGGGGCATAATAATGTTAAACTGCAGGTCAGAATTATGGGCCATGTGTACAGTTTAAATTGAATACACACATATCTACTAGTTCAGAGATATGTACGGTAAAGTTTAAATTGAATAAACACATATGTACATGTAGTAATTACAAAGATATGTACTTGTTGCACGCACACCTTAACAAGAACATTATGCCACCAACGACGAATGGCTTAAGTAGTATAGCTCGAATTATTCGGTGAACAGTCAAGCTAAAAACTGATAATCATACTTTCAAATAAATGTATTATTACTAGTATTTGTTTTTGATTCCATATTCCAATGATATAAACAGGCAAGACTTACATCAACTTATAAATATAGTTTGAAATCAATGTCTTTTCTGTCCAGATGACCTCATTAACAAGTGATTATTTGGAATGCATCTTTTGTTCTTTCTGTAAGAGTTACATTTGTGCCTACCTTTGTTTCATTGCTGCATACGAGAAGCTGATGAACTTCGGGGCAAACTAGCACACAACCTTGTGCTGCGCCTCCAAAGCGGATGTCTGCTCAGCTGGTGACAGCATACGTATGTGTGTCAGCAGACGCTTGCATTCAATAACAAGCAGCAGCTCTTTGTGGGCCTTTGAACCTGAAATTTACAGAATCAGTTTGTTTAATACACAAGGCATTCATTCACATCAAAAATCCTTTTAAGATTTTAAGGAGTAATATTTAGAAAAAATTTTTTACTCAATGATGACTGCCCTATAAATCTTAAGCCAAACTATGCAAAATGCAATGTACAACAATATTTAACAAAATTCTATAACTTCATTAATATTTAAGACATTTATGATTTTGGCACCCAAGTGCCCTTCAATGACAAAATCAATATATGGTTTATTCATAACCCTGTAACATGTATGCACATTTAAGCTTGATGGACAGATTAATAGACAGTTGTGGATATTATTGCAGCTTGGCACTAAGAGCTGTTCTGTTAGGTACTAAAATATCAACAATTTTAAAAACTGAATCATTGCCATACCAGCCTTTATCCAATTTCTGTCTATTGGACCGCGCAGACACCTTGGGAACAATTCGCCATGCCCGTCATGTCGATTGGCTACATGGTTCCAAATGGACAACCACTTGGCCACAACCAAATCCCCGTTACCCTCACTGGAGGCAGCACAGTAGTACAGGTGGTTGGCAATTGACTGCGCCCATTTTCCAACTGCTTCCCACCCCTTTTTCTTTCCCAGGGTCATAAGTTTGTTTTTCAAACCTTAAACCATAAAAAATATATTATTAAAAGTCAACATCATGCAAATGGGGGTGTATTGCAAAAAATATTTTCACTATCAGTTTTTTTAGTATCTTTGCAACACATGTGCTCACATCAAGCTGAGTTAATAGGAGATAAATAGAGCACTCATGATTATGGCTATATTGTGTTACTTCATAAATCTTAATTATTTACAATTGATTTGAAACCAAAACAACAAATAATAATATATATATGAATTATATTATGCATTTCTAAAAATACACACCCTTTGCCATGTGCCAGGCATCAAACCAATGGCGAATTTTTTCCATTTCTTCGCGCATGTACTTTCGACCTTGAACGTGTCTGTCAGTTGTGAGGTCTGAAACCTTGATGTTGTTGGCTGCCAAGTTCCTGAGACCACGCTGTAATCCCTCTAGCTCCATAGCGTTAGAGTTGTTAACTTCATTACTCTGAAATAAATTGTTATGATTATATATTAACCATCATTTTCATTTCTACTAGCTTATACTATGCAAGAAGCATGTTATTGTCCAAAGGATAACATCAATATAATGTTTTGCCTAAATATCAATGTAAATGCAATGCGATTAAAGTAGGAACACATTTCATAGAAAATCTATTCTTTTCTTGGTGGTGGTGGCTCGGATAAGTCCAAATTCATCAACATTTTAAATGCATAATAAGCTTGATTATGTCAAAAGCACAAGTCTTAGCAAGATATATTTGCGACAGTTTGCTAAGTAGAACCAGTACTTTGTGCCTTGAATTGTTTTTTTTCTGGAATGCTCACTGAGTTGGACAAAAACTAATAACCTATATTGCAAGGTCGACACCATAACTTTTATTGTCTCTTGGCATTAACTGCTCTCATTAACAATAAATCCATGAAAATGTAGACCTTTTAAAGTATACTAATTTTAGTTTGCTTGAATGGGTTACGTAGAAGTACTTCTGCTAAACATATAAACAAGCATATAAATGACTAAAATTACTAAATGTACCTGAACTAGCTGCACATCAAGGACTTGGTTAGTCTCCAGATGCATGAGAGTGTAGGAGCCGTACTCCGCTGTGTGTCCAGGGGAGCAGCACCTAACGTCCCCTCCCAGCCGCGCAGAACAGCCAGCACGTATCCACAGCTGGCAATATATCGGTAGCCTGAAGCCTCATAAATGTCCTATAGGAAATAAGAGGCACTTTCAAGAAACTTAGACAGTTCAAGAACTTTCTCATAGAGACCCCACTAAAAACATGGCTCCAGTCACAACCAAGCTAATGAGGGGTTTGCCACGCACATTCGATGAACTGTCCCAGGTGCGATAATGGCCTGTTCCACACACTGTTGACACATTGAGCTGGGTTCCCTTTACGCTCTTCCTGGTGATGGTGCATCTGTCGCCACACACAGAGCACATCAGCAGTAACGGCAGCAGGCAGCTCTCGTAGACCAGGTATGGTCTGTCAACCTCCTCATTGCAGTCTACCCTGAAGAAACACACATGCTAGAAACAATACTGTTCTAACACGACATGCAGCTACTTTTACCATTAGCAACTAGAATTGTCACATGAGTGACGGATATACCCCCATAATATGGCCTTGTCACAAAACTATGGCATCCATTCGAAAGAAATGGACAGAGAGAGAATGCTTTAATTTGTGAATGGTCAACAGTGTATTTGGAAAAATTTACTTTCAATAGGAGCCACTACTCTGTCAAAATTTAGTGGTTTGTTACCAAAGTCAAACTTGACCCGTATTTTATGATGCTACACATGTATACCAAGAATTATTTTAATATGTCAGGCTATTCTTGAGTTATTGTCCGGAAATCATGTTTTTAGGGAATTTCAAGTCGAAAAGGGGCCATAGCTCTGTCAAAATTTAGTGGTTTGTAACCAACATTGAACTTGACCTGTATTCTATGATGTTACACATGTGTACCAAAAATTATTTGAATATGTTAAGCCTTTCTTGAGTTATCATCCAGAAACCATGTTTCTAGGGAATTTTAAGTCGAAAAGGGGCCATAACTCTGTCAAAATTTAGTGGTTTGTAACCAACATCGAACTTGACCTGTCAAGCCTTTCTTGAGTTATCATCCGGAAACCAAAAACCAACAGACCGACGGACCGAAAAGCTCACTCCTATATACCCCCCCCCCCCCCTAAACTTCGTTTGTGGGGGTATAATCAACTATAGGTTATTCTGCAACAATTATACATGTAGCCTAAATAAACTCTAATGTTTTGAAAATAAGTAACATTAGCAAACTGTTCAGTAAATTGCACGTGCTTAAACATGTGTTAGCTAGATTGACATCAAACAATTCATTTCTGCATTATGTAGCGCACTAAAACGCCATCTTTTAATAATTATTTTAAAATTATGTTTACATCAAACATTGATGTTTTGTTATTATGCCTCAATTTTAATCTCGACGTTATATTTTCACTGTATTATCAATAAACTAATATTAGTATATGATAACAGTGGGTGACTCGACAACAAACTATGATTAAATAAATAATTTTTTTCTATAATTGACTCATTCAACCACAGCTGTGAATACTAAAATATTAAACTGCCATCCTAGATTCCCAAACACAAATATTCAAACAGATTTCTTAATCTGATTAGTCAGAAAATAACTATTTTTATTACATATGCTAGATGGAAAACAGTGTTGGCAAACAATTTTTTTGGCCCGGTATCATAAATACTAACCAAATGTTGTCCTCGTCATCTGAAGCACATTCCTCATCCGACTCGTCTTCCGGCTCCCAGTCAGGATCCTCATCAGTGTCATTGGCAATGTCAGCATCAAGATCCATGTCCTCCTCCATCTGATTCTCTCGAGTTCCAGCAGGCTCGGGTTCAAAACAGGTAGTCTCTATTCCAGTGTCTGACATCTCTGGCGCCGCCCCCACAAACCTGTCTTTACACTGTGGTCGAATGGTGAACCCCTTGTGCTGAGTTGGCTGAAAGACAACCACATAATTGATAAAATAATTTCCATTTTAAATAAGTTGTACTGGAAAAGATCATTGTAAGAAGTCTGAAATTTGCTACATTTGCTATTCTAGAAAGGAAAAAATTAATTAAACATAATGCTAATTGAAGAAGTTAAGTTTAAGCATTGAAAAAGAGTAGTAAATGATCCAAACTCAACATGATCACAAATAGCAACTGCCATTTCTAAAAACGTGTCTTACATCTTGAAAGTAAACTTAATAAAAAAAACATAATGATTAATTTAAAATAGATGATTATGTTAAATGTTTGATGCATTCAATTACCATTTTACTGATTAGGTTTTATTCACAAAGTCTTTTTTTTCTGTAAATCTTTCAAATTTAATTAATTAAATGATTGTACTTTTTCCAAATTTTAGGTGAATGGAGTTATAAAATTTTCAATTTCACAGGTATAGGTCATACTCCCAAAATGGTGAAAAAAGCCATAGAAATAAATGAGCTTGCATACAAAAGTTTGGCGGGCTGATGGTTTACTTGCAATTTTGAAACTTATATAAACTGTGAACATAATAATTATTAGTTGAAGTGTTTTCTAACCTCATATGTCTGTGTAGCCTGTGAATGGAAACTGTCGCAATTTGATTCAGGATCACTGATGGATACAGGCAACTGATCAGATGGGATTTCTGTAGATATGTCTCCCTCTGCCATGTGTATTGCATCTAGGTCTTGCAAGAACAAAAACAATAGTTGTATTTGTTATATACATTAACACTGAATGAAAACAAAACTGTTCTGTAAGGTGTGCATGTTATTTTTAATGATCTAATGAATGTCAAAACTATGTTATTGATGTTGTGTATAATTCATTTATTGCCATTAGTGGCTCATTGGGGTGGAGGTGGTGATTCAAAGTTGCTGTAGTGGGGATGCTAATCTCTTATCTGATACCATAGTGTGCATTTCATATTCAGCATGTGCTAGATCAACTGATAAGACACATGCCAGAACCACACAATATCCATAAACTACATGACACACTTGGCAATGGGCAGATCTGTATGGATTAATACACAATATGGTGTCCACTTGAGGTCTGCCTTGTCGGGTTAAACTATGGTTATTTAAGAAAGTTAAGAAAGTAACTTAGCAAAATTTAGTTGCATAGTACAAAACTCATGTTGGTCCACTTAAATCTAGATTATAATCATTACAAACCACTCATCAACCTGTCAATTGTATTATATACAAATACCTTCCAATATTAATCATATCCTATGCATTAAAAATATATAAATATTCTATTATTAGTATTACAACATGCTGAATGCTGGTCTCAAAACATAATATTAGTTTACCTGCCAATTCTAACAAATGTTCTTTGTCACTAGTCTGCGCAGTAATTGTATAGTAAATTTGGGCAAAATGCCGGTACAAGTTCTTGCACAAGCTGGAGTTTTGACATTTGCATAAATATGGGAAATTTCTGAATTTAAATTGGGAAGTTTGATAAAACACATTAGGAAATATCCACGACCATTAATATAATGTTTATTAACTAATGTATTTACCAGGCTCTTTGGTTTGAATTATATGTGTCCATGTGGGTTAAATTTTGTGATTTTAATGCATTTTATGACCACTACTTTTAATAGAAACTATTCCTCTTTGTCTTGGAGGAGTTTAAATATAGGGTTCTTGTAATTTTTATAACAGTTCTATGTTATGATCTTAAAAAGTCCTGAAAAATAAGGACGGAAAGACAAATGTACGATAAGATGGGCCACCAGAAAAATAATATTTAGAACAAATCAACAAAGCCGACACTAGTGTTGATTCTTTGAAAATAAAAAAAAAACGAGTAAATGAATCTACTCGGTATGTATTGGACTTGTAACGTTATGGTTAAATGAACTTAGTGTTTTTGCATGGCAAGGGAAAATTTTCAAGTTTCTTAAAACTTATTTCATGATGAATATGATCTGACAACTTAGCACATTCTGATTCCTTTTTTCAAATGCCCCATACTTGTCGCGTTTCTGTCTGGTAGGGCCAAGATCATTTGGTTTAAGTGGAACTTTCTGTGCAGCTCTGTATTGGTCTATGTCAGGAAATAGAGTTGGCACAGTCCCTGACTTTAGTCTCAGTTTTAGCTCCACACCAACACTGGACATTACACTTGGAGGGTGCACAAAGCAACTGTCTTCAAAATGTTTCAAACACAGTTTTGACGTCTTACTTGGTTTGAAGTCCACCACTTTTCCATTGATTTCCTTCCGCGAATTTAACGCACGAATCCATTTCTTACGAGTAACTTCGTCCGAAGGAAAAGTAAAAAAGCCCTTATTTCCCTTGTCAGGACGTTCTTGCACCCGAAAGCAACACACTGAACCATATCGAACAAACAATGTCATGGAACAATTTTAAATGAAACACTTGCTTTCGATTACACTTTATGAAAATTTATAAACAAATGACACCAATGTGATTGTCGAAGTTGACGTTTTGCGGGAAATATTTAAGCTCCACTGCATAAATATAATGGATGTCTTTCCGGATCATGCGCAGATAGGAAGGTGGCGGAAATACCCGAGCGGGCCATGGAAATTGCCGATCAACAAAATCATCGTTTTTTAGTAACTAAATGATTTTTTCCATTGTTTTAAATAATTTCAATCTTCTTAGGTTTTATTTATTTATTAAATGACATTTTTCGGTCTAAACATGACCTTTCACCTTTAAGCCACAGGAAAAATATAGAAAACACCGACCTTTAAAGTATAAGAGATTGCACAGTAGCATGTAAGACAAGTATTTAACTTAAGTGCATAATATCTTATAAAATTTTATTAACAAGCGCATTTTCACGATGGTTCCATTTTTTGCAAGTATATATTGCCATTTTCTTAATTGTGCTTTTAACATTATTGAACGTTATGGAAATGTCAAGACTATAATTACTAGTCTAAACTGAAATGTTCAACTACTGGTGACATTAGTTATGGTTATTTTCGATACTCAAAAATGGATTAAACACTCTGAAGTCTTTAATACATATCCCATATCATTGAAAATATGTTCTTTGTGTTTGTTTTTTTCATCATTTATGTGAGTGCTTATTATTATAATGATATGCATTTATATTGTGAAGTAATACAACGTATTAAAGTATTTTAATTATGTTTTTCTTAATGTTGTTTCATTGTTTTTGTTTAATAATCATCGCTTATTATATTATGTAATGGTGTCTAATAAGAATTTACATGAGGGGTCAGAAAATCCTTGCCTGGTGGATAAAGCACAAGTTTATCCAGCAAGTAGAGTCTGTTTCGATAAAATCATTTAGTGGTAGGATAAATCTAAAATACAAAGCGGGATATATTACTATTGTTGGCAAGAGTTTATCGCAAACGTTACACTTATGCACTGTTATCATTAGTTTAAATATCCAACATGTGCCAAATGAGTTAAATAATGCATTATATATTAATGCTAATGCAATATTTCACAATATGATTTTTTTGCGATTTTCTTTTTGTAATAAAATTGACTAAGTTCGATTCAGTTAACGCATTATTTGGCTATTTAAATTAAAAATAATGTGCTACTACATTGTGCTTGAATAGATACAATAAACAAGTTCAAAACCGTTTTGCTTTTATTCTACTTTTTATTTTAAAAGTTGATTGATTTGAGGGTTGTTTAATCAATTCATGTATGTACGCATTATTTACGCAATTAATATCACTTTATTGCAGAACTAAAATGCAGCGAAGCAGAATAGTTTCAATTAACAGCTCTGTATAAAAACAATAGCAAACAATAACACATGACCATATGCCAATCCACATATTATACAACACACGCAAACACATTCAAACATAAAACATACAAAACACGGAATAATTTTTGGTCACCGCTTGCGAATGAAAACATGGTAAAGGTCTGGTTAGAAATAATCGAAATAAAATAACATTCATATAAGTATTACTCTCTTAGATGTCAGTGGATTTAAACAGCAAACGAAAGACCAAGGATTTATATAAATGTGAACAATTTATTGGACCTCACGGTAATATTATGCTAAACATCATCAGGTATTTTAGAAGCGACCAGGCAGTTACATGTTGTTTTCTCTAACATTATCATACTCGTCGTGAAACTATGAGGTTTTGATTGTTTTATGGTTTTATCATGTAATATGATACAGACGTTGAATGTATATACTGCTACAATAACTCCATGTATAATATGTAATGTGATCCTATCACTGAAGAATACAGATATTGTCAAGCGAATCGAAATTGCATAATACTTGATATTCATGTAAATACATTTCAAGAAACATTCTCTACATAATTTGTAAAGAATAATAATAGGCAAAAGAATAAATAGCAAGAATAAAAAAGAAAGTATCATAATATGCACATCTCTGTGCATCAGGTATATATACCTGTGCGATTAACGTCCAGGTAAAACTTTGTTCAATATAGCATTTAATGAATCGATCTTTCAAAGTTATATCACTGTTGTGGGTATAAACGTTTTTTGTTAGGACATACACACATTATCGTCTTACAACATACAAACATTATCGTCTTACAACAAAAGTATGGTAAGTACTTAGAATAATTACCTTTAAACCTCTAAGCGCATTTCAATTACAAAGTCATAATTTGATTGTTACCGTTAAATATTGATGAAGTTCAATGCATTTAAATACTAATAAAACAAAACCACTTCTAATAGGATGTTAGTATTAGGATTTCTTAATAGCCACCTTTAACTTGTACACGCATGTTATTGTTATGTCTACCCTGCAATCAAATTAAATGAGCCGGCAGTAAACAAAAAACACATTTAAATAAAATATCCTCTTGTATAGTTACAAGACACATGACCAGCCATTTGCACTAAAAAGTACATACAGGTTGATTTGAAAATATTAGATATCTTGATTACATTTTCCTGGCAACAGGCTAAGGTAAAACAATGGTAGAGGTTTTTGTAATAGTGTGATTTTAGATAATCTTTTTAACCAGAAACGAAGATGTGTCAATAACATACAAGGAACATTACCAATCACTTATCATGTTTATAACTTTAAAATATATATTTTTGAGTGATCCCGAGTTCTACACGGAGCTGACAATGCGACTCTAGTCTGCCTTCTTAAGATGCTGGCGTCACTATGGAAACCGTATTGGCAAGGAGAAAGTTATTTCTATCAAGGCAGACGCATCATTCCATAGCGAACAGTTTGCTGCAACGGTTTTGGATAGTGTTTCATTTTGGTAGTCAGTCTGATGGTACCAAGACCGAAGGTGTTTGCTCCGACATTGACATTCTCCACTGCTGCAAGGGTGATCATGCTATTACCGAATGGGCGGCATAGAAGCAATGGAAAAGGAATGTGTTGATGTTTAAAGAGGGCGATAAATCTATGGAAATAACGGTGCGCACTGGCATATAAGAAGGGTGTTGGGAAATGGAACAGCCTAAATTTCGAAATAACTAGATAAAACGCAAATATGCTTTGGTTGTGCATATTCAGTTTGTTGTACCTTCGGTGAAAGTCGGAAACTAGTTTTTATCAATACATATATACAAAAAGGCATATTGGAAACATATATTTGTCAAACGGAAATTTATATGCATAACAAATTAAGCCCAACGTAAGAATAATAAATTATAGAAAATACTACAGTTCAAATAAGTACGATGTCAGATGGTTATCTATGGCGTTTACGTGCACTGTAATGTTGTTCTTTAAACATCAACCACGGAAACAGGGAAAGAAGCTGTACGGGTCTTGGTGCACGAAAGCGAATCACTTCCGGATCTGCATGCAGATACTGTAGCTTCAAGGCGATACGGAGCGACATTTATTATTACAAATTGTCAATCTTCTTGCCTGAAAACACTTGCTGGATTTCTAAGAACGTCTTAGGGTGACATTCTACCAAATGCCTTCAGATTATTGTGATTTCTTATAAAACATGGTCGCCTGGGGTGCGGGACAGTATTCCTTTTATAACTGAATGGAACATTTGAAAATCATCTCTAAAACCACTCGCTGGATTTGGAAATAATTTCACTGAAAAGGTCTGAAGGATCTGAATATAACCAATATAACATTTTACAAAACGAATATATTAAGAATATACTAGATCTGAGCAAAAATCAATGTATTATTAAGATCGTGAGTTTTGTCCTTTTCTCGTTTAAATTTTGGCATCAGTATTGTGAGCAACTTTAAACCCAAAGTAGACACGTCTTCTTACAAGGCAGAATAGCGCAGATCATGCGAGCGCTGTCAGATGGCATTAATTTATGTCTGTCACCCGTGTAAATCTGGTACCCACTTCGGTCGTTGATTTGTCCATTATTTGTGATCTCTCTTTAACGAACATACCATTTTGATGTGCATTGTTTACTTTATTTAATGACTCTTTTAATTACACAGTTCTCTATAAACACAGCCTTTGTCATAGACAATACAAATATAGTTACTTGTTCACATAGTTTGCTGAAGTCCTCTGTTTGCATTGGACTGTATCACACGGATATGGCTGGGAATGAAAACGCATATGCAAGATATGTATATTAAGAACTCGCTATAAAATGATTCAGTTACTGATTTTTAGATGATGGTGAGCTTTTAGGGTCGCCATTTGTCCGTCGTGCGTCGTGTGTCAACATTTTCATTCAAAGAACATCTTCTCCTAAACCGCTGGCAGATTTTCACCAAACTTCACAGGAATGATCTTTGGGTAACCCTCTTTCAAAATTGTTCAATTCGTTCCGGTCCGCTGCATTTGTAGGTCACAAGAGCTAAAAATAGATTTAAAAACTGAAAATCTCAAAAGATCTTCTTCTCTGAAACCACAAGGCTTAGAGCTTTCATATTTAATATGTGACATCCTGTAGTGGTCCTCTAAAAAGATTGTTTAAATGATCCCCCTGGCGTCAAAATTGGCCACACCCCGGGGGTCACATGGTCTATATAGGCTTGTATAGCACAATGACTTTAAAAATCTTCTCTGAAACTGCAAGGCCTAGAGGTTTCATATTTTGTATGTAACATTGTATAGTAGTCCTCTACAAAGATTTTTCAAATGATGTCCCTGGGGTCAAAACTGGCCACACGCCTGGGGTCACATGGTTTATATAGACTTGAATAGCAAAATGACGTTAAAAATCTTCTCTGAAACAGCAAGGCCCAGAGGTTTCATATTTGGTATGTAACATTGTGTAGTGATCCTCTACAAAGATTGTTCAAATTATGCCCCTGGGGGTCTAAACTGGCCACACCCAAGGGGTCACATGGTTTATATAGACTTGAATAGAAACTGACGTTTAAAATCTTCTCCTCTGAAACCGCAAGGCCCTGATGTTTCATAATCGGTATGTAACATTGTGTAGTGGTCCTCTACAAAGATTGTTCAATGATGCCCCTGGGGTCAAATACTGGCCACACCAAGGGGGTCACGTGGTTTATATAGACTTGAATATTAAAGTGACTTACAAAATCTTCTCCTCTGGTGCCTTGAGGTTTCATATCTGGTATTTAACATTGTTTAGTGGTCTTCTACAAAGATTGTTCAAATGATGCCCCTGGGGTCAAAACTGGCCATACCCTGGGACACACATGGTTTATATAAACTTAAATAGCAAAATAAATTTAAAAATCTTGTTCTCTGAAACTGCAAGGCCTAGAGGTTTCTTATTTGATCTGTAACATTGTATAGTGGTCCTCTACAAAGATTGTTCAAATTATACCCCTGGAGTAGAAAGTGGCCATGCCCTGTGGGTCACATGGTTTATATACACTATACAAAGCTTCGCCTGAAACAGCAAGGCCCAGATCTTCATACTCAGGTAAGTGCTTTAGTGCCATTTAGCCCTGTTGTTATAAGCCATTATGATGCCTTAAACTCAGGTAAGCGACCTAGAACCATCGTGGCCCTCTTGTTAATAAATGTTGATTGTCATAGTCTATGCTGTTTAAATCCTTTTTATATAACTTATTTGTAATTGTTGATAATCATTGCAATTGCAGTCGTTAATCGAAAACGCGCCTCAGTAAAGGCCATTAAAACAGACTCTTATAATAATATTATGTTATTCCAACATATTATGTTATTCAAAGTCAAATAGAAGTTTCTTCGTTCGGGTTCTATTCAATTATTAAATATAAAATACATGTTTGACAGGAATTGCTTTACGTTTGTAGAAACAAAAACTTCATATTATTGTATATAACTGTTGTACTTGATGTGTGGAGAACATAAAATAATTTCAACACAGTATATTTGGACGCCTGCGTGTGTATATCCTATTTCAAACAGTAGCGACTTATTTATGTGTAGAGCAAATGTTTCCTTTAAAATATTTTTACATTACGTCAAGATATGCAATAATTAATTTGACTTGAGAAAGGATGTTCTTAGTGCAATTATGAGTTAACTAAGACTTCTAAATAACGCTGTAAGCAAGTTAACGAAGTTGTTTTAGTAGAATAATCTGTACGTACACGCCTTATATTTGATAAACATGTTGTTTTAAATAATAAACAAATACATCGGCACAATGACTTTAAGATTGACCAGTCAACCAAAGACACCTTAATTTTTGAAACAACTTGATGCAGTACTAGTTATAGATAACATGCAGTTAACCAAGTAATGATTGTGTGATTTCAGTTCAAGAACGAAAGTAGATAGAGGATAATATTGTTTGTCATGACATTGATCTCTATTCCGAAATAGAAATTTAATTATTATTTGTTTCTTAATGTGCAAACTAGCTATTACAAATCATCGCAATGTTTACATTATATAACTGTGTCATGCCATTAAATTGAATTTTATTAACTGCCGAGTGTTAAACATGCCTTCATGAAATTATTAGCATGTAACCTATTCAAAATCGAATCTAGATATTTTACCATGTTTTCATGATTGACAAATCTGAATTCTGACTTTCTAAGACATTACGTCTCTGGTTTAGGTCAAAACAGTATGGTAAGTACATTTAATTGCAATTTTTAAATTGTTAAGTAATGTGAATTTTTTAACCAGTTATATGCAAGAGTAATTTACTAATAATTATAGCCTATACAAGTGTTACTACGAACGTTTTAGTTTGGCGTATACTATAATATTAATCTATAGCCGAATACTGAGGACAAAGATACGATAACCATATACTATACAAATGATGTAAAATATGTGTTTAAAAATTATATTTAGAAAGGTCAAAATGCTATGTATGATATTAAAAGATATCGAGTTAGAAAATCGTTATTATGCTCTAATTAACAATGTTTCATTTAAAACACTATTACTTGGTATTTTTCAGTTTCAATTGTGTTATTATCTCTGTTCTGTTAATTGTATGGGTAACACGTGACAACATGTCAGTCACCACTCCCTCCCAATGGCGATGTCATTTTTATTGTAATAACATAGATTTAAGGCTTTTATATTTGAAAACCAGTGGTCCCAGTTATACAGTTACAGAGAGATCTAATATTTAGTTAGTACAGACATTGTCATAAAGGTTTGTCAAGTATGTCCAGAACCATTTTCGTACTTTATTTATATAAATTCACTTTCTTATATATCCTCGGCATGTGTGTCATTGTCAGCTATATTTTTAAGATGATTTAAAGCGTTTCATATGCCAGTACTCGAAATCGATAACGACTCTATACGTATATTTCACATAGTACGGTCCAACATAATTATCGTTATATCAATGATTAGTGAGATAACAATTTAATGCTACAGCTATCAATGACATTCTCAATATTACACAGTGGTTATTTCGGACACGATTGCTACATTGAACTGTCTGTACGACTCTCATCTGCACTTTCCACTGTTATGGAAAGAAGAAAATCATATTTATTAAGAGAGACAAAGGATATGATACAAAGGGGTAAGTTCAAACGGCAACTTCTTTCGTTTTGGTAGTCGGTCGGAGGGAACCACTACCCCAGGACTTCAATCGGACATTGACTATATCAGCTGCGACGATGATTATAACATGATGACACAATATTCAAATTGGAGACCAGGAATGACGAACCTATTGCTGTTGAAGAAATGTGATCTTCCAATACAGCAGTACCTCCTGCAGGTTATCAGAGAAGATTCTCCAGAACATGACACGCGTGTTTCTAATGAGTTTATGGTACAATATAAAGAAGACAAATTACTATTCAGCTCAGAGCTTCGGTTAAAAAAGTCTGAACACCGAATTACAAAATCGCAGCTGTTTTACATAAAGCTGGTCCCTCTGCGAGTTGGTCCAATGAAATAGATCTTGTCCCTGCAATCGGCGTGTATGAAATGTTGCCTGAAGTAGAGCGATGGATTACCAGGAGACGACCAGATAAATGGCTGACATCAGAATTATTAAAGCTGCAGCACAGTGCATGTGTTTTCTTGTCCCATCTGGACATCCGTTCTGTGACACCAAACAGATAGAATGGAGACTTTCATCGAATCTTATAGAACGAATGCTCATGTTTAGTTTAAATATTACTCAAATAAAATGCTATATAGTTTTGAAGATGATAAAGAAGTATGTATAAAGAGTAGAAGCGGATGGAATCACGAGTTTCCATTGTAAAACCGTGCTGTTTTATACATTAGAAACAATCCATGGCCATGAGTGCAGAGACGACAACTTAGTGTTCCTAGTAACGGAGTGTTTACACACTCTAAAACGATTGTTACGAAATTGCGTATGCCCACTTTATATCATAGATGGTGTTAATTTGTTTGAAGGCAAACTTTCTATGACACATTTTCTAAGATTGCATGCTCATGTATGTTTGCTAATACAAAATATTATACAGGGATTATGCCAAATAGATACCGACAATATTGGAATACAATTATTGTCACCAAGTCTGGGCCGAATGGAGGAAGGTTTAACACGCCCACAGCTTAATGCATGCATTCGAAGAAACTTGAATTTCATAGGTTATCGCTTCTTTATCAGTTTTGAATGAGATATTTTGAATTTGTAACTAGAATGACTCTTAGTGTCTTGAAGGAATTACTTTGGAATCAACACCACTTCGCCATCTATTACAATCACGGGAACGGTTTAGAAAGGCGTGCTGCTGAATTATCTCGAGATATGTTTTCTTTAATCGCATCTATTTTGTCTTCAAACTGCGCACACATTGGAGCTCTGGTAGGCCACGTAATTCTAAAATGTTTTGAAACATCATTTTCAACGGGTGTAGCTTCCAATCGATTGAAACTCGCATCAGTGCATCAGTGCTGCCTGTGTTCTTGCCATTTACAAACTGCATCGTGTCTTCTTCAACAAGCTGAACGTCGCATTGACAGGCATAGAGTTAAATCTGTCTGTAGATGTCGAATAGTACACGCTAAAGATGCAGAACTCCATACCTTTGCAAAGTTTTCTTTGGATAATGGTAACAAATATTTAAATCGCCATAACATTGCTCTTTGTGTGAGATTCACAAGGCAGGAAACCTTTTGTGCTCCTCCTGTACTACTGTTTGAAATGAACAGGGCTGTTGATGAAGACGAAGTCATTGAAAGACAATACGCAGACATGCTTATGATGAATGATGCATGTATTGATGCTCATGTGTTTTTTCATTATCTACAGTATCCCACATATGGTGTCCTCCATTATAGAGATCTTCAACTACGAACTTTGCTTTCTTTCGTTGTGCATATACTAGAATGTTCGGAAGATTTGTACCATCCGGAGACAGCACTGAATTAGCTAGGTCACTGTCTTGAGATGGAAGGTGACCTAGACACGGCCATGTCTGTATATTTGATGTCCATTCAATGCAGCCACCGTAATAACGCTGCTAACTGGCACATTCGGAGACTGTCAGGTCAATGAAAGTTTGATTTGCTGTGTACGACCTTCCATATGTTTTCCATATGAACTGGTCTTTGGCTACTCATTTAGTGCTACGAATTTACACCCGGCGGTACATGTTTTGCACGATGTGGAAAGGCGTTGTCAACTAAATGCTTAAACATCTATTTTGCCTGCAGAAGTAGCTACCACAGGTATAACTTGTTTTTGGTAGCACATTTGATAAACCAAGTACCGGTATGCTCTCTGTGTAAGACTCATAGGGCATGATCTTTTTTCTGTACTAATATGCCATTTTGCAACGTTAGATAACATACTGGAGAACAATAATATAAAGTGGAAAACAAATTCAATTACGGTGGTATACAATGAAGGACTATATTGGTTAATGGTTTCATTTCACGTATACCATTATGGACTACAACTGTAATGCTATTGTCTCGGGAATTTACACACAATTATTACGTATACCACCTGCTGCAACAATTATACAAATGCAGGTCAATCTGTAAAATATTGTGAACACGTTATTGATAAGATTTTAAGGGAATTTTTTTTCATGGTCGTTTTATAACATGAACGCACTGATACAATACAATTATAAATACTAACACAATCAACACTCATTGTTCTAAGGAGACCCGCTTCCGGTCAATGGCGGTCAGGTGAAATTTCTTTATTAAAAAGATTGCTGTAATCAGCGACAAAAAATGTAACATATAATACTTTATATTAATAAATGTAACAACAGAATAATGACGTGTTTGTGCGACGAGGAATTACCAGTTCGATGGATGAATTAGACGTAGTATCTGGGACAGAGTACCTAATCCCCGTTCAGAACCGATTCAAACAAAGGAACAATTGCGGGCAACGGCTGATTGAAAATGATGGATATCAAACTGTTCGTTATAAAACGATTGATGCACGAGTAAATGCACTAGAACAGAAAAGTGATTGGCAGGTAGAAATGACCCGTTCTATGTGTTGCCATTCGATAGATAGAGTTGCCAGAGACATGCGAAATAACATTATAAGATATGGACTCTTTGAACGTCTACCATACAATGACAGAAATTGCACGGGCTCGGACGGAGCTCTAAAAATGGAAAGAGGCTGAGAATGCAAAAATTTCAAACAAAAACGTGTAAATAAAGTACCCTTCTCAATTATTCATCAATGACAGAACTGTACAAAACAAATTCGCAGAATGGTACAGTGTGTTAGGGATCGATAGGCTACAAAAGTGCCCAGATATTAAACCGACTTATAATGAGAGGGTGTATTCAAATAGAACTGTAGTGAACAGCAGCGAGAGTGGTGATGTTGACCAGAAAGACCTAAATGAGGAAGTATTCCTGACAAGAGCTGTCAGAGGACAGCGTGCTCGACTATTCGAAATATTTCAGTTGGTTCATATTTTGGATAAAAGAAGGGACATACCTTTGTTAAAATACATAGCTTTTTAGTGAAGCCTTGAATAGTTTATAAATATTTGGAACAAAACCTTTAACAACAAAGTCTATGTAAAAAGTGGGCTAACTCTGTCAAAATACAAAACAGAGTTATGGGGAATGTTAACCCTGATACTGGAGTTGATGACAAAGGTTTGTTCCAAGTTTCAAATGAATAACTTGTCTAGTTTTGAAGTTACAAAATGTTTGAATATAAAGTTTAACCAGAATATATATGTGCAAAAGGGGCATAACTCTGTCAAAATACAAAACAGAGGTATATGGAATGTTGCCATGGATACTGGAGTTGATGACAAAGTTTAGTTCCAAGTTTTAAGTGAATAACTTATGTAGTTTTGAAGTTACCAAACTTTTGAATATCAACTTTAAACATAAAACCTAAGTGAAAAAGGGGGCATAACTCTGTCAAAATACAAAATATAGTTATGGGGAATGTTCACCCTGATTTTGGAGTTGAATAGCTGTTTTAGTATTGAAGTTAAAAAACTTTTGAATATAAACTTTAACCAGAAAATCTATGTGAAAAGGGAACATAACTCTGTCAAAATATAAAACAGAGTTACAGGGAATGTTACCCTTGATACTGGAGTTGATGACAAAGTTTAGTTCCAAGTTTCAAGTGAATAACTTATGTAGATTTGAAGTTACACAACTTTTGAATATAAACTTTAACCAGAAAATCTAAGTGAAAAAGGTGCATAACTATGTCATATTACAAAACAGAGTTATGGTGAATGTTGCCCCTGACACTAGAGTTGATGACAAAGGTATATTCCCAGTTTCAAGCGAATAACATATGTAGGTTTAAAGTTACACAACTTTTGAATATAACATTTAACCAGAATATCTAAGTGAAAAGGGGGCATAACTCTGTCAAATTGCAAAACAGAGTTATGGGAAATGTTGTCCCTGACTCTGGAGTTGATGACAAAGGTATATTCCAAGTTTCAAGTGAATAATTTGTGTAGTTTTGAAGTTACAAGACTTTTGAATAAAAACTTTAACGAAATTCAGACGCGGACGCCGACGCCGGGGGCAGAAGGAAAGCTCACCTATTCTTCGAATAGTCGAGCTAAAAATGCAAGACAGAACTCAACCATCGACTGCGGGTAACGCCCACGTAAATGAAAACAAACCTAGAACTAGTACAAATAGCGCGGACCGTATAGAAAACATCGAGAAGGAATGCTTACCTGTGAACGAAGCATATTCCAGTGCAAATAACTTAGAGTCCAGTACGAAAAAAACACACAATTTATCCAAGAAGAATTAGGGCACAAAGTCTGATACAACTCACAGTGGAAACAACACGTGTTAAAATGTCACAGTCCGCACAACCGAATAGAAACACAAGCAACGTGAAATCAACGAACCGGCGCACAGGTGAAATCCAGGCCGTTAATAAAACTGTAAATAGCACGGAGACATCGAGTTTAGAATCGTGTGAAGTATATAGGACAGTTATGGAGAGAGCTTGGGAATCAAACTGTGTTTATTAAATGTGCAGGACCTTATTGGAAAAGATATAACGAATTATTATATACCTGTTTAAAATCTTAACAAAATACATGCTGTATCATCGGTGCAATACATGTCGTCAGAAACAAAATCCCGTATTATGCTACTCGCTATTTTTCCGATCCCGTATTACCATACTAGCCGGACTACTTTTGTAATGACGTCATCATAGAGTTATGAAAACAAATGTAATTTATACCTACAATGATTAGTCATTATTGTAGTTTTTAAACAAATAAAATAAGGTAAATGCACATTTGAAGTTTATCGTGGTATATAATAAAAGGAATATTACGCTAGTCAATTGTTCCAAGAGTATGTATTAGTCTCGTGGCCTGCGCTATTTCGTATCACACTCAAGGCTGCGCCTCTCGTGTGATACGTCATCACACAAGCCACTCGACTAATGCATACTCATGGAACAACTGACTAGCATAATATTCCGTATGTATTGTCAGATGAAATGAAAACACTATTTGTTGAGAATGAAATATTATTATTTTCTGAAACATGGTCGAATTCTTTGTACACTATGACGTTGATGGTTTTCATTATTATATGCTAAGTAGAAGTACACACTTGTCAGTTACTGGCATAAGTATGTGCACTTAGTACTGGTAAACCGCTTAGATCGGCTCGCTTAGATCGGCTAAGCTTGCCCAGGAAAAGTGTGAGTAGGTTAACTGACCGCCGTGATATGACTGAAATACTGTTAAAAACGGCGAAAAATCCAAATAAACAAACAAACAAACAGAAGTACACACCTTCAAGGGACTAAACGGGCTAGCGTTGGGGTAATGATTTGTGTAGCTGATCGTTTAAAAAACCACGTCGAATTGTGAAAAACAATGAAGATTGCATTATATCGTTAAAATTAAAGGGAGATATACTATTATGCTTAGCATATAATGTGCCAAACGGAAGTAGTAGACAAATGTTTAATAATCACAATATATTTCATTTAATAGTAACTGATATGCGATATTATGAAAACTTTTTTGAATAAGCAATGTAAATGTATTATTTGTGGGGATTTTAACTAGAGAATCGATTTAAAACATGATTATGTAAATAATGATGACCTGTTACGTTTTGATATGTTACCTGATGACTATATTCCTGATGTTATAGTAATGAGAGTAAGCCAGGACAGAGTGGTAAATGAAAGTGGAAATTTTTTATTGGAATTGTGTAAAATGACTGGTTTAAAAGTGGCAAATGGAAGATTAGGATTAGATAGACAGATAGGTAAATATGCATGTGCCACGAGTAGGGGATGTAGTGTTATCGACTTAGTTGTACGCCGTCTCTTTTTGAGTGTATAAACCGCTTTGAAGTGTTAGAACCTAATATTTTATCTGATCATTGTGTTGTACAATTTTGTATGCATGTTAAAAGAAACACAACGGTTTTAAATAGTGATGATGTCCAGTCAAAAAAAAAATCACCAATGATTGCACTCGCGTGCGGTTTGTTTTTAAATGGGACTGCAACAAAAAAAAGATGCTTATTTACAATCACTTGCAGAAAATGACACAAAACAAATGTTGCAAAATATTTGTATTGATATAAATAGTGCCGATTGCAAAGTAGATATAGACAATGGGTTACAAACCATGTGTGATGTGATTGAGACTGTATGTTCTCCGTTATTTAAAAAGAATTATAGAGTTAACCATGCTAGTAAAGGTAAAAAACGTTATTATAATAATTGGTTCAACGAAGAGTGTAAACAAACAAAGTCTGATTTCTATAAATATTTAAGTAACTATAGGCACGATAAGACTGAGGAAAATATAAATTCGATGATAGCTGCTAGAAGTAAATATAAATCATTGATAAGAAAAAAGAAATATGAATATGATAGAGAACATACAAACAAAATGAGAGCAACACAGATACCTAAATGCTAAAGCGTATTGGAATTTGTTAAATAATTCAGTGAAGCAACACAAATCTAATAACTTAAAAAACTTTTAAATCAGTCAATGATCCAAATTCAAACTTATTTCACCCTAACGAGGATGTGTTATACTTTAACGAACGGTATTTGGATGTGAATTACATGTAATGTTTGAGGAACTAAATATAAAAATTCTTTTGCAGAAGTTATTAAAGCATGCAGCTCATTAAAAGCGGTAAATCTGCAGCCCGGATTTTATCATAAACGAATTTCTTAAACATGGTATCTATATTGAACACTTTTTAAACGCATTACATGCACTTTTTAATAAAGTGTTTACCCTCGGATATGTTCCAGATCCTTGGGGTGGGGGCGGTTATATCGTTCCACTACACAAAAAGGGCAATTTAGATGACACAGAAAACTATAGAGGAATTACTCTTTTAAGTACTATTGGGAAATTGTTCAGTAAGATAATTAACAATAGACTAAATTTTTGGGGTGAAAAGTATAATGTATATATTAAAGCGCAGGCGGGATTTAGAAAAAATATGAGTACTGTTGAAAACATCTATGTATTATTACTGGTCTTATTACTCATGTACTTAACCAAAATAAGAAATTACATACGGCATTTATTGATTTTACAAAGGAAATCGATTTTGTTGTGAGAAAAAATATTTGGTATAAACTAATTAAATAAGTGGTAAGAGGAAAGATTTTGAATATAATTAAATCGATGTATAATAATGTTAAATCGAAAATAAAATTGATTTTCGTTTGTTTTGTTTGGATTTTTCGCTGTTTTAACAGTATTTCAGTCATATCACGGCGATTAGTTAACCTACTCACACTTTTCCTGGGAAAGCTTAGCCAATCTAAGCGGTTTACCAGTACTAAGTGCACATACCTATGCCAGAAACTGACAACTGCCCTACTTGAATCAGAGGTAGGGGGAGAATGGCCGTAGAAATAATTTCAATTCCCATACAAGTTATGTGGCCGGGCTGGGGTTCGAAATCACGATCCCCGGATTGACAGTGCAACGCTCTACCAAATGAGTTAGCCGGGCCGGCCACATAATGAAGTCAGTAATAAATATTTTACATGTATGCAGGGCGAATCCTTGTTACCATGTTTATTTTCTATGTATTTAAATGACATTGAAGAGCATTTTATGTTGAACTACTACGAAGGAGTCAAAATGGGAATGCTTAAATTGTTTTTGTTATTACATGCTGACGATACTGTTATTTGTGCAGAGTCGGAAACTGGACTTGAACATGTTTTAAATTTACTTGAAGATTATGGATACAATACATGGAAACTGTCAGTCAATGTACATAAAACAAAAAAAAATTATATTTAAAAAAGATGGGCAAAATAAACGAAATCTTACGTTTTTATACCAGGGAAAGGGAGTTGAAATTGTTAACAAATGTACATACCTCGGGATAGTTTTTACTACAGGCGGATCATTTGCAGCTACATATGAAGTATTATAGGAACTCTGAAGGGCGTAAGAATCTAATTGTTACTAAAAAAAAACAACTTTGCACAAGCATTTAAACATTTCAAAAAGACATGTATAATTCATATGTATTACCATGATGTTAATTTATGTCGTATTATTTTATCTGAATACTTTTTGTAGGTAAAGGATTTGGTTACCAACATCATTCGAATAAACATGGACGTGTCTGCTGCTGGATAATACGTTCAAATAGACACTATTAAACTGGTGATTGCATTAATCCGCTAGCCCTGAACAAGGGCGAGGGTAAACGTCTTTAAATGTCAAAGAAAAAACTTCGGTTACATCCGAATTGCGCTCATCACAAAATACAAACCATTGTATTCGAATGACGTGACAAGTAGCACCAACAACATAGAAAACAACACACACACACATTAAACATTTAACGAACTGACTAAATCTATGGCACTAGTAACCGCATTGGATCATATTTTAATCTCTTTAAAACAGTGTTAACTTGCATATCAATTTATAAAAATGTGTTTTATCAGCAGTATAATAATATAGTTATATTTCAGATTATTCATGAGCATCTGTTTTTCAATGTACAAAATGAGCTTGGTATATGCATTATACATTTTTCACTAAACACATACTAAATGTATTTTTTTAATAAATATTACTTATTGTTGCTGTATAATTGCTAAGTAGAATGTGAAATGTGTTTTAAGAATAACATCAATGTTTGCAGCGTCACTACTTATGGTCAATCGTAGATGTAATAATTGTAGCACAATTTCACCGAAATATATTCATTCTTTAACTAGCCCGCAGGGCGGGATTGAATAATAGTACATGGAGGTCAACGGGTGCTACAAGTGTTTTATACCATATTTACCAATCATATCGCAATTTTCGCAATTTTCTACAATACGGTTGGTCGAGTAGACATCTACGAGATGTATTACGCTGGGTCAGTCAAGTCAATGGAAGGGATGCAGCTAACAGCCGAAAATTGGAATTACGCTTTGGCCAACGTTACATCAGTGTTCTGTATATATCATTTGAAGAAATATATTACCATTATTAAGTAGACGATTTTATTTTTAGGATGTTAAACATTAACCAGCAATTGAGGACTACATATCCTTGCTGTTTGGATAACCTTGACTACATCTGTTGGCCAAAGCGTAATTTATACTGTTATACTGTTCAAGTTATGAACGAACTTGCATAAACCGTTAATGGGAATGTAGACAACGGGCCAATGAACATACTATTAATTTATCCAAAATTTACTTATTTCCGTTGACATATCTGATCATACCGAAACCCAACATACCGTAAAACAATTTTCTACATAGTTCTGAAAATATATATGCATTTTGTTGATAATGCAAATGGCCTTAACATGGAATTCAAACCTCGATTTAGTGAAAATATCCAAATATGTCAGTTCTGTAGCGTCATTTTGCGTTATTGCTCATTTATTAAAAATAGCATGCTATTTTGCACAATACGTACTACACGTGCTTTCTGATTTTCTGATTCGATTCGTACAGTTCAGCATGGTTTAACGTTATTCAGATATATAAACAGAACTGATAATAAATAGTTAGTTAGTCGACACTATAATGGTTTTCATTAACAAACTTAAATATATTTTTCTGCTGTTCCTAGAGGCTGTTTAATACTTCCAGATGAGAGTCTGCAATACTGTGCTATGTTTGCTATACAGCTGAAATTCTTTATCTCGACGGCATCGGAAGTTTTTAAATGACTACGAAACATACGCAGTTCGACTCGTACAGTTCAGCATGGTTTAACGTTATTCAGATATATAAACAGAACTGTTAATAAATAGTTAGTTAGTCGACACTATACTGGTTTTCATTAACAAAATTTAAAATATTTTTCTGCTGTTCCTAGAGGCTGTTTAATACTTCCAGATGAGAGTCTGCAATACTGTACTATGTTTGCTATACAGCTGAAATTCGTTATCTCGACGGCATCGGAAGTTTTTAAATGACTACGAAACATAAGCAGTTCGACATATCCAAATATATAGACTCTATAGAAGTCCAATTGTTAAATATTTATGCATCGTTATATAAAATAGCGATCGTGTATACATATAATGAACTGAACTGAATTCAATTAAAGTAAACACATACTCATTAAAAATTGATAAAAGGGGTGATCAGATGTTTACAATATGTGACAAACTTAGGCCGTGACTTGGTCCGTCTTGCCACAGGCGTCAACACAGAGTTATATAGATGAAAAAAAATAAGTGTGAAAGTACCGTTTGGGATATAAAACCACTTCGACATAATCGACAATTTGAGTTAAAAATTCGAGATAACTGCATCTATTTATATAAAATAAGAATAGAGAAAGTCGGGAATTAATTTCCACTTCGACATATCCGGACTTTTTATTTAAAAGAGTTCGAGATAAAAAGGTTAGATGTAAACTTTTCCACAAGTGCAAGTTTACTCGTGTTTTATCCGTATAGGATATGGTTCAAGCAGTAGGCCTTTCTGCACAAAAAAGACCTACCCACAGACAGCAGGAGCAAAAAAGACCTACCCACAGACAGCAGGAGCCAAAATCACCTACCCACAGACAGCAGGAGCCAAAATCACCTACCCACAGACAGCAGGAGCCAAAATGACCTACCCACAGACAGCAGGAGCAAAAATGACCTACCCACAGACAGCAGGAGCCAAAATGACCTACCCACAGACAGCAGGAGCAAAAATGACCTACCCACAGACAGCAGGAGCCAAAATGACCTACCCACAGACAGCAGGAGCAAAAATGACCTACCCACAGACAGCAGGAGCCAAAATGACCTACCCACAGACAGCAGGAGCAAAAATTACCTACCCACAGACAGCAGGAGCAAAAATTACCTACCCACAGACAGCAGGAGCAAAAATGACCTACCCACAGACAGCAGGAGCAAAAATGACCTACCCACAGACAGCAGGAGCAAAAATACCTACCCACAGACAGCAGGAGCAAAAATGACCTACCCACAGACAGCAGGAGCAAAAATGACCTACCCACAGACAGCAGGAGCAAAAATGACCTACCCACAGACAGCAGGAGCAAAAAAAACCTACCCACAAGACAGCAGGAGCAAAAATGACCTACCCACAGACAGCAGGAGCAAAAAAGACCTACCCACAGACAGCAGGAGCCAAAATGAGGTTTACGATTCATTATTTACATTTACATAAGGACTATATAACTCGTTATTTAGCATTCTAGCACTGCTGATGCAGGTAGCCTACATATCTAGTTTGAACATAAAATGCAATAGGATTCAGGATGTACAGAAAATTAAAATTAGCTTGTCTTATGCTGGAGCTATGTGCCTACACAAAGATCAAAACAATACCCTAAATAATCACATTGATACATGAATATGGGTACGAGTAAAATTCCTCACAGTGATCTCCCAATTGGAGGAACTCTGCCCCAACATGACAATTTACTGGAATTCAGCACATTTATAAAATCCTGCTTACTACTTTCTATTGTTTCAATACACTAGTGATATTATTTTAAGGTTAAGTAAAACGATGCAATTCTTTGTTGCAAACAATAATATTGTAACCGAATACATGTAACAAAATGTGTATTGAATACAATTATAATGATAAATAAATGCTCATAAATCGTGGTCAAATGGATGTGCAACTTGTGTCGGCAGTGGTCATAGCAGCGCAGCACGGGAGACCACTATTAGGAGTTTGGGTACTAGTTTGTGCATCATTTGTATACGTGTCACTGCTCATAAATATTCCAATCTGTGTTAAGACAAACACAAACTTTAAAAAAAAAAAAAAAAAATGCAGAGCATGCGCAGAAAAAAACATTGTCCTTCACCCATGTATTGACCGTGGTACGTATTGTTGCCATTGCACATTACCCAATACATTATTTTTTGGATGAAACTTATCTTATACGAAACATACAAAGATATACAGACGCGTTATGCGATACAACAATGTTTTATTTTCCGGATAAAGGCCACATTGGAATACCACAAAGCCCATTGCCTCACTTTCTACAAATATTATTGAAATGGTATGAGTCTCATTATATTCGGCCTTTTATACAGTTGTCTTTACATTTTGTTATGTGTAGGAACACTGAAACAATCATTTTAAATATCCTAATATAGGGGTAAACTTAACCACTGAGTAACAATGATGATTAAGAAACACTTGAAATGTTTACTGTATATTAACTTTAACTTAAATCGGGTGTAAATGTATTTCTTCCAAGGCGTGTTGTTTTCATTTTATCTGTCGGTGACATTGTACAAATGAGGACGGGAATCATACTGATGTGTAACCTTCTTCAAAAACGAAACTAGGAAAATAAAGTATTGTTCAGCGTGCTGAAAAAGGCAGTAATATCGCAAAAAAAAGGAATATGGTAAGTAATTCAATTTTTATTTCTCTTTAAGTATGCCGATTGACTAAAATAATTCAAAGGTAGATACAATGCTTTTAAACAATTCAATTGTGTAACATGGAAACTTTACCAAAAAGACTGGTTATATATTGCATCATATTGAAAATGTTAAATTTGCGTAGAGGGTACAATAAATAGAGTTTACTGCATAATAACACACTATTTGCCTTTGATACAGTATTTTATTTATTTCTGACTGCGAAATATGTGACAGTTTTACTTTAAAGAAATAAATAGTGGGAGCCATGTTAAACATGTTAGTCAATATTTTATTGTTTATATTTTTTTAAACAAACAGTAAATCACGCAAAACTGACAGCAGTTATGTTCACCGTTTTCGTTAATCGGAAAAGGTATAAAATATTAATTTTCATAAAGATGCATACATTCGTGTAATACGAATAAGTAAAAGTTAATATCAATGTCATTTATAGTCATTGTCGCAACAAGTATTACATTTTCAGAAAATGTAACCTAAGTACAAATGTGTTCGAACAATAGTATGTTTTTACAAACATATTCGTTCAACGTATGCAAATAACTCAAATAATGAAATTTCAGGTAAATTAATGCTACATTCCTGTTTGATTAAGATTCGCCATATTACCTGTACGTAATCGAAACCAATATCGATCTTCGCGTGACAAAGCTGTACAGTTTGTGAATACATTCAATGGAATACCTTGTATTCTCCGGATGAGTTGTAAATTACAATAACATAGTAAAACAATGCACATCTAAGCGGACTGATTTACTGTATATTTAAAAGGCAGTTTATACATGTTAACAATAGGAAAAATAGATATATGTGAAATAAAAGCTTCCTTAGGTAAATAAATTTTGCACTGGTTGTGGCAAGATGTTGTGTTATTTTATGTCTGAAACACAAACTCAAAACGCAATGTCGATGACAAATTATTTGTGTCAACAGACAACATATATCTGATAACCTTTTGGCGTATTTTGGACAATCAGAGACTAATTACGAATCATGTCACGGTATCTAAAACTTAATTATTTAAACATGTCCAGTATTTTGCGACGTTATCTAATATTAAATTACTTGCACTTTAAGTTACTATGTCTATGAAAACGTGATCTCCTACAGCAATATCAAGTTTTTATGTTCTAAAAATGAGGAATACAAATGCGCATACAATAAATAAAGTATTATATAATTTGCAACATAACATTACGAGAACTTGGGTGAAAACAAATAAACAACAATAATGAGGAAAAAGAAAACCCCGACGAAATATCGAACTCACGACGTTCTTTTTCTTAGAAGTCGTAAGCTTTTTTTTTCTGTTACATGTATGCACTTTTAACCTTTGTTAAATGCCAATATTAATCTATAAATTGCACACGTTTTTCTGAAGTTGTCCCCTTGGGGCCCTTTCCGTAGACACAGTCCTTTTAAATGACAAAATTACTCACATTTGTACAAATGTATTTAACCTTCGAAACCACTACTCCATAATTTGTTTAATTTATATGATTTCTGTACTGAGGAGGCGCATTATTTATACTATGTATTGATATATTTTGAGCTCAATGGCGTCGAAAGCAAGATGTGTATTAAGAAGCGTTCGAATCCAGTTGCTGGTTAGAACCAGTACTCATGCAGTCTTTGAGACGAAACACTCAAACGCCCCTATTTAGGCGGAAATTGCTGATAGTTTAAACCTATTTATTTAAGTTCGATTATGTCGAAAGCCTGAGGCTTATTTCGAGTCCGTTTCCTGGGTAGAACCAGTACTTAATGTCTTTCAGGAAGATCCATCAAACGCGCCCCGAGTAGGGATCGAACTCACGACCTCCCGATCGCAAGGCGGACACATTATCTAGTACACCACTGCCACCTATTGCTGATTAACCACTAAAACATATCATAGTACATGTATATTGTTGCATCAGGCGTTTTAATACTTTGTAGTATATAACTGATGTGCCATCTGCTATATTGCTTGAAAATTATAACAAAAATTAGTTGTTTTGAAGCAATAAATGTATCGTACATCAGTCAGCACAAACTTACATGTTAGCATCGAAAGCTATGCTCACATGTGAATTATTGTATTGCTTAAACGAGTAAAAACGGTTACGTACCATTCCTGGCCAAGGAGCCTCATAAAGTTATAACAATTTTGGAGATTGGAGATTGGGTATTTATATCTCCCTAACAAGACGCATTTATGGTGTTTTGTTTCCATCTGTTCATCGTAAAATTATCAACAATTTCAATTTTTTCTCCATTAAAATATTTATATCTGAATATACAATTGTTTTACGCTTTTCAAATATACATACTTTCGTTTTATTCACATTTATTTTCAAGCCCTATTGTTCTGCGTATTGATATATAGCATCAAGTTGGGCTTGTAAACTTAGTTGATTTGTCGTGAATATTACAACGTCATCAGCAAATAAAATCATATACGTATATAAGAGCTCAATATCTTGCCTGGATAACTCATTAATATTCATGTTATTGAATACATCATTAATAAATAGTATGAATAATAGAGGCGAGAGTTGCTCCCCTTGTTTTAGGCCCACTGTGACTTCAAAAAAATTATGAGTAAGAAAAATTCTCATTCTTTTCCTTAACATAGTTTGTCAACTGAATACACGACTTATATATTCTGGTATATACAGTTTATCATAGTAATAGTATCACGAGATTTTATAAGTTTTACCCATAATGCATCATGATTAAAAGTATCGAATGCACGTTGGTAATCTATGAAAGTACTCCACAATTTTTCATTTTTGTTTAGTACTTTTTGAATAATTGCATGTAAAATAAAAATTGCAGCAGTGGTAAGATGATTATCTCTAAAACCAAATTGACAGTTGTTAAAAATATTTTCATCCTCACACCATTTGCGATTTCTTAATACAAGAGAAAAAATCTTTGCAATAATATTAAGAAGAGTTATTACCCTATCATCGTAAAATTCGTAGGATTTGGTTGTCAGCAAATATTTAGACACCAGTGAAGAAGTTTCGTTCACTTTACAAGAACAATAAGGTATTTCATTCATGATATGAATGGCATTTTCTCTTACAATTTCGGGTTGCTGTTGATGGTTATGAACAGTTTTGTAAGAGATTCGCGTTATTTAACAATGATATGTTCTAGCAGAGACGGACTGATACTGTTCATGATTGTGTGAGTTATGGTCGAAGAAAATACATAATTATATTGGAGATATGTGGCTTTTTTCGGTTAAAGAAAAAAAGTTAACATATTTTGTTAAATAGATGTTCAAGAAATTCACTATGTTTTGTGCTAAATGGCTATTTTAAGGCTTTAAGCTTTGTATTTATAATAAATTGTTACATAACTGTGCTGCCAACATGTTCTAGCAATGTATTTTCTTAATAACATGTTTATGTGTTTTTTAACGTATGGTGTTAACAGATTAAGGCGTTTCTTGTTTACTTCCTATCTTTTAAATACGTCCAAATGAAGACGTAGTTTAGACTTTGATGAGGACATTTTTATATGGGTTTTCTGCATGCATGCTGCATTTCAATATATTTTGAAGAAACATGTTGCCAAATATTGTTGCTGACAAAGCAATCATTATTGCCCACGGCCCACCACCTATTGCCATATGATTCTCGTTGCTGATATGTTTTTGGCGTTTAAAGGGACTTGTTCACAGACTTTTGCCGTTTTTGAAATATGCCATTAAATGTGGTAACTTGACAGATTTAAGAATTGGAGCTTAAGAGCTATAATAACATGAAAATGATTCTGACAAAAGAAAACGAAAAAAAAAAGGTCCCACCTGGGTTCGAACCTGGGACATCTGGAGTTTAAGGCTACAGCCTTAACCACTCAGCTATTCCGTTTTCTACAGTTTACCCTGCACTAGTTACTGTAAGTGATCCACGTGTTGTCAACAATTTTAACGAAAACATCAGAAACATTCCAAATTATCCCATCGTTTAGCGTTACAAACGCTTTATAATTGTATCGATTTCAACGGAAGATTACTCATAAACGAAACGGTATTTACAGCATATTTCTATGTCCGTAGATTTTTTTCGCTCCCTTATATATACTGTTCCTTTATTTTTGGAATAGGTGACAAAAAAGTTGATAATTTGTCAATTCCTCAATCTGTGAAGAGGTCCCTTTAATTTCTATGTATGAGTACGCTCTTCAAGAAAGTATTTGCTTTTTTGCTTCTGTTACATTATAACTCATACAAAGAGTTAACAGAACAAGTTCAAGTTCAAAGTTTATTGGCGATCAGAAAAACAAACAATGCCTTTAGCCATTTACAAAATAAATAAATTATGGCAGAACAAGCAATCAATACACAAACACAGATGTTGATTTGGTAAGTTCAACTACATATTCATAACAATGCATACCTGTATATAGTAATAGGAACGCAAATACACAACAGATACAGAAGACGCATAAATATTACATTCAAGGAACAGATAACTCGGAAAGGGTATTCTTTCTGTAAGACATAGCTTCTTTAAGATATTTACGTACACTTAACAGATTCTTAACATTTTTGATGACATAACAGTTTTGAATACGTTTATAGTTGGCCACGAGATGTTTCCTAAATATTTCATTCTCAAATGTCTATAGTTATCACAGCAAAGTAAAAAGTGGTACTCGGATTCTACAACATTCATGTTACAACAACGGCATAATCTTTGTTCACGCTGAATACCATAAAATCTTCCCGATTCAATTTCTAAATGATGGGACATTAGTATGAAACAAGCTAAATGTTGATATAAAACAGACTTTTTAATTTCCAACAAATAGTTTTCACAAACGAACTATGTTTTGAATATGCAAAAGTAATGTAGTAAAGGCATTGATTGAATGGTTGCAAGCCATTCCTTTACAAAGGTGTCTCTAAGCATAAACTTTATATCAGGAAAATAGTTTATTTTCTTAACAAAGTTTGGACGAATATTGTTGAAATCTAAATGAACGATGATACTATTAATTGTTTTAGACCAGCATGCATTATTACCATAGTCAAACTATATATTATACATAGGTGAATTTCTATTTTTCATAATTGTTAACAAAAACGGATAGCCCTTTTTTTACAAATAATAGAAAGGGGAAAACGACCAAATTCACCAAAAACAGCATAATTTGAAGTCTGCTGTTTGACTCCGAGAAGGTGTTTTAAAAATCGAACATGTAATTTTTTTTGTCAACATGATTTCTATTATAAACACGCCAATTTTCTGAACCATATAACAATATTGAAACAATCTTAGCACCAAATAATGATAATTTGGTTTTGATATCCAGGTGTACTCTATCAAAAATCAATAATACGCTGCAATAGGCTTTTAGTGCCTGGTCATTTAACATTTGAACAGAGTTTTTCATGTTGCCAGTATATGCAAAGCTTTGCAAATAAGAAAGTATTTCTATACGTATTATGCCTGATGTACGGTGTTGATTATACAGTTGTATACTACCTCTCGCTTATTATCTATTGCTGATTAATTTCGATATTTGTTTGATAAATGTTTATATATGTAAACATTGACCTTTAGTACGGATGTTATTGGTTACCTTTGTTTTTATACATATTATTATTCTTTCAGTTGTATACTCATGGGCATATTGCCCATTGTATTACTCAATACACTGTAAACTGTATATGTAAAATAAATACCAAGGTAAGTAAAATTATCAACAATTTCAATTTTTTCTCCATTAAAATATTTATATCTGAATATACAATTGTTTTACGCTTTTCAAATATACATACTTTCGTTTTATTCACATTTATTTTCAAGCCCTATTGTTCTGCGTATTGATATATAGCATCAAGTTGGGCTTGTAAACTTAGTTGATTTGTCGTGAATATTACAACGTCATCAGCAAATAAAATCATATACGTATATAAGAGCTCAATATCTTGCCTGGATAACTCATTAATATTCATGTTATTGAATACATCATTAATAAATAGTATGAATAATAGAGGCGAGAGTTGCTCCCCTTGTTTTAGGCCCACTGTGACTTCAAAAAAATTATGAGTAAGAAAAATTCTCATTCTTTTCCTTAACATAGTTTGTCAACTGAATACACGACTTATATATTCTGGTATATACAGTTTATCATAGTAATAGTATCACGAGATTTTATAAGTTTTACCCATAATGCATCATGATTAAAAGTATCGAATGCACGTTGGTAATCTATGAAAGTACTCCACAATTTTTCATTTTTGTTTAGTACTTTTTGAATAATTGCATGTAAAATAAAAATTGCAGCAGTGGTAAGATGATTATCTCTAAAACCAAATTGACAGTTGTTAAAAATATTTTCATCCTCACACCATTTGCGATTTCTTAATACAAGAGAAAAAATCTTTGCAATAATATTAAGAAGAGTTATTACCCTATTATTAGCGGGATTTGACTAGTCGCCCCTTTTATGTATAGGGACAATAACACCTTTTGTTCATCACATGGGATAAACTCCATGATCAAAAATGTGATTGAATATTTTACACAGATATGGAGATAAAATTTCATTTGCATCAATAAAAAAAATCAGCTACATTGTTATCAAAGTCACAAAACTTAAAACGGTTCATGGACTTTACATATTTCTTCTATTGTATGTGGGCAGTCAAGCTGCTCAATACAGACAGGATTATTTCTATCCGTGTCATAATCATTGGGTGTAAAATAACCCTCGTGTGTATTTGATATATTTACAAAATGATTTAACATGTCATTTTCATTAAAATAACCAGAGGAAGAGGAAGATTTCTTAAACATTTTTTACATATTTCCAAAATTTACTCATGTCAGCGAGTTTAGACTTTTCCTTAGAAAAGTATTAAGCCTTGGCAATCGTTTTTGTTTTACAAAAATGTTTTCTCGCATTTTAAAAGGCAAACTTATTCTCCTCACAATTATTTAAACACAGTGTTCTCTTCGCAACATAAAATTGTTTCTTGGCTGATTTACAATCATTATCAAACCAGGAACATTTCTTTTTAAAACTATAACATTTTGACGCAAAACATTTTTAAAAAAAAAAATGACGATGATATATCATATATTGTATTTCCAAACACCGACATACATTCATCTAAGATGTTACGCCTGACAGTAGTTTTGAAGTTATATTTTCAAAAATATTTTTTTTGCACCAACACAATTCAAAAACGTTTCTTTTTTGGAAGCATCCCATACCAATTTAAAAGTAGGGTTGGTATTTTCACAAACATCAACGGATTTACATTTCATATCAAATATTTACTTTGAAAATAGCGGCTATCAATTAAATTCAGATAGATCGGAATTATTATTTCTATAACAACTGGAATCATACAGAAGTATGTAGCATTAACATATATATAAAGAAATAGTTAATGTCTTTGATATTTTTATCCATATAATTCCTTTATTGTCAATACTTGCAATATCAACATATTGTTTTGAATAGGTCTTAATATACACAGATATGTCTCCACTAAGTCTTTTTGCATTTCTATTAAATTTTGGACGATGGCAATTTATATTATCGTAATCTTTTATTTAAATATTAGTATTACTAGAGTTCCAAGTTTCTGTCAACATTAAAATGTCATAATCACAAACATAATTCAAAAAGTCAGAGTCATTTAGTTTAGATTTGATATCCTGTACATTCCAGAGTAAAAATGTGAGCTGTTCCTAATCGCACTCCTAACTGTAACCATTATCAAGTACATTCCTGAAGTCAATGGCATAGCTGCCGAGGCAATGGCCCGTGTATTACTTCACTAATTGTACATGGTGCGCATGTTGATTACGTAATTGTGCCACATGTTATTTTCAGATTAGGACTTGAATATACGCTTTCTGGTAACATAATTATGATCATGTGTTATACAAGATTATGATCTAATAATTTATTAGACCAGGTTTGGAAATTAGAATTATGTCAGTCGCAGAGAAAGTTCATCAGTCTTAATTGCATTTTTACATTTTCAGCAAAGATATACTAATAAGTTGACACTCTCCTATCGTTTATCATAATTACATTATGTTTTATGTCATTTCTGTTTATGAAGTAAAATTAGTGAATATTTATAACATTTTATAAGTAATAAACTTTCAATGACCGCCATGCAACCAGTATTAACCACTGTCAATACATCGCTAGCCTCCTTTTCGATTCGCCGATACATTACTGTGTCGTGACAATCGCTTAAAATGGGAATGTGAAACTCACCTATTGAAACAGTGCACTCAGCCATTGCTCAGTCAGCTGAGAGAAAAAAATGCAAATAATGATAACAGATTGTATTTTAGACCAATACACAGAATGGAATACCCCTATGGAGAGGCCAGACGTTCCTTTAAGTATATTTGGACGCACGCGTGTGTCTATGTTTCAAATTTTTTTAAATGTTTCGCCATTAACTCAAGATATGCAATAATAAATTCGACTTGAAGCTGAATGTTTTATTACAATTATAAGTAAATTAACGATCATCGGAAGTATAACTTCCAAATAACGCAAGTAGCAAGTTCACGAATGTGTGTAAGTACAATCTATACACGCATTATTATCGAAAAACATGTTGTTTTAAATATTAAACAAATACATCGGATAATGAGACTAACCAGTCGACCAACGACACTTTAATCCTCAACGTGATGCATCAATGATGACGTGCAATTAACCAACTAATTATTGTTAGATTACAGTTTAAAAGATTGAGTAGATGGATGATAATATTGTTGGACATTACATAAATCTCTAATCCGGAATTGACATTTTCACGTAATTATTATTTATTTATTTTTGTGCACAAGATCTATGACAAATCATTGCAATGTTTCACTTATATGACTGCGTCGTGCAATTAAATTGATTTTCGATAAACATGCCCTCCTCAAATTGCTAGTATAAACCTGTTCAAAATCGAAACTAGATATTTAAACATGTTTACATGATTGACATAAAGTTGGTATAGTTCGAAACAGCAATGGTAAGTAATTGCAATTTTTAAGCAATGTGAATTTGTTAAACAGTTATATGCAAGAGTAACTAATTATTATTGCCTATATATGTAATACCTACACTAGTCAAGTGATAGCACGAACCTTTCAATTAGGCATATACTGTAATATTAATCAAAAGTCAAATCCTGAAGACAGATATACGATAACTATATATTATATAAATGATGTAAAATATGTGTTTTAAAACTATTCTTAAAATGTCAAAATGCTATTCTTTATATTAAATAATATCGAGTTACAAAAGCGTTTTTATGTTTTAATCAACAACTATTCATTTAAAACAAAACACAGTTGTATTGGTATATTTCTGTATCAAATGTGGTATTATCTCTGTTATGTTAATTGTATCTGTACAAAAATGTGAAACAATTCCAATCACCCCCACCCCCCCCCCCTCCGCCAAAGTGCAATGGCATTTTTGGCAATTTCAGTGGTATTGTAATAAAACAGTTTTGAGGTTATTTATAGATGACATAACTTGCGGTCACAGTTATAAATATACATAGACATGGACTATTTAGTTAGGGCAAACGTCAAGCATTGTAATAGCTATGTTGGTACTTTATTTATATAATTTCACATTCTTATTTACACAGACTATCGTCGGCACCTTGTGTAATTGTCGGCTATATTTTTACGATTATTTTAATCGTTTCCGTATATCGAAATAGATAACGACTCTATACGTATAATTTGCATAGAAAGCTCCAACATAAATATTGTAATATCAATGATTATTGAGATAACAATTTAATGGTTTAACTAATCAATGACATTGTTAATATTACAGAGTGATTATGTTGGACACGATACTTACATTGAACTGTCTATACGACTCTCATCAGCCCTTGAAGATGTTGGAGCAAACAAGGGGACCGTAACGGCAAGAAGGAAATCATTTTTGTTAAGAGAAACAAATGACAATATACAGTGTAAGCTCCATGGCCATAACACCAGATGGTTTCATTTTGGTAGTCAGTCGGAGGGAACCACTACCCCAGGACTTCAGTCGGACATTGACTATCTAATCTGCGACGATACTTATAACGTGATGACCCAATATTCAAAATGGAGACCAGGAATGAAGAATCTATTGATGGTAAAAGAGGATGATCTTCCACCACAGCAGTACCTCCTGCAGGTTATCAGAGAGGATTCTCCCGAACCTGAGACGTGCGTCTCTAATGCGTTTATGGTACACTATAAACAAGGTAAAATATTATTCAGCTCAGAACTTTGGTTAAAAACGTTCGAACAAATGTGTTACACAGTCGCAGGTGTTTCATATAAAGCTGGTCCCTCTATTAGTTGGTCCAAGGAATTAGATTTTGTCCGTGCATTCGGTGTGTATGGAATTTTGCCTGAAGTAGAGCGATGGATTACCAGAAGACGGCCAGGTCAATGGCCGACATCAGAATTATTAAAAGCTTCAGCGCAGTGCATGTGTTTTCTTGTCCCATCTGGACATCCGTTCAGTGACACCAAACAGATAGAATGGAGACTTTCACCGAATCTTATGGAACGAATGCTCATGTTTAGTTTAAATATTACTCAAATAAAATGCTATATAGTTTTGAAGATGATAAAGAAGAATGTATTAAACAAAGTGGTAGCTGATGGAATCACGAGTTTCCATTGTAAAACCGTGCTGTTTTATACATTAGAAAGAATCCCAGGCCATGTGTGCAGAGATGACAACTTAGTGTTCCTAGTAACAGAGTGTTTACACACTCTAAGACGAATGCTACGACATTGCGTGTGCCCACATTATATCATAGATGGTGTTAATTTGTTTGAAGCCAAACTTTCTATGACACAGTGTCGAAGATTGCACTCGTATGTCTCTTTACTTATACAAAACATCATAGAGGGTTTATGCCAAATAGATACTGACAATATTGGAAGAAAGTTATTGTCACCAAGTCTGGGCCAAGTGGAGGAAGGTTTTACACGCTCACAGCTAAATGCATGCATTCGAAGAAACTTGATTTTGATAGGTTATCGTTTCTTTATAAGTTTCAGTTGAGATATTTTAAATTTGGAACTAGCATGACTCTAAGTATCTTGAAGGAACTACTTTGGAATCAACACCACTTGGTCATCTATTGCAATCACGGGAATGGTTTAGAAAGGCGTGTTGCAGCGGAATTATCTCGAGATATGTTTTCTCTAATCGCATCTATGCTGTCTTCAAACTGCGCATACATTGGAGCTAATGTAGGGCACGTAATTCTAAAATGTTTTGAAACATCATTTGCAACGGATGTAGCTTCCAATCGATTGAAACTCGCGTCAGTGTTGCTTTGTTCTGGACATGTACAAGCTGCATCGTGTCTCCTTCAACAGATTGAACGTCGCATTAACAGGCATAGAATTAAATCTATCTGTAGATGTCGATTAGCACACCATGCAGATGACGAACTTCATAACTTTGCAAAGTTTTCTTTGGATAATGGTGACAAATATTTAAATTGCCACAACATTGCTCTTTGTGTGAGATTCACAAGACAGGAAACATTTTGTGTTCCTCCTGTACTATTGTTTGAAATGAACAGGGCTGTTGATGAAGACGAAGTAATTGAAAGACAATACGTAGACATGCTTATGATGAATCATGCATGTATTGATGCACATGTGTTTCTTCATTATCTAAAGTATCTCACATATGGTGTCCTCCGTAACAGAGATCTTCAACGGCGAACTTTGCTTTCGTTCGTTGAACATTTAATAGAATGTTCGGCAGATTTGTACCATCCGGTGACAGCAATGAATTTGCTAGGTCACTGTCTTGAGATGGAAGGTGACCTAGACTGGGCCATGTCTGTATATTTGACGTCCATTCAAAGCAGCCACCGCAATAACGCTGCTAACTGGCACATTCGGAGACTGTCAGGTCAATGAAAGTTTTATTTGCTGCGTATTCACAAAGCTTCTAAGGGAAATCTTAAATTGTATTGAAGTTAAAATTTCAGATACAATTTTCAACATAAAATTTAAAGATTTGTGTTTACAAAAGGGTAAAATATTAAACATCTGAGCACATTTTACTAGTTTGAAACATTTAAATGTAAAGAGAAGCATATATGAAACAGCCAGAGACTTAAAATATGTAATTTTCCCGAAGGAGCTATTTGAATACGAGCCCTTGGGTTTTCCTAATGAATTAATCTTTTGCTACTCATTTTGTGCTACAAATTACAGCCGGTGGTTCATGTTTTGCGCGATGTTGAAAAGCGTTGTCAACTAAATGCTTAAACATCTATTTTGACTTCAGAAGTGGCCCCCACAGGGATAACTTTTTTGGACCTTCAGGATAGATTTAATAAAACAAGCATCGGTATGCTCTCTGTGTAAGATTCATAGGACATGGCCCTTCTTCTGTACTAATATGCCATCTTGCAAAGTGAAATACCATACTGGGACACAATAAAACAAAATTGAAAACAAATACAATTACGGTGTTATACAATAAATACTGGTTAATTGTTTCATTTTAAGAATATACCAGTATGGACTATAATTGTTATGCTTTTGTCTTAGGAATTTACACAAAATATTTACATATAATACCTGCTGCAACAATTATACTACTGCAGGTCATTCATGCTCAATTTGTAAAATATTTTACTATCATAAATACTAACACAGTCAACACTCATTGATCTACAATTTATTACTCCAATTGCCGAACCAGCTATATAGCGGTTTGGTATTAACCTTTCGAAACAATGTACAAACATGTATAAAGAATAAAATAAAAACATAATACATTCTTGAATTTAAGAATTTAAGGTAGGTTTTTTAATTATGTCAACATAACGTCTCTTATTCTGATCAACCCAATGTTAAAACTGGTTTGAAAAGTCGATAGAAGGTATATTATTAGTATATTACTATATAACTGTACATAGATCACCATGGCGATAGAGATACATTTATATACATGTATGTTTGCTTGCAAATATTGAAACGTGTGTTTATTAGCTAATACAACATAAATCGTATTGTGAAAGCAACATCTATTTGTATGCTTGTGCTTTTTTTTTTCTCATGTCATTTTTTCTTATGTTCTAACGGTACGAGACTGCTTCAGAATTCAGTATATTTTGTTGCAATATAAAATAGAAAAAAAACACATTCAATTATACGTGAATAAGTTTTAGATAAAATATTGTACAAAAGTAAACTGACGATTTGACCTTAAGTAGTGACGCTGCAAACATGGATGATATTCTATGAAATTAATTTTACATTCTACTTAGCAATCATACTGCAAAAATAAGTTTTTTTAAGCAATACATTACGTATGTGTTAGTCAAACATATATAATGCATATACCAAGTTCATTGAGTAAATATAGAACAGTTTGGAGGACAGTTGCTCATGATTAATCGGAAATATAATAATATGTTCATTTGCTCTTCGAAAATGTATGTTTTATTATACTTTGGTTACATTACACATTTTACAAGAAAGACTTAACACACTTATGCAGCGAATTTGGTGGTTACCACATATTTTGTAAGTTCGTTAAATGTTTAAAGTTTGTGTTCTTGTTTGTGTTGCTGGTGGTACTTTTCAATCCACTCGAATACAAAGATTTGCATTTTGTGATGAGCGTTACGCTTAGGTGGTTGAAACCAAAGTTCTTTTCTTTGACATTTAAACACTTATTTCATAACCAGTTTAACAGCGTCAGTCTGGACGTAATTCCAAGCAAGTGACAGGTTTATGTTTATTCGAATGATGTTGGTCACCAAATCCGTTACCTGCAACAAGTATTCTGATAAAGCAAAATGAAATTAATTAACATCATGGCAATGTATATAAACGACTGTTTTAAATGCTTATGCAAAGTTGTTTTTAGTAATAATGAGATGTTTTTGCCCTGCAGAGTTTATTTTGTACAGCTGTTCCGTAACACAAGTGTTTTGTAATTGTGATTTAAAGTAATATATTACCGTTATTGCATTGGCGATCTCATTTAGCGGATGTTAAACATTTACCCGCAATTGTGGACTAAATATCCTTGCTTGATTGATAACTTTGATTACATCTGTTGAACATAGGGTAATCCAAGTTTCGTCTGTTAGTTGCATCCCTTCAATTGATTTGACTTACCCAGCGTAAGAGTTTTCGTTGATGTCTACTCGACCAATCTTCACCGGTATGGCGAGTTGTAGCTGTTTGAATAAATTTCTGATTTTTAAACATTATTGAATGAAAATACGAATTAATCTTATTGATCACCTGGGATGTGTTCGATATATATATTTTGTGAAGTTATACAGGTTATTAGATTTTTTACAACATTCAACATGATTACAGAAATTTATAGCAGAAATTGTAATGTAATGTGTGTTTACGATTTGTAACATGTCATATATGTTTAACAGTGTTTTCCAATAATGAGATATGAGAGTTACGTAGGTAATTGGTTTATTCGAAATGTAAAGTGTTTTAATATTAAGTTTTGGCACCATTTTGTTGATTCCTTCATTTAATATTACTATTAAAAAAGAATGATAAAATAAGACTATGACAAATAAACACGTATACACATGATGTTACTTTAAAAACATACATGGTGTAAAATTTGATTTCACACACACAGACAGACAAACAGACAAAAAGGCAGAAAGTTTGACTTATATAAATAAACATCAGCATGTATGTTTTCCAGATTATATTGGTTCCCAAACAAATCGTGTACATGTTTTTGTTATTTGTTTTCTCATAGTTATGACCTCGCATACAAAATATAATGAAACTCGAGAGACATCATCAGGAGAGAAACCCTTATTACCATCCGCTGGTCCTTTATTTGAGACAAGTGACAAATTGCCTATACAATACAGGACAATACATACAACAAAACACAAAACATAAAAATAATTTAAACTGGGGTCACCGCCTTAGAACGGTCAGTGCAAAGCATTGGGTTAAAGGCCTGCCCAACCTCAAATTTGGCCCAGAATAAATCACATAACAAGAACATGTAAATAAATTTTAACCCCATGGCATTGCAGTTCAAAAAATAGTAATAAAAGAGTATATTAATTCAACTGAATTAAAATTTCATTACTCATTAGTGTAATGTTTACCAGACCAACAGAATTGCAACTTTCTGAGGCACGATGAAATGAAGTAAATACAATTATTAAAAATGCTTGTTTGTACTTGAACTATTTAACTTGGCAATTACAGATTGACAGACAGACACACACACACACGCACGCATGCACGCACAAACGCGGGCACGCACGCAAACACACACACACACACACATACAGACAGACAGACAGACAGAAAAAACAACTTCCTTGACTAATGTAATAATTATCACAACATGCTGATATAAACATATTTTAGACAATGCAAAACTCGAGAAATCGATGTTTAGAAACACGTTGATGATTATATGCCTAATGTAGAAAACTGTAAACCTCGAGGAATTCGTGTTGAGAACGATATTTGTCCGAGGCAACCGTCCATGCGTTTTGCATCCCACTGGTTAGAAAGGTACACGTCTGGTTCCTGTAGAACCTCGTTGTCGCTATTACTGAAAAGATGTATCGCCATAAAACGATTTATTGGCGAATAGAAGTAGATTAGTCAATGGATTAGGAAATATTTTATTACATCTAGGCTTTTCAATTATAAATACTTATTTATTGGATATAGTAAATGTCGACACTATAAAATTATAATAATGTATAGTCACAATGAGTTACGTGATTATTTTATAAGCCATAGTGTCAGTGAAACGCTCAATTTCAGTGTTTGCTTAATAACTTTCAATCGCTGGAGTTTATAGTTATCTAAGTGTCGGAAGTTATTGTAAAATAGGTCACACTCAAGTGACCTACGAAACCACACTATTGAATACAAGCTAATGACATTCGAACAAATACTAAATACTTGTCAACATATTTTAAATATTGTATTACAATGCTTTGACCGTTGGATAGTACATGAACCTAACAGTTACTTTTGAATTTCTAACTGACCTTATCTATATATGATGCTGTCAAATATCCACCATTCATAAATCAGAACGTACGTTAATTTCGTGAGAAGCTTTAGCTGTGTACTGAGTATTTAAAAAACGAATATATTTGAAATACCATCTGCACGAGCCTCTATTGAGAAGTATTAAACCTTTGATCATGCACAAATTCTAACGAATTCTAAACACATAATAGCTTTATAAAATGTTGACTGTACACTTTGATTGACAACAAAACAAACGAGTTCGAGCTGTACTGCGAAGAAACGTTGCACACCTTCATAGCCCATTGTTCCTCTGAAATACAGCGTTATAAATGCAGTTATTTTTACAATTTAATGACACTATATGTCATTTCACAAAACGAAATAAAAAAACTCATGACCATTAACATATTACGAAACAAGAGAGCTCCGAATAGCTATTGCAGCCCCAGCACATTCTGCTATGTGATGTGCAACTTATTAATTATGCAGACAGACAGAGATCCAGGGGTCATATTCCAGAAACCTTATCCTTAGCCTTAAAATCGTCATTTTTCTTAAGCATTTTATTCCATGTTATCATGACATTCTTTCTAATGTTCACTAATTATCAACTAATTAATTATACAGACAGACAGAGATCCAGGGGTCATATTCCAGAAACCTTATCCTTAGCCTTAAAATCGTCATTTTTCTTAAGCATTTTATTCCATGTTATCATGACATTCTTTCTAATGTTCACTAATTATCAACTTATTAATTATGCAGACAGACAGAGATCCAGGGGTCATATTCCAGAAATCTTATCCTTAGCCTTAAAATCGTCATTTTTCTTAAGCATTTTATTCCATGTTATCATGACATTCTTTCTAATGTTCACTAATTATCAACTTATTAATAACTACTATTTACTTAACTGCAATTGGATTCATTAATGTATATGAAGTTTAAAAATATTAACAAACACAAATTGGAACTTAAGTGAAAATGTTTAAAGTTAAACTTAAAATGTTTATGGAATATGGCCCCAGATCACCACAAAAAATTTAATCGTTATCAGTTGTCCATTGGTCCATTTCCAGATTTTAAACAAGTGCAAGCAAATTTCGTCACAACATTTTTCGATTCGAACTAGAACTCATAAAATTAGGGAAAACGAAAGACCGGCGTAAAACGCAGCTCCTTTGGCGGGGTAAATAATAAATTGGATTTGTTTTTAACTATGTGTCACAACTCACCCTTATGATGACACGTGCGCCTGCACTTTCATATTTTCCGTGTGGCATAGGGTTTTTTATTTATCAACTGTTCACATTCCTTCAATTAATGCCGTCGAGTTGTTCAAACTCTACTGATGCAGCTGGGGCTTCAAGATCTTAAATCATCTTAAAGTGAAAGTTTTAATTAAACCTATAACATTTGGATTCCAATATATGAGGAGAAAATATAGAAATATAATACTGCATCCACCCTGCCATTCCCACTTTGTTTTAAATTCAATTTATATTACGGGTATGTACAAGATACCAGTCAGAATAGTAAATAATTATGCAAAATGATTCCTAGAACCAGATGGTTGTCCGGATCGCCACCAAATTTCATTTTTGTTTACGAGTCTTAATTTCTGACCGTCCAATGAAGTTTAATGCACATCTGTTCATAAGTTTTGTTGTTAACAGATAAACTAGCCTTCAGACCAACGGTAACAAAAACATAACCATATTGGCGAAGGTAACTTTATACTACATGTAAAGAAGTCATTGATGCAATAATGTGCTGTGATAATGTTAATCTCGAATGTTAGTGCAATGGACTCTGATCAAAGACCAGACGGCTAATAACCAAAGTACATGTACTACAAAGGGCTTGTAGATAGTTCTTTTGGATAGTGAATGTTAGAAAACATCTGGTTGGTTCCAGTATTCATACCAACGTACATGACATTGAAAGGTCGTTCTAGTTATAGAAACGTTGTACGAATATCGTACGTAAGACAATCTCCTATTTGCTCATTTTATACAAACATGAATGCAAGAACAATTTATCATACTTTTCAATTCACTCCTCGGTTATTTTGTGCTTTAAAGGCTTTAATATGTACAGCTATTATCAAGTTCACTGATCCTGACATTTCGGTTTTTGTTATTCACATAAATGTCATACCATTCCTGTTCACAAACGTTTTGTTTCTCACTCATGGTAACCTATAATTTGTAAACTGGCGAGACTTGATATTTCATAACAAGATTACCCCGTAATAACGCTGCAATTCCTACGTTAGTTTAAATTCAATATATATTAATATACTTGTATAATATATTAAAGTGGTCACTGATGCAAAACAAAGTTAATTAGTATACTCGTTCAGTGGCTTCTAAACAATGTCCCGATGGCATAAAACCAACGTGTTACTACTGGCTGGCAGTAACGTCGTATGAATATTGAAAGTAAGGCAATCACGTTACGCCTCATTGTTGATACCTATGTCACCCCATCTCGGTGAGCTTGAGCTAGTTTCAAAGCATGTTTAATTATTAGAAAGCAATTGCCGTCTTTATTGAAACGAAACACTGGGTTTTGTCAATCCTTTAAACATCATTGTATTGTGCCAGTTCACTGACTTTTTATCTTTACAACATGCCGTGTTTATATTCCTACTATTATTTATTAATTTAACGAATGCACAAGTATTTCGCCAAGTAAAACGTTCCACAAGCAGGTGTATTTGTAGTGAATCATTGAACAAATGGAATAGATGCTGTCAAGTTTCCTTTCATAAGGTGCAAGCCAATAATTATTTAGCATGCCGACTATAAAGGCGTTGTGACCAGGGGCCTTATTCCAGAAACGTCTTAAGTTTATCATACAGAGTTTTACTAAAGTTCCAATTTTTGTATGTAACATTTCGGAAACTCAAAATGATTTTGTGGATATATTTATTTAGATTAATTCAAACAATCTAGTTTTAATAAGCTGTAAGCTCAAGAATCATACACACATACACACACATGGAATACTCAAAATGATGTTAAGTGTTTAAATTCAGAATGTGTTAATATTTAAAAAGTTTCTGGAATACGGCCCTGATCAGATATAAACAAAACAAACTGTAGAACATACACTGAATAGCACTTCTAACCCGACACTTACATACATCTCAAAAAATGGCAATTTGTCAGGCAAATTTGATCCAATTTTGACAGCGATTGAATCCATGACACTGATAGTCACATGTACATTTTAATTTCAATCCTCGCAAAATTTGATATTAAAGTAAACACAATTAATCAAAAATCCTAATATAAAATTCGCAAAATACTGTGTTTGTGGTGAAAAAGCTAAACAATATTAAATGATAACAATGTATAACTTGGCGTTCATAAAATAATTATTAACGCAGTGTGTGCCCTCCAATGACTCTTTAGACATACAGAACTTGGCGTTCATAAAATAATTATTAACGCAGTGTGTGCCCTCCAATGACTCTTTAGACATACAGAACTTGGCGTTCATAAAATAATTATTAATGCAGTGTGTGCCCTCCAATGACTCTTTAGACATACAGGCACCTCTGTCTCATGGAAATAACATGATTTCTTATGAAAGTTTGAGGATAATTCATCCATTCCTCAATTAAAGCGTGGTCCAATTGCATTAGATTGCATATGTCGCTTTCTAACACGTCTGATTAGTTCGTCCCACAGATGCAACCAAGTTTATGTTTTCATTGAATGGCTTCGTATGAAATTATACATTATTATATACAAATCGACATTTTACACTCACCTACATGTCCTCGTGCAAAAATATGAAAACGTACTAGATCTCTCGATCGTGCTTTATCTAGAAGGTTTAAGTTGTCCATTGCAGTATTTTGCGAATTTTATTTTTAGGGTTATTGTGTTATTATGTTAACTTTCATATCAAACATTGCAATTAATAAAATAAATGTTTACATACAAATATCTATGTCAGTAAATTAATTACTGCCTAAATTTGGACATATTTCCCGAAAAATGTGTTTAGTGCTGTTTAGTGTATGATTATAACTTTTTAATGACTAATGTTTTTGTGCTAGAATACAGTGTTAGTCAGGTGGAACACTTATGTTTGACTTGGCAGGACAGGAAAAATAACGATTTTAATGAAAAAGTAACAAATATTTTACCGCACACAAATTCATATTTTGTAATTTAATATTTGTATAATTTAAAAGTATTGTTTAACAAAATAAAGAATAAAATGACACTAAAAGTAGTGTGACATATTTATAATATCATCGGTGTATTTGTAATAAAATGAATTAATATATTAGTTACTGTTATCATTTTACTATATATGTTCAAACGTTGTTATATGTTTATTCATTTACACCAGCAACTGCGACGCTGTCTTACCCGGTAAACATGCAGGTGTACCTGACCATCGTCCATTGTCACATCTGACAACATTTTCACCAATGAGCCTATATCCGGACAGATATGTTACCATTTTTCTGTTGCCCTGTGTGTTCATGTTGCCACGGATTTTGCCGTTTTGCACGATTCCAAATGGTGGACATTCTTAAATTCATACATGTGTAATTTGCGTATTCTGGAAATAAAACTCCGAAAACAAAGCATCTAAACTAACCAACCAAAACATTCTATCAAGAAACGCATAAAAAGGAAACGTCGCCACCCGGTCTGGAACCTACAATTTACATATCAATGGTCAGACTAATCACTATAATATGCTAGGTTCCCACTATCGTGCGATCCATCACGAACGCCACGATTGGCCACTCGTAGCTGATCGTGGGATTTCTCTGAGATTTCAGGCTGGGATGAGATGTGATGCGAGTCCATACGTTTTGATACAATGTTTTGCGCTCTGTTGCGATCAGGTCACGATTTGTCAATTACAGGTCAAACGATCCGTAGTTCAGATACGATTGCATACGTTCCGTTGGGATTATTTCGGTCGAGTCCACGATTGGGTCTCGATCTGACACGATCACCACGATCGGGTTCCCCGAATAAGGACGTTGTAGTACGTACAGATAAGTTCCGATACGCTTATCACGAATACATGCGCTCCGTTACGATATGATGCGGTTGCGTTCGCGATGTCTTTCACGATCGTGATCGATGGCGATCACAATTTGATCTACGACTGGACCCGATGATATAAATACAGCCCGAATGACTTCAAGACTTCATTGTTTCTTGAGATCGCAACACATCTTAACAGAGCGTGGTGTTTTGAGACTGTTGGCGCAAGCCAATAGGTTTTAGTAGGTGTAATCTGAAATCGGTCTTGAGGGAACTAATTTACTTTGCATGCTACGAGTCAGTAAATCGTTAAATTACTGCGCTTTGCTCGCTGAGCAGTGAGCATTCCTGTTATCGATGCTACTTTCTATGAATAGATGACAAGAAATAGATCCGACTTAAAACACTTATAAACAATAATAATAATCCATTTAGTCCACATCTACAAGTGAATTTATGTTATGTCTATTCACAAAGGTATTGATAGCGTATCTGTTTGTGCTTTTGACTGGTTAACTGCGTATTACATCATATTGCGTAAGTTTAACAACAGTGTATTGAGTCAGTACATATAGCGGAGCGATCGTAACCATTCCATTGACGATTGCTATTGTTTTTGACATATGCATAAGAATTTATGGAAATGCATTGTACTTCTAAAGAGAGTTTTGAATGTATTTTACAAGATAAATTTATTTTTATTTAAATTGGTATTTACCAAACATAGCGTTCGTAATCAAAGCACTGAATATTAATTCGAACTTATACAGTTCCTCGACTATTTTTACCCGTTGTAGATTAACGTGTATGCATATAACTCTGTTTGCTTTTTAAATAGTTTGCACAAAAATATTTGCCTCCCACGAATTACAAAAAAATAATGACGATAATTTTATAGATAAATAACATAGAATTCGACGCGCGCTATATTAGTTTTAATTTGCAAAAACAGTGGCCTGGATCTCCATCTTCAATTAGGTCAAATACCAGCTTATACCATTTTATTTTATATGGAGTGTACAGTTATGAGTTTCGAGATTTTTTTTAGAAATCAAATAACAGACAGTTTTTGTAAAAATCATATAACAGACAGGTTACTTACTTCAATAAATGTTATTAATAATGTATAATAAAAATACTATCATAATTCATTTGCTCTTAGTTTCTGTTCTCGCCAACAGTCTTTCTACGCTGTCAGTGTTTTGATTCTTTTCTACGATCGATCCCGATCACCACGACTTGGATGCACGATTAGATACGATTTGTCACGCTTTGTTACGATGCAATAAGATCTGATACGATGATTCCAATAGACAATTGATCGCATATTATCGTGTAAATCGTAGAGAATTTTAAACCGTTCAAAATACTTCTACGATTTTTCGATTGACTCAAGATCTTATAAGGTCTAAAAAGATCTGATATAATCACCACGACTGGTCCACGATTAAGACCACGATTTCAATCGTGATGCGAATCGTACTAGTGGGAACCTAGCATTAATCAGATGGATTTATTTGAGTCAATGTGTAATTTATCGATAAACATATTCATGAATGACGCGTTGTATATAGAAAGGTTTGAAAATGTCCAATTTGTCAATCTGTGAACAGGTCCCTTTAATCGAACAAATTCTTTATCATCATTGGTAAAATACACGCACGCATGCACGCACGCACTCAGAGTTTTGCCGACCATCTCCTTCTCAACCCAATACCCAACTCTTATATGATACTCAGAAGACCTGTTTATATCTAACTCTATATATGAAGCGTGTCGTTGGAAAACCGGGCTAAATGCACGTGCGTAAAGTGTCGCCATGGGTTAGCGTGTCCAGTCCGCAACGGCTAATACGGGACTTCACTTTCCGCTTTTATGGTATTTTCTGTTTCAAGGAAGTCTATTCTAAACTTAAATCTAGTGTAGGCGGAAAGTGTCGTCACGGGTTAGCCTGCGCGGACTGCACAGGCTGATCAGGGACGACACTTTAATGCACGTGCATTAAGCCCGGTTTCCTCATGACAGGCCTCAATTATGTTCTGTCTCCTCATAATCGTTTCCAACTCTATAAGTTTTTTAACTCGTGGTGGCAGTGGTAACTGAGAAGAGTAACAATGGGGAAGTAACCACTGCGAGGAGTTTGATACAGCCACTACTCTGGGTCTTTTTTATACTTAAACAGTCGCAGGTTGTGTGTATTTACTATGGTGGCATAGAACTGCCTTACGATAACCACAGAAGTTTCGCGATAATTATCATGTTAACCACTTAAGTATCGTGTTATTTATCTTGTATCTTGTTAGTGTTCGCGATAGTTTTCTTTGTCATTTATTTTCTGCTTAACTGAAATCTGGCCTGAAAGTGCCCCAAACTGACACCAGGATTTCATTTAACAAAAACATAACATTAAGTGGTAACAGGAATATTAACGTGTTTTGATTTACGTTACTAGATAATTATCACGAAAAATATCTCGATATTCAGATACTGCGGAAGACCTCGAAAACAAATTAAGTAGTATCAGGAATATTATCGTGTTAAGATTTACATTGCCAGATAATAATTATCGTAATATTTATATGGTGATACGAATTTTTTCGCGAACGCAAAGTAGTTAACGCGAAAATTATCGCGAACCTTAACTGGTAACAGGAATTTTATCGTGTTAAGGTTTACGTTAGCAAGATATTGCGGAAGACCTCGGGCGCAATCCAACATTTGGCGGTAAAGTGGAAAATGCAGTACCTAACAAAATGACTCCGTATGATACTGTCAATAATTGACATTAACATCGAGCGTAAATTCTAAACATAGCGTAAATAGTGTTACAAAGTTCTTTTGTGTAAATACTACTCATGGTGACGGATTAAACCACCTAGTGTGTAGACTACCGCCATTATTTGCGGTAAAGATTAAGAAGAATTAGAAGAAGAAGACGAAGAAGAATGGCGGAGAGTGTGAGTTTACTCTAATTAGTGAAATTACTAAACATTGTTTAATGAGGTTAAATAAGTAAAGCTTAACATTGTCTTTCGAAATAGAAATTGATGCGTATGAAGGTTATTTTACGTTATTACCTAGTTACTTTTTAATTTGGATTAATATCAGTTGAGATTTGTGACTGTCAAAAAAACTTATACTGTTAATCTGTATTCTCGCGGTAGTTAACCATTAAACACACATTTAAGGCAAATGCAACTAACCAAACACTTTGTTACAATAATATGCAAATAGTTTAACCTTTTCAAGAAAGTGACAAGTGAAAATTTGTTTTAAAGTTAATTATTTGTTATTGATTTATTTATGTTTTTCAAATTGCGTCATTGGTAATCTCGCGGTAAATTGTTTGTCGTTCAATGAGATTGCTTTTAATGTATAAACAAACTCAAATAAGTATTGTTTGATTGTAACTGTAGGGGTAAAATGCTTTATATGTTTTGTATTCTTAATGCTCAGGTCGCTGTGGCATTTAAGGTTATCACGGGCGATCGAAGTGTCAGAAAGGGCGTGGTTGCCAGTAATTTTCACGAATTTCAGCAGAAATGTGAGTTCCATCATGTTTATATTTCATCAGGGATTTCAATAGATTTTAAAAACCAGAAAACAGGAGTCAATGACCACTGGACTGAAATTTTGAGGAGTCAAATTGAAAATTGCTGGGGTCAATCAATGTTACCAATAAGTTTATCAATGACAACAATCAATTATAAATAACTTTTTTAATGTCAAACCAACAACTTTAAAAAAAAATTCCTATATCTGATTTAGAATTCCAAATGACATAATTTCCATACAAAATGATTCATATAAAGGAACACAAGTAATATGATAGTCTTTTTATGAATAGTCTGTTAATACTGACAACAATTATTAGTTACTATTATACATGCGTAGCCATTTGTGCAGAACTCATGGTCTTAAAAAATGATAAATTATTGTGAACTATACAAATATTAATAATCCATGACAAATTCACCTTTGATAAACACCAACAATAAGTCCGATCTGATTTAACGCAGTTCACCAACGTTACTGATTGTGTACACTTAAACAATGAACTTTCCAAGACAATGACGTCATATGGGTTAAATTTACAGTTCTCAACAATTACTCGCTAGACGGTACCCGCTAATCGGCGCCACTTCTAACGGATGCTTTCTACCTTTATGACCACGTGTTTTGTTGTGTAATCTTAATTGCGCAAAATGAGTCGGCAAGAAACGCGGCCTACCGTCTTGTGTTTGTTGTCAATTAATATTTGTTAATTGTTCTCTCTGAGTGAAACAATTGGTGTTCTCGCAGTTTGGATTAAAGTGTAGAAAATTGATAAGACGAGTCGACAAGAACCGTAGTGTCGTGTTTGTGTCAATTAATATGTGATAATTGTGTTTACAAAGCAACTAATCATAGGTGTTTTCGCAGTTTGGATTTTATATTGGATTATGCGCCATTATTCAAAGGTAGTGTTTTAAAGCCATATGCATGTGCTGCTAATCGCCCAATTAGTGCGCACGCGCTCTGTAGTCAGTGACATGTTTATTGAATGATATTGAGATAAGATAAACGATGCCTGGGACATCCCTTCGATCGATAGACCGTGTTTCCAATACTGGGGCGTGAATGTCAATTAGGAGCATTACCGGATTTATTACCATGGAACTCGCGATGTTGATTTACTGACGCGCGGGTCAAAATTTCATTGCGTCAAAATGACGCAAAGCAGAAAATATGGTCGGGTCAAAAACGAGTCATTTTCAATTTGCTCGCGTCAAAACGCTGGATTCTGCGTCTATTGAAATCCCTGTTAATCATGTATATTATAATTTACATAATACTTTCTAAATGGTTGCTTATTTAATATATCTACTTTTGTCTAGGTTCTGGCCATGCATCAATTACAAAAATGCTCATTAATTTTCCCATAAAATCACAAACAGACCTTAACACTTTCTTTGCCGATAGCGACTATTGTCGAATTACCCACACACTGCCGATAGCGACTTTAGTCGAATTTCACACCTCTGCACCTGTTTGTTTTCAAGCTGGTTTAAACTCTTATGAATTGATTTTAAGGAAAGCAAATCTACTTAGTACTTATCTTTATACATTGTAAGAGTTATCCTATGTTAAAAGGACTAGTATTTATCAACAACTTATCTTTTTAAAATAATCAGGTGATGAAGGCATATTGCAAAAAGGATAAAAATTTTGTGATTTGACTTCTTATTTATTTATTAACTTATACACTTTTTCAATATCTTATAATTGGAGTGCGGAAGAAAGTGTTAATCAGTGGCTTCTAATTGCGTCGCATAGCAACTAGTCCGATATAATGTGATCGTTAGTCTCTTATCATTGATTGCGATAAACCGCTGTTACATTGTCACCCAACCCGTTAATTGTTTAATGTAATCCCTAATGCTACTACGTTCCCACTATCACGATTGGCGCCAAAATTGAAATCGTTGTCTTAATCGGGAACTAATTGTGATGATCTTATCATATCTTATCAGGTTTTATCCGATCTTGAAGTCAATCGTGTCAATCGTGTTAATCGTTGAAAAAATTTGAACGTTTCCAAAATTTTCTACGATTAACACGATCAACTGCGATAAATTGTTAATCGGGATCATCGTATCAGATCGTATTGTATCCTAAGAAAGCGCGGCAAATCTTATCGATTCGTATTTCCGAATCGTGGTGATTGCAGTCGATCTTATGCAAGAAAAACGTCACGTTCTGTTGCGATCTGTTGCGATCTAAAAAATAAATGAAGTTAATAGTCTGTCGGTCTGTATTTATGTCATTCAAGTCCAGTCGTGGCTCTTATAATTAATACCATTTATTACATCGTGAAAGATATCTCAACCACAATCATATCGTATTGTAACGGAGCGTATTGATTCTAGATAAACGTATGGCAAAATTTGTTCAAATACTTCCACTTGTGTCAAAATTGGCCAAACCCTCTGAGTCAAATAGGTAATGCATATTACCGAAATGACTACTTTTGTTTTCTTTTAATCCACATTTAAAACCTAAGGTCAGCCTCATTGACCCTTTTGTAACTAGTAAACCACTTCGATCTGCTAAGAAATATTGTGTGTAGGCTTACTGACCAACCTGACCAACCATTTACTTCAGAAATACATTCTTTAGTGGTATACCACAACTTTGAATATTGCAATTTTAACTGTATATATCTGATTTGTGTATGAACCTTGTTTTCAGGCAAAGAAAAGTTTGGAATTTCAAATGATTTAATTATAAGAATTGTAACAGATGAAGATGGTTTCGAAGTAGACGCTGAATTTTTCAGGACATTAACACCAATGACTCAACTTATGATACTTCTTACCCTAGAGAATTGGTCAAGAAGAACAGATAAATTGTTACATGTAAGGGTTTTTATAAGGCTCGTAACAGATACCCTAGCCTTCAAATAAGGGAAAAAATAGCATATGAAAACCAAATTTGGGGATAACTTTCACACGATGTAACTGTCAGGGGTAAGTTTCATTTTGGGAGAAAACTGAATGAATTTAAAGAATTTTTCTTCGGAAATGTAGCCTATATTCAGCTATAGAATAAAAAAAAAAGCCCTGCATGTATTCAGGCCGGCTAGCTCAGTTTGTAGACAGATGGACAAATCCGATGATCGCGGGTTTAATTCCTGGCCCGGCCACATAACTTGTGTGTACCTCTGAATCAAGTAGGACAGTTGTCAGTTACTGGCATAAGTGAATTTAGTACTTTTAAACCAGCTAATCCAGGAAAAGTGTGAGTAGGTTAACTGACCGCTGTGATTTGACTGAAATACTGTTGAAAATTGCGAAAAAATATATATAAACAAAAGTTACATGTATGTATTCAGAAAAGTCTTATTAACATAAGGAGGATCAGGGGCAGAATATCTTAGCAGTCTTCACCTTAATTTTTTCAGAACACTAGTCCATTCGGGCTAGTTGCTTAGGAAAATCACTAGCCCGAAGCTCTTTTACTAGCCCGATGTCTTGTAATAAAGATGCTACAAACTTCACTGAATTATGTTGTTTTACCATTAATCAAGTATCAATTTATTATGTGTAACTGGATATGTAAATATATTATGTCTATAACTGCTACCACAATTATTTCCAGGTAGACTAGTTGTTATTTATAAACATTATATTCATTTATCGTAATTATTGATGCAATTATGTCATGATAATTTGCTGAAAAAATAACAACAACACTAGCCTAAATGAGCTATTGTCTACACATTTCCACTAGCCACAAATCAAAAGCACTAGCCCCGGTTCGGGCTAGTGGGTTAGTGCGAAGACTGTGTTAGTGTCTTTATACGTGTCATGTATTAAAATGGTTTATTAAAACATTAAGTCTGCGATTGTTTGATGGTATAAGGAAGCTTTGTCTAATCTACAATTTAACAGTAAGCATTTTTACCATGTAGACGATGTTGTTTCCACATGATAGCTACAGAACGCTTTGACCTACGATCATTTTAGTTGGTATCTGGATACTCGGAAGAAATTGGTCTCCGCACAATATCTAAAGAATGCTTTAAGGTATGATCATCCAATTGATATGCTTAGGTTAGGGAGGAAAGGAAGACGCCTATTGATTTTGAGGTCAACATGTCAAAGGTCAAGGTCACAGTGGCATGCAATAATTAGAAAAATTTCTTAACCAAGTGCACATTTGATGACTTGAGTCTGGGACATGCATGTTTTAAATCTCTTGTATAATCATTTCAGTTGCAGATCCTAATGAAGCTGGGAAAAGTGATATTGGTTGGTATTTTCTATGATATAGTTGTAGATTTTTTTTATGAATATGTCCATGGACAAGTTAAAAATTTGATATTTCCACACATCTGCATAATTTAAAAAATCTGTGAACAAGTATTTAAAAAAACAGCAGAATGTATGTCTTTATTTATTCAGATTCTGATAGTTAACAATTACATTTTTTTAATATGGCACCCTTTTATGCCCCCACCTTCAGAGGGGGGAAGGCATATAGACTTACCCTTGTCCGTTCGTCCCTCCGTCTGTCCGTCGGATTTTTGTGTCGCTCGTAACTCAAAAAGTACTGCTGTTAGAGGTATGAAACTTAACAAACATATTGACCAGCATGTGAACTCGTGCACCTCCATATCTTGGTTCGTTGTTGTTTTTTTTTAACATAACTGGAGTTGTGGCCCTTTCTTAGCAAAACAAATGACATTTTTATGCCCCCGAAAGGAAGCATATAGTAATCGCATCGTCCGTCCGTCCTTCCGTCTTTCCGTCTGTCCTTCCGTCCGTCATTTTGTCCCGCTTCTTGTGCGGAGTATAACTGGGAAAGTATTAAAGGGATTCCAATGAATCTTCATGTAATGATAGAGGGCATTGAGGGGAAGTGCAGGATGCAAGGACCATAACTCTAACTCCAGGATTTACATAGTTATTGCCCTTTAGTCAAATTTCTTGTGTGGAGCATAACTCCCTAAGTATTGAAGGTATTAAAAAAAAAGTTGTGCATTTTGATAGAGGACATTGAGAGAAAGTGCAGACTACAAGAACCAGAACTCTTTTATCAGTATTTTTGGAGTTATTGCCCTTTGCTTATATTTTGTATAGTCCTTTTCTTGTGTGGAGCATAACTCTGCAAGTATTGAAGGGATTCACATGAAACTTCATATGATGATAGAGTGCTTTAAGGGGAAGTGCAGAGTTCAAGGACCATAACTCTCTCTTCAGGATTAACAGAGTTATTGCCCTTTAGAAAATTTTATTATGCAGAGCATAACTCCGTTAGTATTGAAGGTATTTAAACAAAACTTTGTACATTGATAGAGGATATAGGGCAGTAAGTGCTGAGTATAAGAACGACAACTCTGTTGTCAGTATTTTTGGAGTTAATGCCTTTTGCTTATTTTTTGTATTGTCCGTTTCTTGTGTGGAGCATAACTCTGGATGTATTGAAGGTATTCAAATGAATCTTTATATAATGCCAGGTACAAGGACCATAACTCTCCCTTCAGTATTTACAGAGTTATTTCCTTTGTTTATTTTTCATGTGTGGAGCATAAATTCATAAGTATTGAAGAGATTAAAATAGTTGTTCTATTTTGGATATTACTCTCTTAGTATTGAATGGATTCTTACAAAAGTTCATGTAATGATAAGGAACGCTGAGAGGCAATGCAGGATACAAATATCATAACTCTTTCTTCAGTATTTCAGAGTTATTGTTCTTTGTTCATTTTCTGTTTTTCAATAAATAAAAAAAACTTGCCTGTTTTCCCATACTTTGAATGTCTAGATCACACTCTTGGGTCAAAACAATACTTCGGGGGCATTCGGCACATACAGTGACAGCACTTGTTGAATTTGTGTTGCAAGTAACTCAAAAAGTGTTGGTCTTAAAATGATTAAACTTTACAAACATATTAACCAGCATGTTATCTTGCTCACCTCCTGGAGTCCATATTTTGGTTCGGATGTTATCGACACCTTGATATTTGTTTCCTGGGTTTTGAGACAAAAGTGGAATGTAGGGACATCCTTGTCCTATAGACACATGTCTAGTTGCATGGACATATTCCCCATGTGATTATGTTTGTAAAAGTAACATATTGAGAAGAACAGACAGCGGTCTTTCACTTATATCCCTTGTCTCAAATGTAAGTAATTTATCTATTGATCACTGCAATTGGCTGAGTATAATCAGCTTATTTTTGCCTTTTGGACTGAGCATGTAACACTTAAAATATTGGACAAAATACAAATGCCTGTTGAAATAATCCATCTAGTCCAGACCTTTACTAATGAGATATGGTACATGCACATCTGTTATAAATTACAATGTGCAAGTTTGTAACTTGATGTATGTGTTGAAGAGATAATAGTTTTTTTTGTTTCTCTTCTCCAGGTGACATCCTTAAACAGACGAGTTTAGTTGATCTTGTTGCGAAAATAAGAAACAAACAGACAAGCATGGTATATTTCTGGTCTTAATTTATTCGCTGTTGAATGTTTGGTTATATTTCATTTGATTTTGACATATTTGTTTAGAAAAATTAATCTACATGCAGTTGACATTTTGATCCTCGATATAATGCATTGCATAATGTCATCTAATAGCATTTGCTTCATAGTTGTTCTTCAATCGGTTTGATTCCCATTGCAGGTTTTTTATGCTCCCACTTTAGAGGGTGGCATATAGATTTGGCCCCTTATTTAGCAAAATGAAATTTTGTAACTTGTGTCGTGCATAATTCCAAAATAACTGCTGCTAGAGTGCTGAATCTTTACAAAAATACCTACCTGCATGTATACTTAGATGAATCTGGGTATTTAGTGCTTTTTTTTTTACACAAGTGTAGTTATTGTATTGTTTTGTTCCCTGTTGTGTCGGATGTAACTAAAACGTAATTCTGGTTATGTCTTGTGCATAAGTGGGATTTTTAAATAACGTGGGAGAAGCTACAAGCATACTGAGATGCAGCATGTGATGCATGCAAGAACCAGGTCCTTATGTCAAACATTGATAACACAATTTTAGGTCAAAGGTAAAATATTTAAGAAATCAAACTTGTTCAATTTGTGTTGCGAGTAATATTTAACTTAATGCAGACTTAATTGACAGGCAAATCTTTGTTAAAACGATACTCTTGTGAAGGATGTCATTTGTTCCTAATGCATCGTCATCTTTGCTGTCATTTGTTCTTTCAGTACAAACACCCTCTATTGCGACCCAAAAAACTGAAGTACAAACTCAAAATTGGATGGATGCTCCACAATGGAACCAAGTATGTGCAAGTGAGACACAAAACAGGAGGTGGAGTGAAGGATGTAGAATGCCTTGGAGAGACCAGCTATTGTGAGCTTTTACAACAAGGGATAGACCTGTTCTTTCCTGAGGGTATGTGCATTGGTGCTGTTTATTAAAAAAAACAAGTATGTACTGGTTTTCTCCTAAAATGGCATACTGGTTAGTAACTTAAATGTTGTTACACATTAGAAGTAATATTTTGCATCACTTTGAAATCCTTCTTATTATATCATGGAACACAGCCTATTTTCTAACAACAAAGAAGTGTGAATTATTTTGCAATAGTTATATAGATAGTTTATATAGATTTATATAGCAAAATAACTTCACAACTGGGGTCAAAACTGGCCACGCCCCAGGGTAAAATTTTTCATTGTAACAATTTTCTACTTATTACGACATGTAGCGTCTGGAGGTATTTGTCACTACTGTGACAACCTCTAGTTTGGTTAGGCTTTTTTGGACATAGCCGGAGTTGTGGCCCTTTTTTAGAAAAAAAGACATTTTTAGCTCCTGTAAGCACAAAGTGCTCGAGGTGAGCTTTTGTGAGCAGTCTTATGTGTGGCATTATGCGTCGTCAACCATTAGCTCGTTACTATTGTAGAGGCCACAGTTTTGACTCAGTCTTTATGAAACTTGGTTAGAATGTTTATCTTGACAATACATATATAGATAGGTTCGAATTTGGGTCAGGTTGGGTCAGAAACTATGTCACTGGGTCAAATCTTAGAAAAACATTGTTACCACTCTAGAAGCCACATTTATGATTCAATCTTGATGGAACTTGGGTCAGAATGTATATCTTGACAATATCTAGGCCAAGTTTGAATCTGGGTCAAGTGGGGTCAAAAACTACGGGTAGATCAACCGGGACCAATACTAGAAAAACCTTGCTACAACTCTAGAAGCCACATTTATGATTCAATCTTGATGAAACTTGGTCAGAATGTTGAAATGTCATTTTAACTCAGAGGCCTACATTCACAAACAATCAACCAATTGATGGGGGTTATCTTTGCAAATAAAATGCTCGTTTTTAACTCTCTGTTTTTTCAATTTGTCACTTCAGATTCAAATTCCTTTAGAGGAAATGTACAGAATTATAATTATTTTCTTGCGGATTACAATCAGAAGAGACTCGAGGAAACTATAACAGTGGCAGAATTCAGGAGCAAACGTGAGACATGCAACAGACCAAGGTTATACCTCATGACAAAGCAAAAATGACATGTGAGTTAGAATAATTGACGTAGATCTAGCTATTGTATTGTTGTTTTGCTGCCCTATTTTCATTGCACATCCAGGGCTCTCGCTGCCTTTCGCAATTGTCGCCAATTGAGAAAAAAAAATTTAAAGTGATTAAATTTTCCAATTGGCGAAAGCTAGTGGCGACATTTTTTACTACTATTTTTACCAGAAAAACAAGTTTTTAAAACTTTAAAGTCAACACTGTGTGTGCTGCAATCTTTGGAAACACTGTCAACAAGTAATTGTCTTTAGTTGTAATATCAGTATCGATCATGGTTTGACACTGTAAAAGTTTAACTATTTAACTGGCTACAAAATGGCGACAGATGTTACAAAATGGCGAAAATGGCACTTTCCAGTGAGCTAAGAACTCACATTTATGAAAGTTTGGAAGAAATTTTTTTTGGGAAAAATATTTCTTTTTTTCTCAGTGCTTGCAGAATTGCAGTCATGGAAGTATCAAAACTTCCAAAAACATGATTAAGATTTCCATTATCCAACACCTTAAGTGGTAACTTCCAAAATGTTCAAAAAGCTAGACCCGATTACAATAATTTAAATCCCCAATGTTTACAATACCGGTAGGTCTGATTAAAACACACTAGTTACTGCATGGAGTGAAACACATGACACTTTTTTGACAGAAGTAAAATAATTGCTATACAGTATTAGTGTATACTTAAGGTGGTAATATTTACTGTGAAATGGTCATGCTCATGTTTATTTCACGTAATACTGTCAAAAACTTTCAAATTATGCTAGCAGTCAAAGGCAAGGGAGTTCAAACTTCCAGGTTTCACTAGTTAATGAAATCCCTGTTTTCAGGTGGCATTTAGATTTCCGTGAAACCTGTACCGCCCGTGAGATGTTTGTGTACAAAAGAAACAAGTGTGGGTCATTGTTGTTCATTGTCTCATTGTGGCTCAACTATAAGTAATTGACATGAAACTTGAAATATGCATTTGGCATCAACAACAGAATCATGCTCCATTAACCATTATGTTTACAAACATTTATACCCTGCTGGGAGAGGGGATAATAGGAAAGATCTTTGTCCATTTGTCCGTCCATCCGTAACATGTTTGTGTCTGCTCTATAATTCCTAAACACTCTGAATGATTTTCATGAAACTTGTCTCTGCTGGTCGTTGAGATGATGCGCAGGAGTCATGAGTCAGTAACCCGGGCTCAAGGTCATGGTCACACGTGAAGTTTGTGTATTACAGATGGACGATCTGGAGCTCCCAGAATTACCTGACATGAGTTCAGATGAAGACTTCATGACCTATGATAAATATCTGGTAATGTAAATATTTTTGCAAAATGATTTGTGTTTGTAACTTAATTTAGAACATTACCTACATTTTGATCCAATTAAATGCCAGGATTGCACCCATTCAGTGAAATGCTTAATCATTAAGAGCATGGACTGAATGCATGCTATTTCTGGCTTTTGATTGGTTGCTTTAAATAGTGCTTTCTCAGAAGCTGTAGTAAGCATTACCGTATTTGGAAATCTAGTATACACATGTTACAGTGATGTATTTGTGCCCGACCAATCAAAATGTAGGTTATGTTCTAAGTAAGTTAGAACATTTTAAGTAAAATCTTATTGGCTATGAAGAGGCTCGCTTCGCTAAGCTCGATCCGCCCCTTCTTAACCAATAAGATTTTACTTAATATGTTATAACTATTACGTAGAGGACCTAGCAAACAAATTAAGTTATGTTTTGAATATGAACTAATTTAATTTGCATTTTCGATAATCATGATCATATTTGTGTCAGTAAGATAGTGCAGAAGACCTTGCTCATGAATTAAGTTGTATCTGAATATTAAGATGTTTGCATTGTATTGTATCACAAATATTATTACATTGTTGAAATTTGCATTGTATGATCTTTTTTTTTTTTAATTATCATTAGTGGATTCACCACTAATTACAATTTGTGTTGTTTACTTATTTTCAGGTCAATATTTGAGTAACATAACGCAGATAGAACACATATATATTAATGTCAGTTCTGGTCTGCTTTAGGTCATTTAGTATAAGAAATATGATGTCTTCCAGAACATATTTCAGTTGAAATTATAATTCAAATAAATATCATAATAAATAAACGGTAACACATTTTTTTTCACAAAATGTTGAGAAGTTAGCACCAGGTAAAAGGTTTAACATGATCAGAATTAAAGCCTTTGGTTCTGTCTGGAACAATAATCGGTCCAATATAGATTATAGAAGGATTTTCAAATTATTAGAAATCTTAGGCATGATGCGACATTGTGTCACTTGCAAGGGCCATTATCATAGTCAAGTAGTGCCAAGGTCACAGTTTAAAGATTTTAAGTATTAGGTCATGTCAAGAGCATAATTATACCCCCGTCTACAAAGTAGAAGGGTGTTTACTAGAATCACCCGGGACGTCTGTCTGTTTGTCCGTAGACACAAACTTTTCCGACTTTTACTCAATACACTTTTCAATCTACAACATTCAAACGTGCATGCATTGTTCCTTATGATATTAATTTTTGCATTTGAAATTTTTATCACCCTACATACAAAATGAAAAAGTTATGACCCTTTTTAGCTCACCTGTGCACAACGTGCTCAGGGTGAGCTTTTGGGATCGCCTTTTGTCCGTCGGGCGACGTCCGTCGTCCTTAAACTTTTCATTCAAACGACATCTCCTCCTAAATCGTTGGGCAAATTTTCACGAAACTTCACAGGAATGATCCTTGGGTGACCCTGTTTCAAAGTTGTTGAAATCGTTTTGGTCCGCTCCATATGTAGGTCACCAGTCAAAAATAGATTTTAAAAATGAAAACTTCAAAAATCTTCTGCTCTGAAACCGCAAGTCTCAGAGGTTTAATATTTGGTGTGTAACACCATATAGTTGTCCTCAACAAAGTTTGTTCAAATCATGTCGGGGTCAAAACGGCACTTACAGTGACAGTACTTCTTTTTATCTTATCATTATGAAACTTTATGGAAGTGTAAAAAGGCTTAAATGGAAATGTTCGGCATATGACTGTGCTCTTATTTGATGAGACTTATGTCTTGCCAGGCGGCCACTATGATTCTGTGTGTCTTAGTTATATAAACAAATTGTTTTCAGTTGCCCACCATGAAGAGTGTTCCCAGTTCTGCTGCTTGTCCTATTCTAACAAAGAAAGATGTAGACATGGACAAAGAACAGATAGGCAGTTCTCAAGAGATATACAGTTCGCCACAGATAGACAGTTCTTCACATGTTGTCAATTTTGTAAGTTTTTACGACCTCACTTTAGAGGGGGTGGGGTACAGATTTGCCCTGGTCCGTCCGACTGATTTTTTGTCGTGCGTAACTAGAAAAATATTTTGGCCAGATGGATGAAACTGTAATCAAATATTAATTACCATATGAACTTGTGTACCTGGGTATTTGGTGTGTTTTTGCTGACATCAGCAGAGTTATTGCCCACTATTACTAAAAAGAATGACATTTTGGACTTGTGTCATGCGTAAATAAAAAAGTAATGCTGCAAAAGCGATTAAATTTTACAAATATCAACAAAGTGAAACTCCAGTTGCATCAGCAGGAGATCATTCTTATCATCACTAAAAGGTCCTTTATTTGAGGCAAGTGAACATTAAATCGGCATGTGAACTTGTGTACCTAGGTATTTTGGTGCAGTTTTTTTCTGACATCAGTAGAGTAATGGCCCCTTTTAGGAAAAGGAAATTATAGGAGAAAAATTGAAGAGTCGTTGTGCTTGTTTTAAAGGCCTAATTTAAGCCTTCTCTATTTGAACCCCCCCCCCCCAAATCATGTGTATTGTATCTCTGTAAACTGGCACCCGCTGTGGTCACAGTGCAGCGACCATTATCAATGATTAATACAGACATATAGAGGAAACAGTTAATAGGGGGTTGCAATGTCTTTAAATACTTCTTAATATTTCTAAGATAGTTCGTTTGTAGAGCTCTGAAACTGATGCCCTGTGTGAGGGAACGAAGTACATGTAATGCGCTTTTTGAACGCCGTGATATTAACTGATTTATAGAATCAAACGCGCACTTAGGTGCTTAATTTGCGGTTTTCCTTATTGAAATGTAATTATAAAAAGCGTTTTATGACAATATGGGTGTATGCACATAACACGATGATTCGATTTATCATTGACACAATACGGGACCTCATAATTGCGCATGCGCAATATGATACATAAATTCCCCCCGTATCATGTATTTACAGTTAGTGGGTTGTATAGACAAAAGGGGATTTAATACTGAAATAATCGCCGGATCAATACGAAAAAATATCAGTATCAGTATCAGTGTTGTAAATGAATGCATCTGTATTGATCAAGACCAACAAAAAAATAATCACCGTTTTTTAAAAGCTAATTTTGATCGGGTGGCGGATTTAGGACAGTGGCAGAAATAGGCACTGCACCAGTACTGCTATTTATCTTTACTTCTTTTTTAATGATTAACTTCGATGAATGGTGACGACATACATTAAAACAAAATTTCAAATCAAATTAAATTTTGAAAAAGTAGTCCCATCTGAGAAAATATTGGGAATTATTTTCCCAATAATTTTCAATATTTCATTACTTAGCATTACATAAAATATATATAGGCAACAAATTGATATTTATAATTATGAACACAATAGTCATTACATCCAAAATACTAAAAAATTCATAGTTAGCAAGGTAAGTTTAGTATGCAAGCTAAGTTTTGTCATCTTGCGTTTTCAATGTTGTATCAAACTTCACACAGCATCGAGCTACAAGACACACTGCTACTTAAAGTCTGTTATAACTATAAAAATATTGGGTTATTTCAGTAACACTAGTTGATATTAACTTGGTACAATTAATAAAATATATAAATTATAACAATATGCCTATTTATTGGGAATTGTTAAATCAACTCCACTGATGCGTGAATGCATGTGCAGAAACAACCATTCCTCTTTAAGAAGACTTCAGAAATGATTGCATTAAAGAACTGTTATTTTCAAGTAGGAACTGGTAATAAATGGGCACTTGATACGGGAAGAATATAAATATTGTAGAGAATACAGAGAAAATATTTTGTTGTTTTCAGGATCTGACGAGGACCAACTTTTCTGTCTGTCAGCCAGTGACAGAAAGAGTAAATGTGAGCACGTCTGAAATTGAGAATGATATTTCCGAGGCACAAAGTATCCAGTCCCAAGACAATCAATCCTCTCATGGTTTGTATCAAACTGAACTAACTCGAAAAGTACATTTGATCAAAAAACTTGGTTTACATATAAAAAGTGATTATGCATGAACCTTAATTTCTCCACAGTCAAATGTCTGGTGAATGGTACTTAAATAGACTTACAATAAATACTGCATTAACTTGAAAAGTACTTCAGATATAATAATGAAACTAGGAATTCATATATGCATAGTAATGTGATGTTTAATATGTGCAACATTTCTTAACCAGAGGTCAAACGTGTGAATGTTAAACAAAAATAATCTAAATACTGCAGTGACAAATGGACATTGGATTTGATTATGAAACATTTCATGTGTACAGATAAAGAGCAAATTGAAAGTAATGGACATTTGGATAGGAGTTTTCACCGGTAAGGTGACTGCTGTATTCCATCCTGTCAAAGCCTTGTTGAATTTTTCTTTTAATGTTTTGGTTTGACTTTTAAGGACGCGACTCGTGTGTGCGGTTAGGAAGAAGGAGAGCAGCATTAAAATGCCGTCAGTTTATAGCTGCATCCCTTCACGTATTTCATACAAAATCATTGATTAATTATGTATGACTTATTTCGATAAAATCAAAAAATGGCCAGGGTAGCTCAGTTGGTAGAGCGCTGGACTACAAATCCGAGGATCGCGGGTTCGATTCCCGGCCCGGCCACATAACTTGTGTGGGGATTGGTCATGAAATTCTTTCTACGGCCATTCTCCCCCTACCTCTGATTCAAGTAGTTGTATGTGCACTTAGTACTGGTAAACCAGCTAACCCAGGAAAAGTGTGAGTTGGTTAACTGACTGCCGTGATATGCTGAAAATGTGTTGAAAACAGCGAAAATTTGAGAAAAAAAATCCAACCGACAGCTATTTCGGATAAAAATTTGTCTTTTTAAATACAATGTTGTTATTTCGACATGAATTGAAAAATTTAAAAAACTTTGACAAAATATTTTACCTATATGAGAAGATGTTTTGTGCACAATAACCACTTGGCTACCATCCAGGTAATACTTTGACATCAAAGCTAGAAATGCAGCACTTTTTGTTAAACTTGTGCATAATTATGTGTCAACACAGTTTGTGGGGTTATTAATCAAATACAGTGATAAATTTAGTAAATATTTTCATGGTGAAACTAACCAACTTATATAAAATAATGTTCTATATTCTTGAGCATAAAACATATAATTCAAAACATTCTTAGATTTTTCTTTCTTATTGTCATTAAGCATACAGTTATACAAGTGAAATGATTGCGAATAATGTCCATGATATTCGCTTGATGAGTGATAACAATATTTACCGTGTTTTTCCCTTTTCTGATAAGTGTCAAGGTGGTGTTAACCAATTATTAGCATGGGCAAGATGGAAAATATTCTGTTTAATTTAAATTTCACCAATGTTAAAAACTAACTGAGCCTTGATGTCAATTTATTTATTGTTGTATATATTGTATTTCAGAAGTGCATGCTGATTGATTGAAATATGTCGTTTTTATTCAGAGGGGAATGCCTACAACTACATCAGAGTATAGTGCTAGGTGAGTTACAGTTAATGTTGAGTTAATTTTTATGCTCCTCGATGCTCGTAAAGCATATTGTCACTCTTTGTCCGTCCGTCCATATTCTAATTTCACTGCAATTTAGTTTGTCTGGATGTGAAACCTTTCTCCAATGATTTTATCCATCATGCTCTTCATTGATCAATCCGTCCATTTATGCGTGATCTCCGGAACCAGTGACCCAAATATGATTATGATACCCCGGCAAACGAAGTTTGACAGGGAGAATATACGACAGTGACAAAGCACAAGTTGTACATTGATAAGAAATATATTCCAGGGAAACTTGTCTCTGTGCAAGACCTTAGAAGCTAATAACCTGATGTCAAAGAAACTTATATACACCTTCACTACCAACGAGACAAGTGCATATTTTGCATTATTCCAGTATGATGATTTTTCAGAATGTACATGACCTTTCATTAAAATTGCCTTTTCTTGCGTGTACACTAAATAACTTTTCCGTGGATTAAGAGATTATCAGAGATTGTTACATATTGGTCAAAAGGCAAAATTGTCATTGCTTAACATTATTGCTAATGTGAATGCTGTTCTAGACTATATTCTATATATTGTACTGTAAACTGTTTATAAGCTGCTCTCTGGATACATGAACGTGTTTGATTGACAATTGTTTTATTCTTTTAGATACAACATAAACATTTTTGTCAGGCAAAAAATAAAAAAGTATAGTATAAAAAAAATTAACAATAATACAACAATAATGAGCAATCGTAAACATTAACATCATTTTGTCTTATTATACTATACATTTTCAGGAAAATGACAGTTGAATTGAAAAGCTTGATAAACCAAATGATCGGCCCGGTCCCGGAACTGTTCGGTTTAGACATGTTTCAGTGTATAGCTGTAAAGAAAACTTTTAACATTTTCTTGTCATGATTTCAAAATAATTTTACGGAAATGTTGACTTAGTGACCCACTACAAAAGATGTTAAAATTCATTTTGATTCGTTAAAAACATGTCCACCAGGGGCTGGGCTGTTTTCCTTATATATGGCTATATAAAAAATCTCAGAAGCTATATTGAAATAAAAGGTCGCCTTGGATCGGTAAGTTTGACTGCATGTGACTTTGCATATGACTTGGACAGTCTTGTCTGCAACTTCACAGAAATATTGCTGGTATGATTCTAAACTTAATTTTCTTAAAACAAGTTTGATTCATGCAAAACATGATTGCCTGTGTGGAAAAAATGTATTTCTTATGGGTAACTTTGAAAATATTCTTGCCATAGATCTATTGCAAGTTAACTTCGGAACCATGAACTTTTTCTATAGAGTAAGTCGAATGTCCAGCACCTTGAGCCTGTTGCTCATGTTCACTGATGTCAGTGTCATAACCAAGCATGGATGATAGTAATTTGGTTGTGTTTCACATTTAAAGATAATGATTTTCGTTATGGGAGCATCTATGTATGTGATGCATATAGTTTGCTTATTTTAGCCATATAGCGGATGAACTTTTGCAGGCGAAATAGCATTGTTCCTGAGGTAATCGAGGTTGTTGATAGTGAAGATGAACAGTTGATGACAGCTTTCACTCAGGATACAGATTCTCCGTCCAGGTAAAGTGATAAATTGGTTGAATAATTGTTTTCCTTTTTAGCTCTCCTGTGCACAACGAGATCATGGTGAGCTTTCGCGATCGTCTTTTGTCCATCATGCGTTTTCCATAAACTCTTTATTCAAACAAAATATCCTCCTATACCGTTGGGTAGATTTTCACGAAATTTTACAGGTATGATCCTTGTGTGACCCTCTTTCAAAGTTGTTCAAATTGTTTGGGTCCACTGCATATGTAGGTCACCAGAGCTAAAAATATATTGTTAGCTCACCTGAGCACAACGTGCTCATGTACCGCTGGGCATAATTTAACGAAACTTCACAGGAATATTCCATTTGTGGTCATCTATGAGAATTATTCAAATCGTTCCGGTTCATTGAATAATTAGGTCAGGGGGCCCAAAATTGGGTTTTAAAAATGAAAACTTTAAAATCGTGGTAAGCTATTGGGATACTGTGATGTTCGCCGTCCGTCTGTGCGTGCGTCCGTGCGTGCGTCCGTCAACTTTTTCTTTACACGACATCTCATCCTGAACCGCTGGGCATAATTTAACGAAACTTCACAGGAATATTCCATTTGTGGTCATCTATGAGAATTATTCAAATCGTTCCGGTTCATTGAATAATTAGGTCAGGGGGCCCAAAATTGGGTTTTAAAAATGAAAACTTTAAAATCATCTCCTCTGAAACCGCATAGCCCAGAGGTTTGGTATTTGGCATGTAACATTGTATGGTGCTCCCCTACCAAGTTTGTTCAAATAATGACACTGGGATCAAAATTTGCCCCGCCCTTTGGCACGAAAAATCGTATGGTGGTCCTCTACCTAGTTTGTTAAAATCATGCCCCTTGGGTCAAATTTGGCCCGCCCTGGGGGTTACTTGTTTCCCTTATATGTATATAGTGAAAGTTTTAAAACTCTTCTTCAACAAATAAAGCGGCATTAAAGCCTAGATATTTGGTCTTAAGCATCATGTTATGGTCCTGTACAAAGTTTGTTCAAATTATGCCCCTGGGATTAAAACTGGCAGAAACCCAAGAGGTCACATTGTATATATAGACTTTAATAGAAAAGTGACTAAAAATCTCGTCCTCTGAAACCACAAGGCCCAGAGGTTTGGTATTCGGTATGTAACATCATATAGTGGTCTTCTACCAAATGTATTCAAATCTTGACTATGTGGTAAAATTGGCCCTGCCCTGCTTATAACTTGTTTTCCTTTTTAATGCCCCCTTTCGACGAAGGCGGCATATAGCAATCGCACTGTCCGTCTGTGCGTCTGTCCGGATGTCCGTCAGAAAATTCCTGTCTCAGACATTACTTTGCGATATATTGATGGATTTTAAAATAACTTGGCACAAATATAAACCATCATAAGACGACGTGTCGCGTCTAACACCCGTCTCCCTACCTCAAGGTCAAGGTCGCACTTAGAAGTCAAAGGTCAAATTTGGCCATAAAACAGCTTGAAAATTCCTGTCTCAGCCATAACTTTGCCATATATTGATTGATTTTAAAATAACTTGGCACAAATGTAAACCATCATAAGACGACGTGTCGCGTGTAACACCCGTCTCTCTACCTGAAAGGTCCAGGTCACACTTAGAGGTCAAAGGTCAAATTTGAAAATTCCGGTCTCAGCCATAACTCTGCCATATATTGATTGATTTTAAAATAACTTTGCACAAATGTAAACGTCATAAGACGACGTGTCACGTGTAACACCCGTCTCCCTACTGAAAAGGTCAAGGTCACACTTAGAGGTTAAGGTCAAATTTGAAAACAAAAGTGGAATCTGGGGGCATCTGTGTCCTACGGACACATGTCTTGTTGTACATGGTGAAAATTTAAAAAAATCTTCTCCCAGCTAAGATCACTCTAGTATTACAATGTGAATTCAGGTGAGCGATTCAGGGCCATCATGGTCCTCTTGTATTAGGAAGTTATGCCCTTTTGATTAAAATATGACAATTTCTAAGTGTTTTGTGTTTCCCTGTGAGATCACAAGAAATAATAATCAGAATTTGATAAAACTTTATATGCAGCATCCAATTAGGTTGGACATGCGCATATAATCCTGTTGTTCTGGTCCAGTGATTTGTCAGTGATTTAATAATATGGCAGTTTCATTGCTGTGCAAGATTTCTGAAACGTATATGCCAATATCAATGACATTTCTAGATAGCTTGCCTACCAATTGGTCATGCATATATTGTCAGATTTTGCTTGTTCTTTGTTTTTTCAGGGAGTTATTGCTCTTTGAGTATTAATTGGCTTATTTTCCTTTCCCATTCTTGCAATCAACCAATCCATTGACAACCACATTATCGACGAGCATCCATCAGTTTTACTGAAACGCTTGTTTTCCAGAAATTACACACAGGCACCTCAGCTGTATGAACTCCTGAAGGAATTCCAAAAGAAAGTAAATGAAAATCGAAAACAGGAAATAGTAATTTCTAGAAAAAATGTATTGGAAAGTACATTCAGAGCTCTTCGTAGAAAGTTTGATCCTACCTGCCGGCTCTACGTAAAATTCAGCGGGGAAATGGGCCTTGACCATGGAGGACCAAGTAGGGAGTTCTTTCGGTTAGTTATTTTTTTTTATGCTCCCCTACGAATTTTGAAGGCAGTACATATATATAGTCTTTTTGTTCCCCTCCTATGAAGTAGAGTGGGTTATACTGGAATCACCATGTAATTCTGTCTGTGCGTAGACACAAACGTGTTCGAGTACGTTCAACTACACTTTTCAATATATGAGTTTTAAACTTGCATGCATTGTTCCTTGTGATATGAAGTTGTGCATGTGTGATTTACCACATCCTACATTAAAAAAATGATGTCCCTTTTTAGCTGGACTATTCATCTTGCGCAACTACCATGTGGCTAACTTTTAGTCAAGGTCAAACTTTGAGGTCAAAGGTCAAAATACAGCGCTTTATTGTCAATATTGGGCTTGTCTGGGCTGTAACTTCCCCATGATCTGAATTTAAAATTACTTGTGTCGCACACACGAACCATGTGGCTACCTTCAAGGTCAAACTACATCAGATTTTTTTATAAATAAGGCTTGTTTACTCTATAACTTAACCATGTATTTAAGGATTTGAAAAGGACATGGCACAAATTTTAAACTATAAGAGATGGTTTTTGGTGCACAAGAACCACATGGCTACCTTGAAGGTTATACCTGGAGATCTAAAATAAAATGATTGCCAAGGCTGTATGTCAGTGTCAAAGCGGTATGTGGGGGTAATAATCACTTTCAGTGATAGCTCTAGTTATTATTTGTTTCGTGTTTCTTACCCCTCAATCTAAAAATTTGACCTCATACTGACTATCTTTCCCTTGAAGAACGTTTTACTAGTGTGGTTTTTTTCTGAACAAATTGTTTCAACCTACTGCGGAATGGTACGGTAAAATAATGGTACATACATGTATTCAATAATTAAACATAAACTTGAATAAAAATGTTACCAATTTTCCAAAAAAATCAATAGAGGACTGCCATAGTTATTGCATAAGACATTTGGGTCTAGCTGTAAGTTTATGTGTGCATCATTTACATTCACTTCCTTTGTAGTATAAACAAAAATTGCCAATTGGTTAGTTATATCTTTTGTGAAATGTATCTCTTAGTTTTACAGACATGATATGGGTATTTGTTTTGTTTCGCTTCAGGCTGGTTCTTCAAGAGCTTAGCAACTCATCACTCTTTGAAGGCACTGATGGTTGTAAATATTTTACCCATGACTTGCAAAAACTTGAGCAGATGTCCTACTTCATGGCTGGTAAAATTACAGCCATGTCGATATTGCATGATGGTCCTGGTCTTTGTTTCCTTGAAGAAAATTTGGCAAGGCTGATGCTTGACATGGAAACAAACATGAAAGACTTCAATGTGCATTTGCTAATTGATCCAGAACAGAAGGAGATTTTGAATACATTTAATTAATAGTGTCAAACATAATGAAATAGTATTGGTTTAAAATGAATGTAATGTAAAAATGTTACAGTGATAAAAGAGCATCATATAATATTGTTGTGAAATTCCATTTTTTTGTGTTAATTCCAGTGGTGTGTTAATAAAAAGAATTCAACAAACATTATCGACACAAAAAGCCCCCCTTGAGCAATTATAGATTTAGCAAGCCCTGGTAGGCCAGGGTAAAATTAAAAGCCTGATGCACCTTTTGAGAAACTTACAATATAATATAAACATGAGTTTATTTTAAATTACCTCTTATTTTATGCTTTGTGGTGGTTTATAGAGAAATCCTAGTGGTTTAAAACTGGTAATTCAATGTTTTTAAAACAGTGAAAATTATTGATAATTTTCAGTGTTTCACTCTGAAATAACAACATTATTTTGATGTCATGACGTTTTTGTTTCTGCTAAATTCTAAAGTTTAACCCTTTTAAAATGTCAACAAAGGTTGAGAAGCTTTAAATAAAAAGAAAATTTGTTGGTTTTTGTAGATTATTGATTTTTCATAGAAAATAAATATGTTCACTCCAGGCTGCGCCACTATTGAACATATGAATTTTTCCCTGATCACTCATGATTTATAAGCAATAATCTACCGAAACAAACAAAATCTTATATATTGGAATCGATTTAATTGTTGATGTAGCTCTCACAATAGCGGTTCGGTGTATGTTCTTGGGTCCTTCATCTTGTCCTGATGTTAAATTCATCATTTATTGTACAATTTTTAAAATAACTTGCCACAACTGATCATGGCGTGTTGCTGCAATAGCTGTTTCCACAGCTGAAAAGTCAATGAAACACTATATGTCAAAGTTCAAATATGGGCATTAAAGAGTCTGTTCGGACTTCAAATTATCAGAAGATTTTAAATGACATTGCCCCAAATATTCACTATGTTGACATAGTGTGCAAGACCTGTTCCCCTAGCTCAAAGGTCAATGTCACAGTCAATTTGTCATCTGTTTACCTTTTCTTATTTTCAGCTAAAAGCGGCAGATGACTGCTAAAAGAGATAAATTCTTATCCCAACATGGAGACTGGCTCATTAGCCATGGGTATACATCTGCATGGAACATACAATTGGAAGATCGAGACAAGATCCTCGAAGTCTTGGTGAAGCACTTCATCTTCTACAGGTAAATAAGACTTATCTCAAAATGCCTCTATTTCAAACAAATTGCTACGAAATTGTAAGGATTTGGGGGGTTTTGTGGAATTAGGCATACTTTCTTTTCTTTGTTGTAGCACTTTCATTATTAAATTGTTGGCTGTAAATCACATATTCATAGTTGTCAGTTAGTATGTTAGCCACTTGATTGACAGTCAACATGTCATTTCTCTGACACAATATTGTTGCACCTCTGACATTATTTGTCTTCCAGTTGTTTGACAACCCTAAAGTTGTTATCATGACTTTCACTATGTGAACACCAGACTATGCCAAATGGATAAAAGTATCCATTCAATACTTGTATTATGTTAATATTACTTTGGGGTCAATATTGGCATTTGCAATGAAAGATAATTACTTTTAAAATTGGTATTTGCAATACCCACTTTAAAAGTAATTATGTCAACATTTAATTTGCTCCTTCTTTAAACAACATAATTGAGCGACGGATATAAACTGAAAATAAAAGAAGACTAACAGTTAAATGTATCATAATTAAATGTTTTTGGAACAAAATTCATAACAATTTTATTCCTAGCATTAGACTGATAATGACACGTTTAATAGCATTTTGAGAAGTGCAAAATGTGTACTTGTCTTGTATGAACAATCTTAACAAAACACCACATGTTGGGGATCTCCCAACAGTGTACATGTCCAATGTACATGATTGAGTTTTCGACTGGTATACAAAAGTCTTTTAATGTTGTCAACCTCTAATACAAGGTTTGTCTGATGACGACTCTTCCTAACGTTTATTCTAGTATGTTTTTCATCCATGTTTTATTTTAATTTCCTAATTTTTGATGAAATTATGATTTGAAAGCTGTACATAGCTGTTTTAAGCTGTTTTTATATCAAAGGAGAAACTCAGGTTTATAATGCTGGAAAGCCATATATTCTGGACCACTAATATAAATGTTTATATATGTTTATTTGTATGCCCCCGAAGGGAGGCATATAGTAATCGCATCGTCCGTCCGTCAGTCCGTCCGGCTTCTTGCGCGGGGTATAAGTCAGGAAGTATTTAAGTGATTCAAATCACACTTCATATCATGAAATAGGGCTTTTAGGGGAAGTGCATAGTACAAGAACCATAACCCTCTTCAGGATTTAAGGAGTTATTGCCCTTTAGTCATTTTTTCTTGTGCAGAGCATAACTCCCTTAGTATCGAAGGTATTTAAATAGAACTTTGTACATTTATAAAGGACATTGAGAGGTGGTGCAGAGTACAAGAACCAGAACTCTCTTATCGGTATTTTTGGATTTATTGCCCTTTGCTTATTTTTTGTATATTTCATTTCTTGTGTGAAGCATAACTCTGCAAGTATTGAAGGTATTCAAATTAAACTTAATCTAATGAAAGATGGTTTTAAGAAAAAAGGCCAAGTTGAAGGACCATAACTCTCTTCAGTATTTGCAGAGTTATTGCCCTTTATCAATTTTTCATGTCACAAGCATACATTCATAAGTATTGGAGAGATTAAAATAAAAACTTCATATATTGATAAAGGAAATTTTGAGAGGAAGTGCAAGAACCATAACTATTTAATAGTATTTTTGATGTTATTGCTCTTTGCTTATTTTGTGTGCAAAACATAACTACATACTGTAATTTTCTTGTGAAAAGCATAACTCGAAAAGTATTGAATGGATTCAAATGAAACATCGTATATATTTATTATTATTAATTTAGAGTTATTTCCCTTCGTTAATTTTCTTGTGCACTGTATAATTCCATTACAATTTAAGATATTAAGACGAAAGTTCTTAGATCTATAGAGAACATTGCGGGTAAGTGCAGAGTGCAAGAACTATAACTCTAAAGTGTTTTTGGAGTTATTACCCTTTGTATATTTCTTGTGCAGTGCCCAATTACATAGTGTAATTTTCTTGTGCAGATCATAACTCATAAAGTATCAAGGGATTCAAATGAAACTACATATCATGAAATAAGACTTTGAGAGGGAGTGCGAAGAATAAGAACAATAACCCTTTCTTTGATATTTATGGAATTATTGCCCTTTGATTACTTTTCTTGTGCAAAGCATAAATATTAGTATAGAATTGATTGTAATGAAAATTCATATATCAATAGATGACATTGAGATTTCTGTTTCTCAATAAAACTAAAACTTGTCTCTTTTCCCCAAATTTGAAGGTCAATAACACACTTTTGGGTCAAAACAATACTTCGGGGCATTCGGCACTTACAGTGTTCTTTGATTGCATTTCCCAATCTAATAGTTTCTTGTAGAACATGTTGAATAGCAGCATTTTGTAACGTTTATTCTTAATTTAGGACAACTGCTGAATCCAGTCAATTTGAGAGGGGCATGGATGAAGTCTGTGGACTGTTCAGCATGATGAAGGCAAATGCCGATGTGTGCCTTCCCCTTTTGTCCAGGAAACCAGCTCCATTGGAAAAGGAGCAGTTCATGGAGTTATTTACGAGCAATTGGACAGAACGAGGATCAAATAAAAGAAATCAACAGGAGGATACAATCTACTCATGGGAAATTTTCCTACAGGATATTCAAGGTACAGTTATACAAGACACTGTTAATGTGCGGTTACATGTGTAAACTCAGATAATTATATATTAATTTGGACTTGATTGCATCATTTTAATATGTCCGTGCGTCCATTGGCATGTGTCCTGCTGTGTGCGGTGTTAACTTAAAGCTCGTTACCACTATAGGGGCCACATATTTCGCCCAATCTTGATGAAAATTGGTCAGAATGTTTATCTTAATATCTAGACCTAGTTCGAATTTGAGTCACGTGGGGATCAAACACTACGTCATACGGTTAAATCGGAGAATAACATTGTTTCCACTCTTGAAGCCACAGTTATGACTAAACTTGATGAAACTTGGTCAGAATGTTTCTTTTGCCAATATTTAGGAAAAGTTCAAATTTGGGTCAAGTGGGGTCAAAAACTAGGTCAACAGGTCAAATCTTTGAAAAACCTTATTGCCACTCTAGAAGCCACATTTATGACAATCTTGATGAAACTTGGTTACAAAGGCAAAGTTTGAATTCCGATCAAGTGCAGTCAACGTCTAGGTCACCAGATCAAAACTTAGAAAAAACTTGTTACCACTCTAGAAGCGACATTTATAATTTAATCTTGATGGTCAGAATATTTATCTTGACAATATCTTGGCCAAGTTCAAGTTGGGGTGGGATTGGGTTAAAAACTAGGTCACCATGTCAAATCTTTTCAGAACCTTATAAAAACTCTAAATGCCTAATTTGTGACCTAATAAAGATGAAATTAAGTCAGAATGTTTCTCTACAATATCTAGGCCAAGTTTAAAACTAGGTCTTGTGCAAGGCACCAGGTCTAATCTTCGATAATTGTACCTTTAACTCATGTGAGCGCTTAAAATCATTGCCCTCTTGTTCTTTAGCCTGCTTGTTGTAACTCGATATAGCTGTCACATTGATTGAGTGCATGTGTGTGCATGCATTGTCCCAGCTTGACTGGACTGTTATTTTATCATTTATCATGCAATTTTAAAACAACTTACCACAAATGTACATCATGTGGAGACGTGTCGCGGGTAAGACCCATATCCGTAGCTCAATAGTCATATTTACAAGCGGTCAAATTTGGGCAAAATGCAGCTTGTACGGACTGTAATTGTATCATTCATTCAACAATTTTAAAATAACTTACCACAAATGTTCGCCATGAAGAGACGGTGTGTTATGTGTAAGCCCACTCATCAAAGGTAAAGGTCACACTTTTGGGTCAAGGGTCAAATTTTGGCATAAAACAGTTGTAGTGACTTTAACTTTATCATTCATTTACCAAAAAAAAATTACTGCCACAAATGTTTACCATGTGGACACAGCATTTAAGACCCATGTCCCTGGCTCAAAAGGTCACAGTCAAATTTGGGCATCATACAGCTAGTTTGGACTGTAACTTTGACCTTATTCAGGGATTTTTCCATAGCTTGACTAAAAATACTAGCTTCCTAAAAATTTTGAAAACTGTTACTTCAATATTAATCAGTCAATTTTAAATTAACTTGCCACAAATGTTCACTATTTGGTAACACATTGTTGCGTGAAAGGCCTGTATCCCTGGCTCATAGATCAAGGTTATTTTTAAAGGTCAATGGTCATAATACATAAACAGCAAGTTTAAAATAACATGCCTCACATGTTTATCCTGTTGTGCGCAATACCTGTGTCTCAATCGCAAAAGTCAAGTTCACGCTCATTTTTAAATAATTACAATATGACTGTTTTTTTTACAACGGGCTAGCCACGTTGCTGTAATGACACTCGTTAATGAATTGGTATCTCAGGAGTTTTCTAATTTTGTTACAGATAAGGCAGTCGATGTATCGTTTGAGGAACTGCTTGTCTTCATAACTGGGGCAGATCAAATCCCTCCGTGTGGATTCTCAAAGAAAATTGAAATAGATTTTTATGATGATGAAAAACGACTTCCCTTCACATCAACATGCGGTTTGACGATATCTCTTCCAAGAGGAAGATCAAATCCAGATCAGTTTGAATCCCTCATGCGAAAATCTGTATAGGAGTCGTATGGATTCGGAAAAATGTGATTTAACTCCCTGTCACAGTCATGATGATGTTTGTTTGATTCTTATGCCCCTGGCATGATAATGGCGGAAGGGCATATAGTGTTACCCCTGTCCGTGTGTGTGTGTGTTGTGCATGATGGGATTTGTAAACAACTTTGCACAAATGATCATCATGTCAAGACGATGTGTCATGTGCAAATCTATGTTGCTAGCTTAAAGGTCAATGTCACAATGACGTGAATGATTTGGAAGTTTGAAAGGTAAACTAAAAGAAACTTTTCATCCACAACTTGGTCTTGTATTTGTAAGGTTTTTAATTCGATCAATTTTGTTCATGAGAAATGTTGCATGTTTCACTCAAATTAATAAACATTATCATAGAATACCAAAAATTTGCATGCACTTGCTTGTACTTCTATACAGTCTGTGTGTGTGTGTGTTCATGCATCTTGTCTGGTATGTCGTTTCATCCTTTATCAGGCATGTTAATGGTAATAGAGATAGGCGACGCACCATTATTTTTGTCTTTTCAAACGTGTCGTGGGTAGTTCAATGTTTAGTTTTGACAGTTATTTTACAATCAATATTTTTGTTAGTTTATGTATTTATGTATGCGATTATTTCTGTGTGTTTATTGATGTTTGTGAAATAAGGGGAGGCTTTTTTGTTTGATTATTCAGTAAAAAGTTCAAGCTAGTATACTCGCATATTAGTCTGCATCTGCGTAATGGTGTGGTTAAAGTTTGTGTGCAACGACTACATAATTCTGTCTATTTCTATTTTAGATATTCAATTTAAACTTAACAACTGTGTTCAGGGTCATTAAACCCCCCCCAGGGTTTCCCCCCCCCCTGGGTTTTCCCCAGGAAATTTTGAAGGGATGTCGGTTCCATTCGGGGTGGGCTTGGGAGGGGCTCCCCCTCCCGATGGAATTAGAAAATTTTACGTTTGAACACCTTTATGGTGAAATCTGGGGTATACTTAACGGTGTTTGTACGCTATTTGTTTTACTATATTGCAAAACAAAAAATGAACAATTAACGCATGATTGACATCATTTTTGGTCCAGAAATAAATACTTTCTTTCTTATTATTAAAATAAAAACAAATAACAAATGATAATGACCTTCAAACATCCATTCGCCAGTTAATACACTTCGCTTACTACAACAGGACATGTTAAACGGAAATTTCTCTGGCTTTGCTTATTCCATTGAGATTGTGAATCTTCTGTCAATTTGTAAATTGAAAAAAAAATGCAAATTTTGCTAAAACAAATAAGTATTCAAACTTTCAAGGTGAGGTAATAATACATTACACATAACAACAGTTAAACCATGTATTGCTGTCGATATTTGTGTAAACTTAACTGTTTCAAATAAAAAAGATAAATACAGTGTATAAGTTATAATATGTTGTATGCAGTTGTGTGTGAAAAAATGCTTCAAACAATTGAGAGAACGGGACGGACAAAGCGGATAATATGTCAATAAATGTTCTAGTGTCGGTGCATTTGTGGAACAGGTTGGGTAACCCGTTAAATCGTTTTACGGCGAAACGTAAGTTTAAATTTTTTTTTAACGAGACATTGTGTTTGTATATGATCAAGCTGGAACATGTTTCATTCAATTATTCATATTATCAAAACATCTTTATCAGAATATTATATAAAAACATATATTGGAATAAAGCAATTCTATGCTGTGGAAAAGGACATCCCCTACATCGCATGTAATGCCCGCCTCCATACCTTAAAGGTCAAGGTCATACTAAAAGATCAAAGCTAAAATTTTAGCATTACACAACTAGTCCGGACTATAACCGTCATTCATCATGCAAGTTTATAATCACTTAGCACGTATGTTCATCATGTGGTGACAACGTGTCGCGTGTAACTACCGTCTCCCTAGCTCAAAGGTCAAGGTCACATGGGTCAAAGGTAATATTTGGGCAAAATACAGCTCGTAAAGGACTGCAACTTCACCTTTCATAATGTAAAGAACTGCAACTTCACCTTTCATAATACAAGTTTAAAATAACTTGCCACGAATACTCAATATCTGGAGACGCCGTGCCGCGTGTAAGACCAATGTTCCTGGCTCAAAGGTCACACTTAGAGGTCAGAGTCAAATGTGTGTAGTATAGCTTGTCTAGAATGCAACTTCATTATTCATCGTTCAATTTGTATACAACTTACCACAAATTTTCACCACGTGGATATGGCGTGTCGCCTTTAATACCTGTCTCCCCAGCTCAAAGATCATTGTCGCACTTAGAGGTGAAATATTAAATTTAGGTATAATGCAGCTTTTCCGGATTATTATTTCATCTTTCATCAAGCAATGCTGAAATAATTTACCACAAATGTTCACCATGTGAAGAAGGCGTCTCGCGCGCAAGTCCTGTGACCCTTGCGCAAAGGTCAAGGTCACATTTTGAGGCCAAATGTAAACTATGTGCATGATGCATTTTATTAAGTAATACTAGCACATAGGAAAATGTCGAGTGTCCAGCACCCGTTTGCGGTGCTCATTTTTCTGTCAAATATTGTAATCGCTTCACATAAAAATAATAAACGTATCTGCTTTATTTGTATTACGACTTATCAACTTTATTAGGGCACTTCTGAACAACCAGTGATTTCTTTGCTATAGCTGATTACTTAAGCAATTGACTTTCTGATTTTCATACCAACATGCGGCTTCTTTGGCAATGAGTGACGTCATAAGCAACCACTGACTTCCAAAGAAACAGTGTATTTCATACGCTAGGAACTTTACTGTGATTTTCTTCCAAACCAAAGTCACCCTTAGCAATAACACAACTCCTAATAATGTTCTGATCTTTTATTAAAACTACCACTTGGTGCTTAAAACAACTGTCAATATATTCATAAAAAATTTGCGTTTCACAAAATTACATAGTAATGCACAAGTAAACCGTGAACTACATGTACACATGATTTTAACTGATATATGAACAAGATTCGAGTCTCGAACTACACATCCACAATGTCTGTGTCTGTGTTACTACAAGGCTATCATTAAAGGACGAGTTGTGTAAGTTCTATACAGGTCACTTCCAATATCCGCATCAATCATGCTACGATTATAAACTGATTTATACGGAATATTCATGACGGTAAGGTTAAACATATAGCATAAAACGCCTTAAAAGACAGTTTTTATATTTGAAGATATAATACCGTATAAGCCATCGGTAAGTCCCTTTAAGATATTAAAAATATTTGATAGTATTACACAATTTTGGTTCCAGTTTAACTTTTTTACATGTATGGTGGAGACAAACACTCTGATAAAGCATCCTCAATATATTAATATGGATTCAATTGTAAAAACAAGATTTCTTAAACCAATTCGTATATATTGACCCCTTTCGAAATTTACTTGAATATAATGGATGGATAATTCTAAAACGTTAGGAAACTATGAATAATGCTATCATGTCACAAAACATCATGTCAGCATTTCTGGTTAAAAGGGGGTCTCAGATAGTACATTTACATGCACATACTTTTAAGCCAGCGTCAATCATTTGAGTACCATGGAGATAATTATTATAAATACATTGTATCAAGTTTCAACGGGTAGTAATTTATTTTATAATACTTGAAACAATACAAATTAAAGCATCACACCATTCCATTACGATTTAAAAGATTTAACATGTGTGGTTAATTTGTTTTATATCGGTTTGATCTTTATGTAATGTTTTTTATAGGAAAAATCGAATAAGCAATTAATTGAACAATGATTGCAATGAAAATCAACACAATGCAAACGCTGGGTTGAAGTATGTAGCGTTTTTTCTACAAGAACTCGCTATTTAAAATTACACCACTAAAGGTACACCATTTAAAATCAACACCATTTACACTAACACCGTTTTATTAACGTCAACATCACAAAATGCACTTCAAACTACATGTTGTTTACATAATTTGTTATTTCTGCGAACAGTTCTATAGCTTCGTCTTTGTTTGTTGGGGGATACCGTAGTTGCCTAACTTGCAAAATATGCTCGGCAAGAGTATTAAATTCGTCAGATACACCGCGTACCGGTGGAACGGAACAGAATAATTCCTGAACATCATTTAAACCATTCGGAACGGGGAGTTTGTAGTCCTTTCCACCTGACAATTCTGGCTGAAAGTACAGAACGTTCGGTTTTCCTGCAGGACACTCTGCATGACGCGAATGCCTAACACGGTGGTTATTCCATAAACTACTGACTTGATGTAAATCATTATTAATTAGTCCGAGAAAGCAGAAACGCACACATTCTAAGTGAATGTTGTCTGTTGTATCCAGTAACCCAAGGTCACACATATCTTTAAAAAAATTAATCCAAACGTTTCCGCACATATCACGCAAACTCCTCCAGAAGCGTTCAATTCTAACATTTCTGTTTGAAGACACATACACAAAGCTTGATTTCCCTGCAAATCTATCGTTATCATTCCAACGGATTGACCACTGGATATCGCGCAACGTAGCGTTTTCCGTTCCACGATCTCCGAACACTCGGACAGGAACACCATTACCATTTCTGACAAATTCAACATAAAAATTGGCAATGTACTCGGGCTTTTTATTGGAGCAGCAGCCATGCAGCCACAAAATTCTCCTCGAATACCCGTCAATCGCTCCATGCACTGATATGCCAAATGGATTTAGTTTGTCCCATCCATCTACATGAATTGCAAAATTAGGGCCTTTGTATGTATAGATTCTTCTTTTTAGGCGGCGTGATTTTCGTGCTTCTACACCAATCGGGTCAATTTCTAGTAAAATCAACCTCACAAGTTCATTTGTTGCTGTAAGCTGATGATTTTGTAGCAGTCTCTGGCGCATCTGGCGATAGCCAGCATTAGCACCGGAATTTGCAATTTCATGTAAAATTGCTTGCTCTACATCTTGTAATGGGGATTGATTGTTATTTCTGTACAAATTCACGCTTCTTAAAATACGATGAACATGTCTTTCACTAAGCGGAATGTCATGCCTAAGTGCTAGGAATCCAACTATTTCTCGCACAGTATATCCACAGTGGTAATATGCAGCTATTGCTTCGTTTCTTGGGAGAGTCCGTATATGTTGTAATAAATCTGGAACATATTGGGCCATGTTGTGATCCCCTACAAGGAAATTAAATAGTTGATTTCGATATTTACAAAAGAATCATACGGCCATATCTAAATCATTAACGTGACATCTTATGTTTAAAGTGGTAAGAGTTGATTTTTGACATACAAAATAACTGAGTTTTAGAAACAAGATCTGATGCTATAAATCTGAAGATGTACGACAAAACGGAATTTTTTAATTCCGTTATCAATTACATTTAGGCGGTTTAAAAATCGATCATTTAAATAAATAGCATAACACCTTGTCTCAAACTCATATTTTAAACCTGCACGTAACAATGTATTGATATTATACATGTGCTTAAGACATGCATATACACGTTTAAAGCCATACCAATTTAATTGTATGTTTAAACGTCCTCGGGCTGGTAGGTTGGTTATTTGGACGAACACAAAAAAAAACAACCAACAAACATGTTTGAAGAAGTTGTAATGGGAAAGCTTATACAAATGGTGAAGAGTTTTAGGAGGATCACAATATAACAATGATATACATTAATTTTGCATAAGCTTGTACCATTTATAAGTTGTGAAAAGTTTAACAATCTTTGTACAGGAACACTAAATTAAATGTCCAATACCAAATATGAAACCTCTGGAACATGCGGTTCCAGATTATTTGAGTCAATTTTCAATTTTAAGTCCATATAAATCACGTAAATCCCGGGGCGTGGCCATTTTTTCACCCAACAGGAATAATTTAAACACTCTTGTAACCGGTTTAGATAATCGCTATAGTCTGTTTAATACTAAATATGAAACCTCTAGACCATGCGGTTTCAATGAGGTATATTTTTGCTATTGAAGACTTATTAAAACCATGTGAACCGCTGAGCATGGCCAATTTTGAGATAATGGGCATAATTTAGATCTGTGGTTTAAAGTTTCGTGAAAACTTGCCAAGGGGTTGAGGTGGAGAAGTCGTTTGAAAGAAAAAATGATGGCGCACGTATGCAAGAACGACGGAATAACATGCGAAAGACTGTCCCGATTGTAGTCAAATACAGTTCTCATTATTATTACAAAAATATTTGTCCAAACATTTTAGAATCTTCATAAGTATCTATTATCATTGTTTATCGGCAAATAAGCAACTCTTTATCGTCCTGGTGCGTAGCCATCAACAATTCCTGATTAAATTCACAAGAAACGAAATACATACGAAAATATAGTCTTAAAATGTGTGCACTTTACATGTGCGTATAAATTGGAAGTGACTAGTTCACTATGTATTTTATTTCAGATATAATAGCATATTTGTGTAGAATATAATCAATTAATGTGAATTATAACTTATACAGAATCTGCAAATTGCCTATCACAACAATTATTTATTTTTTTTCATTAATTATTTTCAACCTTTATCAACAAAAACAACATCATTACCTACCTTAAGCACTTTATCCGGAATTTTCGTCGCTGCGAACCCTCTTGACCATACTATTCTCTTCTACAAAATAAGCCGTAATTATCCGAATATAAAATCTATTTATACATAACTTAAGTGGTAACCGAATAATAACGTGTTATGATTTACGTTAACAGATAATTAACTAGTAACAGGAATATTATCGTGTTAAGGTTCGCGTTAGCAAGATATTGCGGAACACCTCGGGCAAACTTAAGTAGTATCAAGAATATTAACGTGTTACGATTTACGTTAACAGATAATTAACTAGTAACAGGAATATTATCGTGTTAAGGTTCGCGTTAGAAGAACAGAACAGAACAAGACTTTTATTTTCACCCAAGTATATAACATATACAATTAGGGCAATATAACAAAGCAAAATTGTTAGTAAATTAGTAACTTCCGATAATTTTTACGTTAACACAATTTGTAGATGATATACGGGGGGTATTTAAATAATAAGATACATAGTCGGAACATATGATAATAATAATAATAATAATAATAGTAATAATAATAATAATAGCAATAATGTGAGATCTATAATCAAAATCAAAATACCAAAAACTTGATAAAATTATCAAAATCACAATCATTATCATATCATATTCAAAATCATCATACTAATCATAATAATCATAATAATGATAATCGTCATAGTTATCATAATCATCATAATCGTGGCATTTAAGAAATAAATAATAGTACAGTTCTATAAGAGCATTTTAATACTAGCACTGGTAAAAATAATTAGTGGTTTGTGATCATAGTTGTGCGGTGATGTATTTTCGTTTGCACGCGGCGTTTCGGATTGAGAAATTGAAACGATTAAGCGTTTTAAAAGGTTTACATTTTGCGTCAGAAATTTAATTCATTATCAATACTTAAAAGACATGTTGTTGCGAAAGACTGTGTGCGTTAGCGTTTATGGTGCTGGAGCTAGCTGTGTAACGGTTTCAGTCAACAGCAGTTATTTTTGTCCTGATTTACGCTTGAGTGCACCTGCACGCGAGGTCGATGTTGAACACCAAGGCAAGATGGAGGACCTATTGTGTGTGGTAATTACTCTAATCAGCTTTGCATTGCAGGATTACAATGGAGAATGCCGTTATCTGAGGGGTTAACATTAAATGACTGATGGGGCAAAAGCAAATTATAATGTGTGTGCTGGATAAGTTTAAAGGGAAGTAACAAAAGTATAATTATTAATTTATGTACTAGAACTGCTAGATTAATTAGGATAAAGAAACAGGATTGTAGGTGAAATATAGGTATCAGTTGTACTCATTTAGAATGCAACAATTGTTGCCATTGCCTTAATTGAAATATAATATCAATATAGCAGGCAAAAATATTCAAAATGTTAACACTTGTACTTGAGTGGTACCATTTTGTACTACTCTTATATAATGCTGCAATTATTTCTGTTATATGAGTATAAGTATATAGCAATCTTACGTTAATATTGACATATAATTATGCAGTTATCATTTGGTACAAATACAGAATGAAGTTATTATTTACATTGCACAGTTTATATTTACATGCATATATTTCTAATTAAAGTAAATAATGTGATTAGTATATACATGCAAAAATATATACATTTGTGACCAGACAGATATTTTGATATATTGATTACACAAGTGTAAACGGTCACTTATATTGAGATAATATGTAAATATGTTATGCTGTTAACAATAAAAATACATTGAAATAAAGGCAGTATTGTTACAAACTACAATATTACAGTTGGTGTATTAGCTGGTGGTATTGGTAAAAACAGGTAGTTAAATAGATAACTTGCTATCGCTTAAACTTACTGAATATGAAGCGAATAAATTTGCTTGTATTCTGTAATAGTTGTAAGGAATTAGATTTTAGGATTTTAATAAGAGTAGCGTCATAAAGATCATGTCCTAAGAATTGTTCTCTTTCAGATTTAAAGAAATCGCAGTTTAGTAGATAGTGATGTTCGGAGCCAACTTGACCAGAGTTACAAAGTCTGCATATTCTTTCCTCAAATGGGGTTCCATCGTATCGACCGGTTTCAACTGGTAACCAGTGATTTGCAGTTCTAAATTTAAAGAGGTATGTATATTCAGTTTTTGTAAGTTTTATAAAGTAGTCTTCAAAGGATGGAGTTTGTTTGAAACTGGTATATATTTGTCCCTTATGTGTTTGCTGTAGTTGATTGTGCCATTGGGTTTTGAATTGGGTTAATAATTTGGCTTTGACTAAGCGGCAAATATTATTTTGGGTTGTTAGGAATTGGTTATCCCATAAGTTACTTCAGTTTACTGAGGTGAGGATTTCTTTAATTTTGTTGGCCCATTTAAAATCTGAGATTGGCAAGTTCATCATGTATTTATAGATTTGGATAGATAATTGCTGATCTTTGCCTATTAAGATTCTATTCCAAAACGAGATCATGCGACTTTTGATGTTAATTGCTATATGGTATCTGCCAAGTTCACCATATAAAAAAGCCATTGGGGTTGATTTCCGAGCATTCGTAATTTTTCTAAGAAAGTTATTATGGACTTTCTCCAAGATATCTACATTTTCAAAACCAAAAATTTCTGAGCCATAGATTAAAATTGGTAAAACAGTGTGGTCGAAAAGTTTAAGAATTAAATCAATAGGTCGATCTGCATTATTTGCTCAAGTATATAGAAGGTGCATTGCTTTTGTTGCTTGCTCGGCTACGTGTTTTCGTGCATTGAGGAAAGAACCATTGCTGGAAAGGGTAATGCCTAGGTAGTGGTAACGGTCAGTGATTTTTACAGGGTTCTCACCTAATGTGAAATGGAAGTTTTGTAGTTGTCTTGCACCAAATATTACAATTTTTGTTTTGCTAAGGTTTATTTTTAAATGCCAGTTATCACAGTATTTATGGAAGGTATTTAAACTATTTTGGAAGTCTATTTTTGATTCAGATAAAATCACAGTGTCATCAGCATAAAGTAGAATAAGTAGTTTTAGCCAAAGAGACAAATCCAGGGGATTTTCTAGTTCTATGCCAGTTGAGCCATTGAGGTGCATATGTGTTTGAAGGTCATTTAAGAAGATGGAAAAAAGAATTGGAAAAAAGAATTGGAGATAGATTTTCGCCTTGTCTAACGCCAATTTCTGATACAAAGGGTTCTGAAATATTGCCGTTAATAGAGATACTTGATTTGATATTGTTGTACAAGTTTTGAATTAAATGTAAAAACTTGCCATTTATATTTTGTTTAATAAGTTTGTGCCATAGGCCAATTCGCCAAACCTTGTCGAATGCTTGTGAAAAATCAATGAAGGCGCAGAATAGTTTTTGTTTTCTTTTTTTCAGTATTTCGATCAATGAATGTAATGTAAAAATATGGTCAGAGCAAGAGTAGCCTTTCCTAAAGCCAGCTTGATTTTCATCTAAAATATTATTTTCATTAAGGAATTTGTTTGATCTTTCATTGAGTATGGAAGTAAAAAGTTTACCTAGACAACTGAGGATAGTAATTGGTCGGTAGTTATTAGGATCTTTAGGGTCACCTTTGTTTTTAAATATAGGTATGATTATTCCATTTAGCCAGCTTTGTGGAATGAACCCTGTTTCCAGTACACAGTTAAATAGTTTATGGTAAACAGGCATAAGTAGATGTTTAGTGGACTTGATATACTCATTTAAAATATTGTCAAATGGGCTAGGTGTTTTAGAATTTTTAAGCTTTGTGATACATTTTTCTATTTCTTCTTCAGTAATTGGAGTATTAAGCCTGTTGCTTGTGTCATTTTGTAGATGGGAGTTTGTGTCATTGAAGCGATTGTCATCGATTGTGCTGGTATTAATTTCTTTGAAGTGATCATGAAATTCATCTAATGTGGGTCTAGTTTTAACTTTAGTTTTTGGTTTAAGTTTATTTAAAAAGGACCAGTACTGTTTAGGATTTTTGTCGGACATTGAACGAAGTTTATTTGACATGTTATGTTTGCTGGCATTAATGTGGTAGTTCATGGTGCGTTTATATTCCTTACTGGCATTGATCATTCTTTGTTTGTTGTCTATAGTTTTGTTTTTTGTGTAGTCATTTTTGGCAGTATGATAATTTTTTCGTGCTTTAGAACATTGAGGACCAAACCATGGTTTATTGTTTTCTGGTCTATTATAATGAAATCGTTTTTTATTTTCAGGGTATGTGCTGGTGGAAGCTTGATGGAATACTGATTGGAGTTGATCGGTTATGTGCTCAATTGTCTGCTGTGATTGTGGGTAAGTGTTAATTTGCAAGAGTGTTTGGTCTATTATGTTAAGGTTAATATTGTTAACAAATTGGTTGGACAAGTCAGGATTCCATTTTGGTTTCAGATTCATGTCACTTAGATTTTTGGTGGAAATATTGGAGCATTTTCTGTGTGGTATGTTTATGGACAAAGTGAGGGCATTATGACCATCTGAGAACAGTGAATCTGTTTCAATGATATGAAAATCTGAGAGAAAGTAAAAGCAATCAGATGAAGCAATTACATAATCAATTGTAGATTTATTTCTGAAAGTTAAGATAGCACAATCATTACCTGATGATAATCTTCCATTGAGGATAAAAATGTTGTTATTTTTGCATAAATCAATAAGTCGGAATCCATGGGTATTTGTTCGATGGTCTTTAGAAGTACGAATAAGTGGGATAGATAATTGTTCAAGGGTTTTATATTTGTCAAGTTGGCTCTGTATATCATCATCAATATCGAAAATGTCATTTAAATGGGGATCTGTAGTTATGTAATCTTTCATGCTTCCAACTCTGCTATTGAAATCTCCTGCAAGAATTACATATTTATGTTCATTACATTTTTGAGAGATTTCATTTTCAAAGGCCATAAACTCGTCATCGTTGAAAAATTTGGAGTTTTCGGGTGGAACATATACAGCTCCTATTATAATATTTTCATCAAGTTTCGCTAATGATTTGCAAATGGATATCCATAGTACATATTCAGAGTTTGATTGTAGGACTTTAATTGAGGAAGTAAGTTGGTCTTTAACAAATATACCAATGCCACCGGATTTACGCTTATACTCTTGTTCTCTGTGTTTGGCTAAATATTCATAGTTGTTTATTTTAATAATATCGTGTTCATCAGTGTGGGTTTCCGAGATACAAAATATGTCGTAATTACTAATGAGTTCAGTGAATTCTGGGTAATTGAGTCTTTTCTTGAGTCCACTAACGTTTAAGGTTCCTAATTTTATGTTTTTCTCTTCCAGATTAGAGAGTGATACGACCCCCCCCTCTGGCCTAGTGGGGATGGCTGCTGGCATCTGGAGCCCTGTTCAAATTTGGCGTCTGTGGAGTATTCCGGTTTTGTACAGACTCAGCAGAACGAGAGGTGTCCCATGGACGTTGTATCCCCTGCACAAAGGACTGTGCGCTCAGGGGAGTCCTAGGAGATAATGGCGGATGTTTACGAGTGTTTGCCCTCGAAGGATGAGGGGATACTGACTTTGTTCGCCTAGATATGTGCTCAGCGCTCTGGGCTGGTGTATCAGGAGTGTTGAGCACTGATGAGTTTCTGGGGATGACAGTGATCGTGTTGATAACAGGAGGATTAACGTTTAGGTTCCTGATATGGGAAGGTGGTTCGGAGTGTGCCTGTTTCGATTGGAAGGCTTGTGAGTTAGCAGAGACTCTGTTGCTCTGGAGGATCGCGTTCCAGTCAGGGAATATGTCGTCGACTACCTTGCCGTCTACAACAATTTTTGCAGGGAAGACTATGGAGACTTTGCTGCGTGGATAACTTTCGCGAAGTTTCTTGTATTTTGGCCAAAGTGCTTTCCGTGCTTGGGTTATTTCCTTTGGATAGTCTCTGTTGATGCTAAAATTAGTTCCTCTTAGCCGGTCTGCACGTGAGAGGACATTAACTGCACGTGAGAGGACATTAACTGTGTTTTGATAGTCTAGAAAGTTCACAATAATACCTCTGGTGGCACCCTTAGAAAATCTTCCAAGACGGTGTGCTCGCTGGATATGAGGACAAGGGGTTAGCTGGAGCTGTTCAGCCAGGAAATGGGCTATGACATTGTGGCAGTTTTCATCTCTCTGTTCGCTGATCCCGCCAAATATGAGATTGTTCCTTCGACTCCTTGCCTCAATGTCAATAGATTTGTATTCCAGGAGTTTGATTCGTGAGTTGTGATCAGATAATGACCCTTCAATGGATATAATTTTGTGTGCATTAGTAAACATTCATCCACTTTGTGTTCAAAATTTTTCATTTGTTGGAATATGTCTGTCATTTTTCCATCCAAAGATAAATGTTCAAAGTCATGTTGGTTTGTTATGACTGTACCACTGCTACATTCACCACCTGTGTTTACTCTAGAACGTTTCCTATTTATATTGTCATGGTTAGTGGTACTTCCCGCCGGTGGAATGACAAAACGGTTCTGTGTAATAAATGGTTCATCCTGTGAATTTTCGTTGCTGTAACAGTCAAAACTATCTAGATGATCCATACTTACAGATTGGGAGTTATTTTGAGGCTATTAACTGGCACTTATGTAAAGAAAACGAGGTTTAAATTGTCAGATGAAAAAAATGGCGACTGTTTACAAATTACCGGAAGTGCGCAAGATATTGCGGAACACCTCGGGCAAACTTAAGTAGTATCAAGAATATTAACGTGTTACGATTTACGTTACCAGATAATTAACTAGTAACAGGAATATTATCGTGTTAAGGTTCGCGTTAGCAAGATATTGCGGAACACCTCGGGCAAACTTAAGTAGTATCAAGAATATTAACGTGTTACGATTTACGTTAACAGATAATTAACTAGTAACAGGAATATTATCGTGTTAAGGTTCGCGTTAGCAAGATATTGCGGAACACCTCGGGCAAACTAAGTGGTAACAGGAATATTAACGTGTTATGATTTACGTTAGCAGATAATTTTCATGATACAATTCGCGTTAGTTAGATAATTCGAAGACCTAGAAAATGTAACTTATGTCACTTATAGGCACTTTTAGGTCATTTAGTTTAATAATAAATTATCTAACAGAAACATTTTCGTAAACGGTAACTTAATATTCAGATAAATATCGCAATAAATAAGTAGTAACACGAATCTTTTCGCGAACGCTAACTAGTTAACGTGATATTTTTCGCGAAAATTATGTGGTTAACACGATACGTAACTGGTTAACGCGATAATTATCGCGAAACTTATGTGGTTATCGTAAGGCAGTTCTATGCCACCATAATTTACAGTCCGTAAAAATGAAAGTGAGAACCGTTATAAACATGGACTAATCGATACAGGTAAATTAAACGATTCAAACTGCAGACGATAACAGCGTGTTTGTAAACAGAAAACAATTATTCCCCATATTTGCGATAAATGGTTGATCCCCTCATTATCAACAAAATTTAAACCGACTTATACAGCGGGTACAACGATCTGTATTGCAAAACATACTTAGTAGTGTGTAATATGATATGGAAAAATGTAGTGTGCGCAGGGTGATTTTCGGAAAACCATGTATTGTTCACGCTATAAATACATCTGAATCAATAACGAGTTTCAGTGAATCGCAACATCAAAAAGTTGTTGGCAATACAAGGTAGGTTGGTGATAGTGAATGTTATATTACAGCTATGAATATATTGAGACAGATATGTATAATTAGGTAATTTACCTTGACAACCATGTTTAAGTGTAACCTATTGTAGACTTTAAATACAGCTAGACGTTAAATGTATTTATAGTTTCTAGTTACCTTCTAAGTTTGCAGATATAACTTTCGTGTTTTAGGTTATTATTGTGTTCTGCAAAGCTGCGTGGTTGTAATATTGATAATTGTATTGATTACTACGATTGATGTGATAATTAATTATGTAAATATGAAACAACAATTAAACTCATTTCACGCAATACGAAATTCCAGGAAGAATGGCTGTGGTCGGTGTTTCAAATCAATAAGCTGAATTTTAAATTATTACTTTTGTTTTGTTAATATTAGTTTTAACAATAATACATAACAGTCTGAACGTACAATTTCTTATATGCAAATAAAACAGTTAAAATCCAAATGCATACACAACAGTCTGAACGTACAATTTTCATGTATGCAAATAAAAGGGATAAGATCCAAATTATGAAATGGATTTCGAGTTCAAAACCCTTTTTTAATAAAAAGGTCTTCACCGAACGTCTCTGTACTGAATGACATTTATTGATCATATGTGTTGTGACAGAAATATATTTAATTAAAGGAATCTACATGATCTGATCCTGGCTTCAATCAATAAATTGTATATTTTGCCGGTGGGGTAACGCATTCAGAAATAGCATACATAAGGCGAAAGCATGTGCGGTGAAGATTTAAATTGTTTTAAAAAGGGAAGTGAAATAAAGAGGGGAAGTTAAAAAGTAATATGAATGTTAAAACAATAGAACCGGAAAGAAAGTGTCATGCAATTGTGATGACAATACAATGACCAACGGGTCTGAAAATTATGTGGACTATACGGTTTGCAACTGTCAATAAGGATGCAAATTTTTTACATTTATTATTTATTATATCAATCGTAGCTTTAAATATAGCAAGAGCTGTTAGAGAACAGCACGCTCGACTTTTCTTGTAGTTGTCAAAGTTATTGGCATTATACTAAAACATTACTGTTTGGATAGTAGAGGCAACTTAAACAAAGTTAAAGTTAACCCCACCCCGTTTTTATCTTGATGAAGTTTCATTACAATAAATCATTTCGTTCCCAAGTTATTGAGGTGGAAACCATTTTAGTTTTAGGAATGTCTAATTTTGACCGTGATCCACCACCCCTTATGCAACCCAAAGCGACAAGTCCATGTAAAGTGTTTGCACATAAAGTTTCGTTATAATAATTCAATTTGTTCTTAAGTTATTGAGTGGAGACCTTTCTTTGTATTTTAGAAACAGTGCCTTTACCTTGACCCCACCCACCTCACATGCAACCCCATGCATGGTCTCCCTATTCGATATATATATAACTGAAGTTCCATTACAATAACTCAATTTGTTCTCAATTTATATAGCAGATAGGGTTCTATTATTAGTATTGATGACCTTGAACTTGACCGCACCAATCCCAGATGCAATCCAAAGCGAGGTATCTATGTAAGGTATCGAAATGTGAAGTTTCATTACAATTGCTAAATTCGTTCTCAAGTTATGGAGCCGAAACAGTTCTTTTTCTATTTTTAGTAATGGAGACCTTGACCCTACCCTTCCCATGTGAAATCCCTTGCGAGGTCTCCATTTAAGGTATCTATGAATCAAGTTTCATTATATTATCTCAATTTTTAGAGAAACTGTTTCCTATTTTTAGGCTCAGTAACCTTGACCTTGACCCCATTCTATTTGCAATCCCAAGTTAAGTCACACTTTAAATTCTCTATGAATGAAGATTCATTCTCAGGTAAGAGAGCGGAAACCAAAAGTTGATGCCACCACCCCACTTACTTTGAATGTAAAATTTCAAAGTGTATAAAGGCCCATCATATTGACAAAATTCAAACTAGAGTTACGAAACTTGGGTTATGGGTCTATTTTAATATAGAGAATATATGTTTTAAGTTTAAATAAGATCCCTCAGCCCGTTTCTGAAAAACTAGCTTTTCGAAAAACTTTAACCTATCCTAATGGTTTTACATGTAAAATTTCTAAGTGGAAGAAGGCCAAAAAATTTGACGAATTTCAAACTATTGTTACCAAACTTGGCCTCTGGTTTTACTTTAAAATGGGGAAAAAATGTTTTCAGTTTGAATCAAATCCCTCAAGCCATTTCTGAGAAATAACTCACCGAAAAAACGTTAACCTAGCCCGGACGTCGACGAAGACGCCGACGCCGGTGCAAGTAGAATAGCTGGTCTTTTCTTCGAAAAATCCAGCTAAAAAGGAATGAACACTGTTAACATTTAGTAACACCCCCACCATACGAGACATATCTCTGGTTTTACTGATTAGCATGTTTACCCACATTGTGTCGACTTAAACCATTGACCGAGTTAAAGTCCGACAACATTGACATGGTATCCCTCGTTCAATATACTAAGTGTGAGTTTAAAATAATTTTGCTCATAATTCTAAATGTAGAATTCAGTGGTCGTGAGGTGAAGGCAGTAGCTTAGGGATCATGTAGTTACAGGTTCGAATCCGTTTTCGGTCTTAAATTTTTTTTTAATTGAAGTACAATGACTATTAACACGCATTTCACGTTTTTTCGTTTTATTGTTTTCTACATGTAGTTGTATTTTACAAATAAAGAATTAAACAATATCAGAAACATAAAAATAACAGAAAGAGACAGAATATATCTACCAAGACAAAACATATTACAATGCAAATTTGATTTCTCAATAAAAAATGGCAGCAGTTACAGCGCAATGACAATTTCCTTATATATTGTATTTAAAACAAGAAATGTCTTTAAAAAAGACAATCGGCGTTGAAATTAATATTGAGATGTCATTTTTTGCCCTAAATGTAATACAAGAGGACCAAGATAATCGGTTACGTGACTTTTCGGACCCCAGATTGTTCGGTCCCTACTAACAATATCTTGGACCCTAGAACATACAATGAGTAAAATTTTTCATAATTATGTTCAGTTCTAGAGTGTATGTCGAAGATATGTTTATACCATTATTTTAACCGCTTATGTGAACAATGATGTAAATTTTAATCCCCAAAGTATGCAACAGTTATTGGTATACATTAAACCATTGTTGTAAGTTTGCATTCCCTAAAATTAGAAAATTTGCCCGATTCTATTGGCATTCAATTTTCCCGCTGCATTATTATCGCACCAAATCTAGGTCAAAAGTGATCTTAGACAGCTACGCCGAAAAAACACACATACAGTGAAACCGATTTAAATGCATATTTAAACATTATAACCTGAGCACTCTACCATTTGGCTATCGTTTCAGACGAATAATGCATTGCATGCCTATATATCGACTAAATAGTACCTAACAAGCATAGCGTTAACGATGCATACACAGAGTACAACGACGAAAATCTACGAATCATTACGGAAACCAATGAGTGCCATGTCAATGTTGTCTATAAATACAATTTCTCTGTATAGTCGTTGTATACACACCGGTTCGGCGAGTGACGTCATCTTCTGTGCAAACAATGCTGTCTAGTTAATTATTGGTATTCATTTTACCTAGGTACACTCGTACTGCGCACGCCCGTTTATATTGAATTTCGAATAGACGATTGTATTAGTCTGGTTTCCGGCCGTACGCATCAAAACACGTTTATATCACTTCAGCGATGTTAAGAGGTGAATTTATTATACATGTATTTAAAATTGGATTGATTAATTTTAATTTTGAAGTTAACTTTGACTACTGATCTAATCAGACAGGCTAGAATAGATCCTTTAGATCAGTGCTGCATTAATCTTACGCTATATGCTGCCAATTATTCTGAACAAAAATACTTCAAAAAAAAATTCCCAAAGTGGGTAGTGGGTATCGAACTCCCGACGACGGATCCGTTAGAAAAAGTGACAATTTACAGCGCTCTAATCAACTGCGCTATTTGGACTTTACAGAAATTACATGTGCATACAAGTTTCATCTTTGTGATGCAATGTCTTGTATGGGACAGTTTATTCGTAAAGTACTATATAGCTGATGCATCCGAACTATCTGGCCAGATGGACAGTACCGTAAATCTTGGAAACAATGTAACATAACAAAAAACGAAACATTAAAATGAAATGATTAGCAAAATCAAATAACATGTACAAGACAGGATAAAGTGGTCCGTAAATAATATTTACCATAAGAGTGTTACGCACAAATGTTTACTGTGGTAGAATACTTTATTAACGTGTACCTGACCCTATAACTTAGCGCCATGGGCAGGTAATCCAGAATAACGATTGTTTATTTGAATCTTCCACTTATGAGATCCACCAACAAACATGTATTGCCAGCAATCAGGGGCGTAGCTTCCTTTAGGCACTATAGGCACGTGCCTATACATTTTTTCCTGAGATGAAAAATGTAAATATGCCAACAAAAAAAACTAGTGGGGGGATGGGGGTGAGGGGATCTTTCTTGGCTGTGTTGATACATCGTTGTTTAACGAGTCAATGTGAAATAAATTTCATGAACACACGCTTATTTTACAATTATTTTGTAGAATCGGGGTTTAACTGAAGTAAGTTTTTTGGAGCCACATACGAGTATAAACAGCCCTGGCCCAAATTATCGCTTACAGCGTCATTTTGTAGATTCCACCTATTGTGCCTGTACATTTTGTGTAACCCAAGCCCGTGGCAATAGAGTGTGATACTTACCGGTTAATAAATTCGATTTAACGAGAAGATACTTTAAAATATAAAATTTGATCGTTATCAAGTGCATTGTTATAAGGTAGTCGTTATTGAAACTAGAAAGCACACAGAGAACGCACACCTCCGCCAAAATTACATTACAAATAAATGTTCTAGTGACAATATGTTGCAGCAATTAAATTTTCTAGTGAAATGTTACATCATTCTAGCACTTTCTACCTTATTAAATATCCTCTTAACATCTGTAGACAGTTTTAAAGTTGCTGAAGCTACCTGTTGTACGTTTTTGCTACGTTTTTGTCGCCGACGATAGTTTATTTATGTTTTCGTGGTAGCAATTTTCGATTTTCTAAATATAGGCTAATTACACGTATATAAAATAATGAGAAAATGCCTACCGACACCTAACTGTCACTGGGATTCTTGAGTCAATAATATAATTATGCATTTTCATATACTTTCCTGGGAGGTATTTGGAAGTGTATATAGGCAGTCTGCCATTTACATTGCGATTGCTATATATCTATATCGGTCTGTCAACACTTTCTACTGTGTTTCTGTTTTTAAGTATTACAGGTTTTCCAAAAGAATCTAATTTTTTTTTAAACAATACGATGTCATTAATGCAAAAATCAGTGTAGATGAATGTGCAAGTGAAATTTATTTCTTTAGAGTAATGAGGAGATTAATGAATATGAAAGTTAAAGAACGTCAGAATGTCCAAAGGGAACATAACACAATGATTTTCCTTCTGTAACTGTTAACATTGTCAAACAGACACTTTTGTTCAAACATTTTTAAACATGAAATGTTACAAATATTTGAACATTTAAGACTGTTAGTCATAAGTGAAGTGCAACAACAACAACAACAATAAATCTATATTAATAAAAATAAAGAAATACATGCAATAATAATGCCTTCAAATAAGTATGTTTAACTATGCTGTCTTCATCTTCATTTTCAGAAAATGCCTCGGTTGTTTTGGATTGCCTTCGTCCTTATTCAAGGTAGTATTTTGTTTGAATGTACGGGTCGTTTATGTGTCATAGTTTGTTCATATAATTATATTATTTGTTGTATTCACCGTTGTGACTGTCACAGAGTCTGCATGTGTGTCTGTCTATGCATCTGTTTTGGTATCTTAGTGTCAGATTTTGTGTTTTGACGTTTTCCTTCTTTCTTTCTTCCTTCCTTCCTTCCTTCCGTCCTTCCTTCCTTCGTCCCTTCCTTCCCTTCCTATATTCCTTCCTCCCTTTTGTTTTAACATGATCGTCAATAAGATGTAATTATTTACAATAAAGTACCCATTTCAGTAGCCAAATAACTTTGGAACATATTAACAAACTAAATATATTTTGAGCATTAAATTACAGGGTCGTGGCGTTCGTCGTGCTTAGTTGTCTTAAACCTGACACAAACCAATGCCTATGCTATGATTGAATGCTCGTCCAATTCCGATGTGCTATTCAAATTCATCCGCAACGAAATCAACACAGCTGTAACATTAGCAGAGTGTGAAACAACCCTGAATACCTGTTACTTGGTTGACAAATCTCACGATGTTAACTACGCTACATCTTCCAATGGTCATGGAGGAAGGTTACATGTGCTAAATGTATGTGAAGAAACATACGGCACATATATATGTTTCGAAACGTACAATCCAGATAGCTACGCGAGAACGGAGTTAAAACCACATGTTGCTGACAAAGATAATTCAGTTCCAGGTAATTGCGCATATGATATTAACAACAGCAGTGCTGCCATGTTGTAAAACTTTACTTTTCATAATAGTAATATCGTTATATTGAAATAAAGTTTAGAAAAAATGCAAAATATTGGCTTATTGGATTGAAAATATGTGGCAATTCATTCAGATCACTATGTCAATTAATAATTGATGTTTCAGCGCTTGCTTATGGATGAAATTGTGTCTCTTTATTGCAGAAAATACTACAAAACAATGCAAAGAATACTCCATTTGTCTTGCTGTGCTTGGCATGAACGTTGTCGTATTGTTTTTTGCCATGGTGCAAATCATCTTGACTTATAGACTTGTGCCAGGTATGCATACTATATCATAGTTATAATGCATTACTCAAAATAATACTTTACACCTTACAATTTGCATCCAGTTTGTCCAGTTGAGAATAATAACTTTATAATGTGTCTAATAGTAATTGCGAATAGAACCGCATTGCATGAAATTTGTGTTATTTGTTTTGTTTTTCAGGGCTTAGGCTGCGAAAATTAATATGCCTTTCTAAGAGCGTAAGTATTTAAAAGTGCTGACTTTCTACACATATTTAATGTCTTCGTTTATAGTATATCGACGCGATATTTTAATTCAGTATAACGTTATTGTTAAATTAAGAATAATGTTCTTCTTTCCTTTTAACCAAACTTTTCGAAGAAAAATTTCGGTTATTAGATTGGCGTATGTCGTTTTGTAGTACTTTTTTTCCGCTCTCTAACTCGAGAACAGATTATGCTATTGTAATGAAACTTCATACATAGATACCTTAAAGGGAGACCTCGCTTGGGATTGCATATGGGGTAAGTGGGGTCAAGGTCGCTGTTACTAAAAATAGAAAAACGGTTTCCGATCAATGCCTTGAGAACGCATTGAGATATTTTAATGAAACTTCATACAAAGATACTTTATATCGAGACCTCGCTTGGGATTGCGTATGGGAGGGCTGAGTCAAGGTCAAGGTCACTGTAACTAAATATAGAAAAACGGTTTCCGCTCAATAACTTGACCACAGCCACTTTTTTTATTGTGCCCGTTTTGGAGAGGGATGCGGCGCTATATTATATGCCTTAATTTTCAGAGGGTTGAAAAAGGGGGGTGGGGTGGGGTTTTGAAAAAGACCCCCGCTTATTTTGCCGGGTGTCGATTTTCTATTTGGAAAATTATTGTTTTTTCAGCCATTTCAGTCAATATAATGTCTCATTCAGCGTGAAACCGTTCAGTCGCAATGGGATTTGTTTTGGCAGTATGGAAGAAGGATATGACCGTGAAAATAGCAAAATTCATGATAATAATCGATGCGCAATCGGCAGATTATTTCAAACGAAACATGACCACATCGATGAAGATGACTATGACTGGTCACAAAATTCATTAGTGAAAGTTCATACATAGATGCCTTATATCGAGACATTGCTTGGGATTGCGTATAGGGTGGGCGGGGTCAATGCCGAGGTCACCGTTAATAAAAATATAAAAAAGCAGTTTCCGCTCAATAGCTTGAGCATACATTGAGATATTTTAATGCAACTTCGTACATAGATATCTTATATTTAGACCTCGCTTGGGATTGCATTTGGGCTGGGTGGGTTCAAGATCGCCATTGCTAAAAATAAACAAACAGTTTCTGCTCAATAGCTTGAGAAGACATTGAAATATTTCAATGAAACTTCATATGTAGATACCTTATATCTAGACATCGCTTGGGATTGCGTATGGGGTTGGTGGAGTCAAGGTCAAGGTCACTACTTTTATTTTTGTGCTGACTTCAATGCATTTCGTTTGAAACATTTGGTGTTTGTGGAATTTCGACGTTTCTTGTTTCTAGATGTATTCGGACTATGAACCGTTGAATGTGTAAATATATTCAATTTCATATTGATGCTACATTTGCTATTCAGTCATTTGTACGCACTGTGTATTTTAGATCAGCTTAATGATAAACAGTTTAAATATTTAATTAATATACTTAATTAACGTTAACACTCATATTGTCCACTAAACTAAAGAGTCAATATACTATTGCAGAAATCAGTCGATGGCAAATTTCACATGACGGATGCATTAAAGCTTCCACAAGCGAACTGCTTCACTGAGGTGCCCTTAATAAATACATTAATCAGTTGAAATCAAATGTAATGTGTACATAAATGTTGATAAACGATGTAATGTAATCGACATAGTAAATAATATTTACTGGTTAGTCATGTCTATGT